>JAGFNQ010003701.1:104467-498628 GCA_024364735.1 Boesenbergia rotunda | reverse complement strand
GTCTATCATAAGTAGTTTGAATTCTCTATTTGAGGGTTACTTAAATTGTAAAGTCAACTCAAAAAATAAGATAGATAGGAGAGGCAAATGATTGGAAGAGTCTGAGTATCAAAATAATGAAATTGAGAGTTGCATCTGTAGTTTTGTGTCATTCTTCCTTGGTTGGAAAAAAAATTGTCCTTGAATCTTTATCTAATAAGACACAAGTTAAAGATAAATAAAATACAAATTCTCTTAAAACATTGGTCTTGTAAGTATTCTCGTAAATTATTTAAAGAACTATGAATGTCATTTTACTTGAGGTTTGAGTTTGCCATGATGACCAAAGGAAAGAGTTCCTACATGGAATATTGGAATCCAAATAAAATCTCTTTCTGTGTAAGCATTAGCTAGGCTCCATTGTTTATTAAACAGTAACTCTATATTTATAATTTGTCATGCGTTTGTGACTTGTTTGTATATATGTTCGATTTTTTTTACTTGTCTTTTGGCATTACTGATAGAGTTTTGAGTGATAGGAAGAAAAGTTGGATCAAGAAACTAGTTGAATTGCAAACATACACCACCTCAAAGAGTATGAATGGTTATTTGACTCTGGGGTGTTGGGGGCGAGCAAATCGCCTTTTTGCCTCCGAATGGTTATTTGATTTGATGAGACAAATTTCGCATGAGTTGAAAACAAATTATATTGACAAAGATTATTATCAACTAAGTTTCTTGAGATATTTCTCAAACTGATGGTGACAATTAAATTGAAGTGAAGAACTAAGTTTCCTAATGTGTGTAAAAATGACCAACTTGGGATCTCGGTGAGATCAAATATTTTGTGAAACTCTATATAGTTTCACTATTTTTTTCAATAAATATTGACTACATGAGAAAGTACCCAAATTATTCTTCAAACAATTACAATTTAAGCTATTTTGGAAAGCCTTCATCAACTTCCATAATATAATCATTCTACCTTTGAGTGAGTGGTAACTAGTCAAAGACAAAAACAATTCTAATTAACTTCTTCCATGGTGCATTAGATATTGGCAAGGGCGAGTAAGGATCATATCATGATTTTGGAATGTCCTTTAGCAACATGGCAAGTTCGATATCTTTAGGTAAAAAGGGCATGTAAAAATATTTCTGCAACAAAGTCAAAATTTTATCAATCCAAAATTTTCATTAAGTCTACCTTCACATGTTTATTGATAACAAAATGACAATTAATGAGCAATTCGGAATAATTAGTTAAAATAGAAGTGAGAACTAAACAAGAAGACAACATTGAAGTAGAGGAGAGAACTAAACAAAAAGACAACTCTTTATTGCTCTTGCTCTTCGTGCACATAAAGCATGACACCATGCACTATTTATACTACTCCATGGTAGTAGACTACTTCCTTACAAGATCTAGAATGTTCATGATTCTTATAAACTCTAGAATGTTTTAGAGTTCTCCACAAAACTTACAAGTTGTCCAAGTTGTCATTCTTGAATAATCTGAAAACTTTCTTCAAGTTATGGTATATAACTAACATAATTTAGAAAGACCATCTTAACATACTTCCTAATAAATCATATCATAAAATTGTTTGAACACTTCAAATTCACCCCTTTTTACCTGCATAGTGTCGAAATATCTCTAAACAATATTAACTTTCAAGACGAAATGTGTGTGTTATTTCTGAAATGTGATTTTATGCATTTATCTAAAGCAGAACTGTAGCATGGACTATACAATATTAGACCTAAAGGAACAGCTATTTATATTCAATAATAATAAAATATAATTTATATGACCTGGATGAATCACACATGTGATGTCTAATTGTGCCATGCTTCTAAAGAAGAAATGATTAAATGAGTTGATTAATATTGGGTATAATATATGGATCTAATGTGGTACGTTCTATCCCGGACCCAACACTGACAAGAGTTACATGCACCCTTTTAATTGGCTAATGCTGCGTCGATTGAATTGCTTGTCCTAGCTAGGATATTTATGACATGTGAATTAATCTCGTCTCATAAGGGAAGATAATCAAGGGCGTCTGAATTGATGGATAGAAAGGAAGAAAAAGGATGGAATTAAATCGAATGCCCGGCCACTTTTAATTTATTGTTCATAGAAATAATACAGATTCACAAGAGAATAGTAGAGTAGAAAATACAGTACGTAGAGGAATTTGAAAATAAATTGAATGGTGTTCCGAAGAAGAAAGAGTACTTGGGAAGAAGGTATCAGAGTACTGTTGATTTAAAACGATGCCTACTTTTGTTATCCTTCAGCTCGAGCTCGTACTTTGCAATAACATACTTGAAGAGAAAGCTAGATAGAGACATACAGTCTCAATCCTCAAAGACGGAAATGAAAGGGGAAAAAAAAAATCTATCTGCGTGATCGATGACATTAATACTTCTATTGGGGAATTAAAGCACATCAATTATTAAACCGATCGAAGAGAAGGCGATAAAGGGGCAAGTGCCAGTACCAGTGCAAATATTCCCTCAGGGCAGGCTCGCTTGGACTTGGGGCATCCGGATCTACCATGATCTGCAAATTAAGCATGCATGAACAATAACACAGTGGAAACCGGGTGGTATTTAATTAATCAACTAATATTAGTCACTGAGAGATAATTAAAGTCGAGGGCTAGCTAGCTCACGAGTGTGTAGAGATTGTCGAAATCATGAGTTCCTACGACCTCAACCCTCGGCTCCTCCGCCACGGCTGACGGCTTCATCTCGCATCCATTGGTGACCTCCCTGGAGTTGTAGATCACCCTGAGAGCCACGCTTCTCGTAAAGGGATCCACCACATCTCCGACCACCCTTCCCACCACAAGGGAATCCCTGATCTCCCTTTGCATGATCTCCCTTTTTGTTTCCCGAGAAACAGAAAGAAGAGAGACAGAGCGGAGGACGAGAAGGAGAAGGCGGATCGAGAAAATCACTAGCTAAGAGATACCTGAAACGAAGACTTCCCCAGTTCCCCAGTTTGTGGTCCATTTTACGAAGGAATATTTTTAAATTGCGAAGTAATTAATTCGACATCCCTTGATTTAATTAAAAGAATAAAAGAAAATAACATTTTTTAAAAAAAAAATTGTGGGTTCAGAGTCTTATCCTATTAACTACTTGGTGGTGAATTTTCCGTGGAGCCGGCCGTGGAGCCAGCGATGATGTATAGTTTGTGAAAAAAAAAAAAAAAAAAAAATCAAACATGTCATCATGAAAAAATATCTTTCTTTAAAATCGAGTAAAGTGAGGAAAGGAGGGATGCACTTCGATTAACTTTGTTGCCGAGTATAAAGCCACGTCATTTCCTGTCCGGAGGTGATGCTGACGCATGCGTGCTAGGCGAGGGAACACACCGGTCCTGGGAATCCATTGGAGACGTTTGCCGTCGCATTCAAACCTTAATGACTTTGCGTCGCTATCGCTGGGTGTTGTCGTCGCCCCATTGGAGGGCCGGAAGATCCAATGGGAATGGTCGGGGGACCCAGCGAACCTGACGAGGAAGGCGCTGTCGAGTCGCCATTGGACGACAACGGATCCGGGGCTTCGTCTTGGGGCGCGCGCCCAAGGGACGCTGGAGTAGGTATCCATCCATCCACATGAATGCATGCACATTGTCCACGATTCGACGACCGTGCATGCGATATGAGATAATGGGTCATGACTCAATCTATCATTGCTCCTTTATCTCGAGCATAATTAATTAAGCATACGTTAAGTTGACATGCAAAAAAACAAAGAAAAAGGAGAAAATGAATCCTAAACAATGCACTTTGTGAAAATTAATCTTTAATTAATTCAAAAGTTTGATAAAGGAGTTCCTAGCTTAATTTTAAAATTTTCACGAGGATGCTGATTTAGTTGAGCATTCCAACTTAATTCTTATATTAGTTTTCACGTTCAACTACTTGGATTTGCGTGTAAATAAGTAATTTTAATTGCTTGAATACAAATCAAGTGGTAAAGGCTTCAAAGGATGCAGATGATGAGACGACTGCAAAGGAAAAAAGATAGGTGCGCCATCGTTTATACATGGGAATCAGGTTCACAATTGACTTGAAAAAAAAATTATATTCGTGTAAAATCTTTTTTATTTCAACAGTGATGATCCTGTTATGATGTTATCTAATAACTACAAAGGATTGAAAATTAATTACAATCTCCTTTCCCCTGCATTAAAAATATAATGTGTTACAAATTGCCTATTTACTTAATTGGGTGGAAACCTAAGTGTAGAAATTTAAATAATTTTATTTTTTATTCTTTCTATCCTTTATTCCGACAAATATCTTGGGGGTGTTTGGTTTGTGCCATTTTCCATTTTCATTTTCCAGAAAACCGTATTTTTTAATTTTCTGAAAAATGACTTTTTTTCATTCTCCAGTTTTCCAGAAAACGCTATGTTTTTTTCTGGAAAACAAAACTGGAAAATGCAAACCAAACATGTTTTCCAGAAAACTGCATTTTCTACAAAAATGAAAATAGAAAACAGACTGAAAAATGCAAACCAAACGCCCCCTTAGAGATTATGAGAAACAAATTTAGAGATTCCTTTTATCCATCATTTTAGATCCACCTAATTAAATTAGATAGAAATTATAACAATGTATTGTCTTGTCTAGGACTGCAACGGCTTTCATAAGTTAAAGAAGCTCTGCGTGTGACAAGATGAATATGTGGTGTACACAATTATAGAATGTTATTAATCATAATAACAACGTAGCTCCGCGTGTGACAACATTAATCTCTTATATAATATTGTGCAATAAGCTAGCTAACAGGGAGATTAATCAGATCCCTAGCTTAGCTTGGACATACACGAGCATGCAAGACACTATTTGATCACACACAATATATATATATAGTGCACATTTCTTGGCCGAGTGCATAATTAAAGAGACGATAGAGGACACGAGCTATATTGGATACCATCTCCGGCCACCAGAGCCGGACTCCCGCTGACAATTGAAATAGACAGCGGCAACCGGCAAACCCAAGCTGTAGAACTCGGCAAAGTCTCGGGTGTTGAAGTTCTGCCTCCACCCAGGCGTGTCAACAGCTTGCCGCCCCGGCTGTTTGAACAACACAAACACGAACCGGTGAATTCCCATAGTCGGTCTTGGGCTCTCATACGCCATCACCTCTTGCCCTAATCAAATCAAAACAGCCATCATTAGATAGTCTTTTAAGATTTAACCATATTCATGGCTCACCGAATGTTGCCCCAGTTGTAGATGGAATGTCTGTCACCAGCCTGCGTGTAGTTTAAAATATTGAATTCAAACCCTAAAACTTATTGCTTTTATCACGATAACTAGAAATCAATTAGTGAATTTACTAGCATGCATATATATCTGGGGCCGGTGTGACTGATTAATTACCAGTGGAGGTATTCCCTTAGGGTTGGTTCACTTGGACTCGGAGCATCAGGGTCTACCATCACCTACAAGAATATTTATACACACCAATAATCAATTAACTATACAAACATGATCTGCGTTGATTTGCATGGATATGCATGCATGCACATGGTCATGGATACGTACGAGAGTGTAAAGGTTTCTGAGATCAGTGCCTCCCACTTCAACCCTTGGTTGGTTGACCACTTGTGACGGCTTGAACTCGCGTCCACTGCCCACATCTCTCGGCCCATATGTCACCCTAAGTGAGACGCTCCTGGTGAAGGGATCCAACACATCACCAATCACCCTCCCCAGTACCAGTGGATCTCTTTCCAAGTTCATGTTAAATCTCAAAACTTGATTTAATATCAACTCAAAACTTCTCCTATGACATGTAATTATATACTCTCAGCTCACCTATATATATACACGCGTGTCCAAAGTAAACGCCAAACTAGTTAGCTATATGCTCGAATCGATTTCCACAATTTGATTAGATTGATTAAAGTGCAAGCAACTGGAATCTTATACAACCTGTCTAGTTGCGAGCAGAAATGGCTGAAAGAAGGCAGTGACCACCAAAAGGCATTGCTCTTTGTGCCGTCAGAATGCTATTCTTCGTTTATGGCCTCAAAGACATTGCCCTTTGTTCCTTCAGGGTATGCTATTCTCCGTTTATGGCCTGGTTTAAATTCTTCTTTAAGATTGCAGAAGTCAACATATGCGCGCGCATAATCAGAAGAACAGACAAGAACAAAGAAGTCGGCCAACAATAACCGACCACTCTTTTCATTCTTTTCTAGATCTGCGAGAGCTAGAAGATGTTGTAATGGTGCTTATGTTGGTCGATTCCCTTAATTAGCTGGACGAATCTTAATTTGCCTGTGATGGAGTATAAAGGGTGGCGAGGATAAGCCTTTTCCATGAGCGGTGTAGCTAGCAGGAGGTCATGCAATGGTGGGTCGGACAGATTGAAGACGATGGTGTTGTCTTGAAGCCGGAAATAGGTAGCAAAATTTACTTGCACTTTCCTTACAAGGGATGAAACTTCCCCATGGTTGTCACAAAAGAATATTTACGCATGGTTTCTTCCTCAATCAGGCCAGTTTTTCCGATAACGCCGCTGAAGAAAAGCTATCGATGCTTTGTCTTAGATATACATATAACCAGGCCCAGGTGGAACCTCCACTAGGGCTAACATGCACGGAACACGATCATATTTTTGACAAACACCACTTGTTTATTTTCTTTTCTAGTTTTTTACCTATCAATTCATGCATAACTGTTTTCAGCTAATATTCAGCTAATTAAACTTGCCATTTATTTTTTTGCAAACATCTATAGGCTTCAAGGAAGGGCTAATATGGATGGGCCGGCCCACTTGTTAAGTGTTGCTTGGTCTTCCCTTGTTCCTTTCAAGTTTGATGGATTACGAATTCGGCAACACTTTAAGACGCCCTTGAACATAGTTCGTCTGTAAGGAAGTATATACCATGACTACGACTTCGTTTCGTCGATTGCTCTCTCCTTCGTCATTTGTTGCACTTTTTCCCTCAGTTCAATCTCTTGACAGTTTTCGGTTTTCTCCAATTTCCCATGCATGCTTCTCGTTCAATTGGTCTTGTTCTCCGTTGGGACATGAGAAATCTGGTTCCTTTTGGGAATATATGTTTCATTGACTAAGTTCACTGAAGAGCTCTGGTGGTGTAGAAAGAGTAGACGATTGCTATCCCTTCACACAAGGTATGTGGCTTTCGATTCGTTTCTGCTAATTCCATCGTTAAGCCTATGTGCAGTACGTTGCCTAGCTATAAGCCCTTTTTTTTTAAGTTTCAGTGTTAAATTGATTTCAAATATATAAATTTGTAATCCGAATTAACTTCAGGCCGTCTAGATGTTATGGAAGTGTTTCATTAAGATAAATCCACAGAAAACCATTCTCATATTGATGTTATGCAAAAGATGATACTCTCATAGAACAATACGTGTAATTAGAGTTCTTTTGTATTGTAACATATTGCAAGTCTGAGCAAAGAAATTCATAATATAGCCTGAATCTCAACAACGATATACATTCAAATTTTTTTTTATCTCAGAAATATAGATTCAGCAGTCAACTTCCAAGCTTAATTAATCAAATAAAAGAGGCTCATTAACCTTAGAAAAATTTAGGAGGCTGGCATCATAACCAAGATACTGCTCAGGTTTTGGTAGGACTGAGGAATCCACACTAATTAGTTGGGTTGGTGGATTCACCATGTTCTGTAAGAAGTGGCTCGGAATTTGATGAGACGCGAGAAGCTTATCCAAGATAGACCAGTCCCAATTTAATGTCTCCCGGGGAAGAAGAGTTTTTTCTGATGCCAACTTTACTAGTTTCTTAGAGCATCTAATGTCCATGGAAACTGGAGGAATTGAAGTAACGGAACAGGGTTCAGAGTCTAACAGCCGTGGAAGATGTACTGAGCCATTTAAGGAGAAGTTGGTTGGGATGTGGAAGCTCTGTTTTTGCTCCAATGAATAAGAATCAGTAGCTGTTGATTTGAATTGGCTTTCATCTGCCTCTGCATCGGGTAAGATGCTCCTTTGGTAGCTCCTCTTTCGAAAAACCCTGCAGACAACCCATCCATCTTCCTGAAGAATTTGAAAAAGTTGCACTTGAGTTCATACAGCATCATTAATCTAGTGTAGCGGGCAGTATAATATGGTTAAGATTATAATCTTATCCGTCATTAATCTAAAATAGGGTTGGGATCTATCATGTGCTTTGACATTGCTTTACACAGGTTGCCAATGTCTAATACAACCTTCAAATTCTTTTCACCCCGAGTATAATTATTCCAAGCACAGTATGGAGCTTAAGAACTATATGATCGGCAATTATATCTAGAGTAAAAAGTAAAATCCTAAAGCATTTTGCATTGCCCTTTTTCTTTAATCAGAAGCATAACGAGAAAAAAATGCAATAGTACATCTTATATACATGATTGCTCTAGAGAAGAATGGTGGAAAAGTTATTGTGCTTGTTTTTTGAATGTATGTTGACTTAAATTTCTTTAGAATAGTTGTTCTAGTATCTTGACCTGTGAACTTCCATTTGCTAGGCGATACTCATGCATAATCCAGTCCGTCTTCTGACCATTAGGAGCTCGTCCAATATAGAAGACTAAGGTTTTTCTCATGCCAATTGTTGTTGAGTTGCTGATGTGTATGACCTTATCTCTCCCAGTTGCCTTCCAAAAGCCTGCAGCAGTTGCACGATTGGTTCGTGTTCCAGTCGGATACTTCTTGTCCTTGCGGCTAAAGAAATACCATTCATTTTCATTTTGAGACCCAGATCCGATTTTGCACTTGTCTGCGTAGGAGAAAATTCATATTAGTTTTCAGTGATATGACAGCCAAGAAATTAAGGAACTTTTATTCCAGGGCTTTCTTTTCGAGTGTGACTTGAGCAATGACATAATGATCATAGATAAACTGAGTTCCTATTCTATCTCATTGATAACACAAACCTTCAAGATCCCATGGTTCAAGCTTATTCAGATCAACATCCCTTATGACATCAAGATCGATAGCTTCATAGGCTAACTTCTTTCTCAGGTAATAGTAGAGGAGCTCCTCATCTGTTGGGTGAAAACGAAAGCCGGGTGGTACAATCAACTGCCTGCTGTTCATCATCATCTTTTTCTAATACTGTGCCGTGAGGAAAGCAAATGCACAGTGGCTGAGTGAAAATTTTAAGCTTGCAAAAAACACATTGGAACAAGATTAAATGCTCAAACAGGGATGGCTCACATTAAAGCAAGAAGGGTACCTCGATTTTTTTTTCTTTGCAAGTTGCTGCAACGGACAAGAACGAGAGCCAAGAGGCAAAGTTATCTGTTGGTTATCCTACAGAAATTAGGTGAGCTTTTAAAGAGAGGAGCTTAGCGCTTTGCATGCTTGGTCACGAGAGAGGACGACTGAGCATAATTAATAATGTCTCAGCTATGCAGGTGCAAACAATTAACAGTTTCAATGTGGTGGCAGTCAAAGATTAATGGTTGTGGACAGTTCATTGAGTCTAAGAAGAAACAAGGAAGTTGTCTGTGAGAAAGGAACCTGTCGTATAGAATTCCTTCTCAAGAAGAGTGAAAGCTAATGACCAGATTAGGCAAGGGAAAGAGATCAGAAATTGATTACTGCATAATGCTTTTAATGCTACATAGAGTGATGGAATGAAGGAATATATTTAGCCTTCCATGCCACATTCCATTTCTATTCTGCAGTCCCCTTCATTCTCTACCTCTGTATTTTAATCCTCTTGAAGGGATGGATTAGTGGGGTTCTTAATTGTGCCAACCTGTATTCAGACACACTAGTCAATTTGTCGAATTACAGAAAATTCATATTCTTCACTTCAGATAATTGAGGCATTTTGATTTGCATGGCACGTCAACAAAGACTAAGCCGGCAGAATCCTTGAATTCGGAAGGATGTTGATTGTGGTGGCATTGCACGTGCAACAAAGATTCAGCAGCGGCAGGGTCACGCAGTACCCTCGATTCGAGGTCGACTCGAACAGAGCATTTATGATTCCATCATGGTCAAACTTCTGTTTTTAGGCTTTAAGAGATCAAAGTCCATGCATCCTTATTCTTCGCCTAGATTTCTGAGCTCTGTCCCGTGGCGTCGGTGTCTTACTCGTCCATAGTTTCATTAATCTTCATTGACTTTGTCCCGCTCTCTGTTCTCGTAATTACAATGTCGACTTTTGTCAAGCCACGCATGGTTATGCGAAGGGCCTACGTGTGGCTGTGGTGCTGGTGCTGCGTGCATGCCTCCCACAGCCATTTGTATTATCTTTTAGAGCAATGATAGGGAGTAAAAATGAGATAGTAAAAATTATAGTGAATGATGTCGTATGACGTGACATTTTATATGCACACGACTGATTATCGCTTGGACACCATCGGCGGCCTTTGGCCGTCTCGAATCAAACTATACCCTGGGGGGCACGGTGAACCCGTCGGAGATCGTGCATGTAAGGTGCCACGTCATTCACTATGATTTTCACTCTCCCATTTTTACTCTCCCAATCATTATTCTATCTTTTATTACATAAGCCACTGATTCGTGTATTATTTTAGTTTTACAAAGTTTGGTTGGGCACTAGGGTAATTTATGAACTAGGCTGATAGAATTAGAAAAATGATTGGGCTGAATTTGTTCATTAGGCGAGATTTCAGCTCAAATTTGATAAAGTTTCTGAAGAATTTGGTAAATGTTTGAGGGGAAAAAAATCGACTGTGATTTGACATAGTATTTGAACATTAAGTCAATTATTTTTTCAAAGATTGGAGAGCTATCACTTGGTTTAACATCAACTTTCTTTCTATTAGAAATTTGGCATTGTTTAAATAAGATTAATCAAAGATAATAATAGGCCTTCTCTTATCAATTTAACCTATAATCTTCTCTATTTAACACTGATCAGAGTGATCTCGATAAGATGCCTAAGATGCCTTTTTTTTTTTTTGCTTAAATATATTAATATATAAATAATAGAATGCGAACTCAACTTCCTCTTAATGTAAGAGGATATCATTCTTGTGAAAAGGAATACATCAAATAGTTTTATGTGCAATTGAGATGAGAAAGTTATCTCTTTCTTTTAAATTTACATCATCATCTAAGGCCACGTCATATTGAGTTGTGAGTTTATTGGGTTGCTACAGGGGAGGATGCAAATTGATATAAGATCGTCGAGGTTAATGTTCGACACTATCTCTTCGATCTAACGGTTGTCATTCATTCGCCCAGTCAGCAATCCAGTCATCTCTTTTTGTCTATCCGAATGTCACATAGGCACTGCCACATCATATGTGAACATCACACGTCACTTGAGTGCCACGTCACCTGGAGTGCAAAGTGCGCCAACAAAGTGCCCATTGTGCGCGTACGCGGGTGGTGGGTGGGGGGCCACGGGCTTGCAGGTGCGAGCACCTCCTCGTCTGTGAGAAGAAAACACTTGTTTTTTTTTAACTCCATTAACACATCAACACATATAAGGAAGTAAATACCCTTAGAATTTACAGATATGAAACTATTCTCCATCTAGTTCCTTCTATATTATTTTTGGGCTGACTTTAAATAATTAATTTCTCATTTATCCGTAATCGATTTTGAGCAAATTAATAGTCTAAATTCATCTACGCGAAATGTAGATTTCGTTTTTGAAGTTAATTCAGACTTTTATCGATTGATAACACCTCGATTTTTTTTTTACAAAATCATATTTGGTCTTTTAAAATCTAATATCCAACATAAGTTTAGAAGTCTAGACATGCTATTGCTTGTGATGCAAGATGATAGAGTAAATTTATATAGCCCATAATTTATATACGATCCCGAATGAATTACGGGATGCTTTATCAACCAAATCGAATTCATTCCGGCTCTGAACATTTTTTTAATATTGTTTTTGTTATTATTTTAATTATTTTTTGGGTTCAGGATTTATAGGTATTTTAGTCTTTGGTAGGATTAAAATTTGAATCTATTTAAATATTTATTTAGTTTTTTATAATTAAGTTTCTCCATCCTCTTTGGAATAGTGACAAATAAACAAAGGAACACACATGATTGAAGTTGGATCAAAATATCATGCGTTCTAAATCTCAACGAAGATCGTGTAATGGCTGATATCATGTGCTCTGAATTTGAATGAAGATCATGTAATGACTAACTTTTACTAGAAAAAACCCATCATCATGGATGGAATTCCGTCGGTATGTACCTTTACCGATGAAATTATGACAAGATAAAAAATATCGGAATATCAATTGTCAGGAAAATATTCCCGACGAAAATATTAGTCAGTCGGAAAACAACAACGGAATCTTTATTCCGTTGACAATATATTGCCGACAGGATCTGTTTTCTGTCGACAATTACCGACGGAACCCGTTTTTCTATCGGTAATTACCGACGAAAAATAGGCATTCCATCGGATCTGTAATCTTTATTCCGTTGGTAATATATTACCGACGGGATCTATTTTTCATCGGCAATTACCACCGGAACCCGTTTTTTCGTAGGTAATTACCGACAGAAAAATGATTTTCGTCGGTAATTACCAACGAAAAAATGGGTTCCATCGTTAATTTACGATATTTCCCGTTAGAATACAAATTTTATCGGCATTCCATCGAAAATATTGAAAAAAATAAAAAAGATATTGCTGAAATTTCAATCCATTCTATTTACAATACATATCAATAATGAAAAATTATCACACACGATAGTATTACACATTTCACATATTCACATTCTATGCAAACACACATACAATCTATAAAAACACTTTATGCAATACATACAAACACAAATCATCCAAACTTTACAAACATAATTAAATACAAATCTTGTAAACAATATCTAATATTCATATCTAAGTCTAATCATAATAACATAATTAAACAAACTAAAGTATATAGTTCACTCACAATCATCGCAACAAATTACACTAACATAAACAACTAATTAAATTATCAATATAATCCTAGTCCAATTATAATCATCGCAACAAATTACAATAATATAAACAAACTATAGTATCAATATCTAAATTCAAATTACATACCATAATAGAAGATTGTCAAATACATCTATACATAATATAGTAATAGAAAATCTTGAAAAAAATACAATGTGTTATTGATAGATTTATTTATAATTAAAAAAAATTATATATGCATAACAAATTTTAATACTTGGATATAAATGTGATGATTAAGATAATGATGACTACAAAATAAGGACTCCTGAAACATAAAAATATAATATATGAGAATAAAATAATAGAAGAAATAAATTTTGCATGATTCTTCTAAAAAAGTACATTATAGTAGAACATACGTCAGAAAAAGTTTAATCGCCACCGTTTGTTGGATCTTGAGTCTCTTGTGACTCAAAACCATATTGTATTGGCGAGGTGAAAGTAGCTATATGCATGATCGTCATCATATGGTCCATGAGAGCTTTATGATTGGCCTCCCTGTGACGATCATCCTCGACTCTCCTCCGATCCTCCTCATCTCTCCTCTGCTCCTCAGTGGCTATCCACTGATCTATCTTCTGATTCATGAAGGCAATTTGAGTGCGCAGTTCTTGATTTTCTCGTCTTAAAGACTACATCTTAGCGGAAGAAGATGAGGAAGTGTCACGGCTCCTAGGAATCCTCAAATGATCAAATGCAACTTTGGCCTGCGAGCCAAGGCCGTAGAGGGTGAAATTTTTTGTCCATGCACCGATAACATCATAATAGATCTTATTCAGCTGGTCAGTGGATAAAGTTTGTGACTCCCCCCCTCTAACGATGGTTGAGATGTCTGAACCACTCTATTTATAATTTGATCCCATGTGAAAAAAATAATCAGATTAATATTCAATTTGAATACAATTACTAAAGCTAATAAAGATAGAAATGATTAAATGGAATAAAGTTAATAATCTTACGTATATGACCTGCGATCGAGAATCGATAAATGTGTCATTCTTTTTCTAATGGGTCTTGCATCCATACAAGTGGGCTAGCGGGCTAGATATCGTTCATGTATACACAAATTTATTGTTAAAATATGAAGAATGGGAGGGATTAAAAGGCAAAATTTCCTAAACTCAGGGGCTCTGTTGAGACTTGCCAAAATAGATGGGTTTAAATGCAATTTGTGCATCCAATTAAAAGCCTTTTTGTCTGCTCGACGCCCACAGCCTCTGCCCCTTTTCTTTTCTCTCTCTCCTAGCAGCCGCCGCCTGAGATCGATCGCGAGCTCCTCTTGGCGAACTCAGCCAACGCGGGGCTCTTCCCGTCTGGGTTCCGATGCCGATCGCGAGCCTCGCTATTACTCCTTGTTCTTCTCCTTCGATTCTCTGCTGCCGCTTCTTCCAACCGGCGCCGACTCTTGACCTAATTTCAGCCATGAGAGAAGCCAGAGACAGGGCCGAGCATTAGGGGAGTGATCGGATCGGATCAGGGATCTCTCGCGCGTGTGTGATATCAACTGGTGAGTTTTTAATTGCTACAAATGGATCTGCCGATTCTTGGTTGATTTTGTGATGCTGTTTTGCTTAGATCTATTGGATTCACTTAGAATTAGGGGTTCTTCTTGAGTTGGGAGTTAGGTTTATTGTGTGCTGAAGATCTTGTGATCGGTTGGTTTTATCTGTGTTCAGATCTATGGTTTTGGGATGTGTCGGGGCAGATCATCTCGATCGGATTTCTGATGTTTTTCTGCTCATCTTGGTTTTGAGTGAGTGGTCGATGCTTTTGTATAGATCATGTTGAGTTGCAACTCTATGCTGCTGTGTTGATCAGTACTTGGATTGGGTGTGTGTGAGTTGATCAGGGGTTTGGGCTGAGATACTATGTATGTGCTCTGTTCCGATTTTTCTGTCGTGAGTGTTCTGTGGTGGAGTTACTGATGTGGTTAATTAGAGTTGATTTTTGTATTTGTTTTCTTTACTTTGATCACTGTCATATTCTCCACTTGATGTTTGCTGTAACTTAGGTGTTGGATGTGGGTTGATGGGTATGACTGCTTGATCTGTTGGTTGTGGTGGTGGCCGTGAGTTTGTTGATCGAATGTGATCTAATTGTTGTGTATAGATGGTGTTGTGATTGGGCAGGTGGTTGTGTTTTGATTTTCTTGTTCATGTGGGGTTTTGGTGTACTACCGTGAGGTGGAGGAGTTGTTGTGGTTGATCTGTTGAGTGTGTAGGCAGATTGGTGTTGTTCTGTATTGGGTTTAACTTGCTATTAGGTTTAGGACTTCTTGCCCTTAGTTTCACTTGGGGGAAGGTCATTTTGTATAGCAAGTTTAGTTATTAATTTGGTGGATGATAATTATGATTACTACTAATACGAGTTAGTAGTTGATTAGCTACTTTTACTTAGATCACTAAGGGTGGTATATTTGATACAGGACACTGACTTGGTTATTTCCTTGCGGATTTTGGACGGGAGGTTCTCTTCGTGTACGAGTACCTACTCAGAGGCGGATACTTTTGACTTATCTATTTTAGATATTATCACAGATTCTATGCATAGTTAATTATGGATAGCAGTAGAATTTTATTTATTTCCTGCTTTCATGTTTCTACCCTGAATATTAGCTGTATGTTTAGACGATAGATTTATTTCTGTACTACTTCGAGGTTGGACCTCTTTACTCTTTATTGTCGCATGTGATGTATATTGTGATTAGAGATAGGATACCTTATACCTAACACTAGGGTTAGGATATGGTGCATACCGGCTATTTGGACCTCTGCATATCATGCTGATGATTGGTAGACTAGCTAGGTAGGTGTGGTGTATGATATGACCATGCTTCGTTCTTGCATGTACACGGGCTAGTAGCATAGAGCTCCCAGTCATGTGGTTGAGACACGTCATCTGTTATGACGGTCATGATCTGCACACATTGTCATACGCGAGTAGTGGCTATCGGAGGGTGCTCACAGTTGCCCTTTCGAGACTCTGCACGGTCACTCCTGAGGAGTGAGTCCGGTGCATCGTAGCAGTCAGGGACCCCTCCGGGTGTGGGCAGTAGTTTGTCGTATCCCCGCTCGATCACTTATGAGTAGTGTTGCTGGAGTATGGTAGCAAACACTAGTGATATGCGGTGATCATGAGCTGTGCACATTGTTACTAGTGAGTAGTAACTATTGGAGGGTGTGTATAGTTGCCCTTTCGAGACTCTGCACGGTCACTCCTGAGGAGTGAGTTCGGTGCATCGTAGCAGTCAGGGGCCCCTCCGGGTGTGTGCAGTTGTTCTGTCGTGTCTCCGCCTGGTCACTCATGGGTAGTGATGCTGGTGCGTGGTAGCAGGCAGAGTTGGTATATAGGTCAGTTGGCTTTCCCTTTCCGGCTTTGAGTACATGTCATGATGGGTTGTGTGACCCGCGAGCAATTGGCTCCCCCTTTGTTGGCGTAGGGGTACATGTCATGATGGGTTGTCTGACCCGCGAGCAGTTGGCTCCTCTCGTGCCTGGTGTTAGGGTTATGATTGTTGGAGCAATTGGCTCCCTGACATCCTGTCCACTCAGTTACCCAGTGTAGGGGTAGCTGGAGTGCGTACAGATATCATGTGCACATGATGCATCGTTGCATTGCTTGTTGTTGTTCGTATTATTGCGTTTGCTCGTATTTGCTATATCTGGTTATAGTATATGTGTTTGATCTGTACCTTCAGGAGGTATGTATACATAGGATCTGGTGACCTTATCTTACCCGTGTGATATTTGGACCGTTACATCTTTGGGTTTGTATGGCTCTGGTGACCTTATCCTACCCATGTGATATTGGGACCGTTACATCTTCAGGTTTGTATGGCTTTGGTGACCGTACTTTACTTGTGTGATACTTGGACTTGTACAACTTCAGGTTTGACTCTGTTATGTATCCTCTATCAGTATTTTAGTTTTAGCATTTTCTACTGTTATTACTGTTACTGTTGCCAGTTTGACTCTTACTGCTAGTATAGCTTACTATGCATACTAGATAGATGTATTCGCTGAGTTCTTAGACTCACACCGTCAGCCTTATTTTTCATTTCAGGTTGATCGTTTGGAGTGCCTAGCAGCCAATCCCAGTCCCTCTATTTCGGAAGTGACTCGTGTCTTGGTTTGTGTTGTATTTGTGGTTATACAGTGTTTTTCATTTGCTTTCGCTGTGTCAATTTCTGTGGTATTGTTTTTGGTACGGCAGTATAATTGTACTTTTGTGTGCCATGGAGGCCTTTGTTCTCTTTTGGTTTTGTCGTAAGTCGTACCGGTACGCAGTTTTATCGTTGTTTCCGTTTTTCTCTTTATACAGTCGCTTGTTCCAGCCCTATAGGTTGCGGTACAAGTAGGCTGAGATAGTCGTGGTGGTTAGGTTTTTGTATTGTCCGCCGGGACGAGGGAGTAGCTGTCTGGTCGGTATCGGACGAGTGGCTCCTCGGGGCGTGACATTTATTAGGCCTAAACTATACGAGTTTAGTAATAAATACAAATTTGCTTGCATAACTTTAAATTAAACTCATCAAATCCATAGTATGTTCAACAATAGATTTAGATCCAGACGAATACTGGGTTGTTCCAGTGCTCGGGCCACCTGATTCTATATTTCTATTGGCTTGAGCCTTTTTATCATTTTATTTCCACCTTTGTTCAGCTAGGTGACCATCCATACACCCCAAGTTCCAGCATCAACATACGGTGGTCGCGTCACATTCTTTCTCAAATAATACATGTGGTCTCTGTACAATTTAGTACAATAAATATTCCAAGTATTTTGAAATTCTGCCTCGTGTCCATCCTCCCATGTATATTTTTTCTGAAATGCAAATTATTAAACTTAGTTTATTAAAATGTAGAATAGTAAATATATTAATATACTTATTACAAATTCATTATAATAAAATACCTTCGTCTCCTAGTCTATATATCTCCATGTAAAACCAGCAACATATACTCTTGCTTTAGAATTTTCGATAATATAAGAAGAGACTCGGTGGCCATCAAGAGTAAACCTGCATAAAAATTATTAAAATATGAGAAATATATTATAACTAAAGTCAGATATGAACTTGAATTACTAATAATAAAAAAATACTTACGATTCGCTAATAATTTTGAGCACCTTATAGTTACGGAGTACTATTGCTGCTGTTCTGCCATAATAGTATCTACAAAATAATTATAACACATCATAATAAAGTTTAGATACATGATAATATAAATAGGAAATAAAATGAAAGCATAACTTACTTGATAAATAATAATCCAAATATTTATTCATCATTAAGATCATATTAATCAATAGTAGCAATTTCTAAATTCTCATCGCTACACTCCGTTAGTTCAACAAGTTCGTCACTGTTGTGTTAGGACCGAAAGGAATTTAGATATCTCCATAATGGTATGAAATTGTCCACTTTGAGCCGCCCTCATGGTTTTGCTCTTGGGTTCTCCCAAAAGAACTCATACCAATGAAGATATCTTTTTTCCTTATAAGCATATGATTTTTCCCATATATTTTCGATGTGGGATTATGTTTGCAACCTTGCAACCCTAACAATCTCCCCTCAAACAAAGGACCACAAGCCCCCCTAAAGCTGAAACCCTTTCCGTTTGATCAGTTTCCGCTTGATGTCCGATCCTCAACCCACCAGGACTTTATGCCCCTCGGTCCAACCGACCTACTAGGACTTCACCGCCTAGCAGCAACTAGGGCTTCTCTGCCTGGTGTCTGGTCCTCTTGATCAAGACACGGGAGCCCACACATCCTTTATTCAAGTCTTAACTTATATGGTTAGATCTGGATCATGGCTCTAGCTCGTGCTTCTTTCGGCGGTTAGTCCAGTGAAGAGCGACCTGACTCTGATACCAATTGTTAGGACCGAAAGGAATTTAGATATCTCTACAATGGTATGATATTGTCCACTTTGGGCCTAAGCCCTCATGGTTTTGCTCTTGGGTTCTCTCAAAAGGTCTTATGCAAATGGAGATATCTTTTTTTCTTATAAGCCTATGATCTTTCCCATGTATTTTCGATGTGAGACTATGTTTGCAACCTTGCAACGCCAACATGCTGGACATATCTCTATCATCTATATCCTCGTAAGTGACATTAATATTTATAAGTAATTGAGATATAGATTGTAGTTGTGAATCAACTGAATATCTCTCCACGCAATCATTCTGAAATGCAGTGAGGGTGTTCAACATTTCCATGGTTGAGCGAGCCTTCATTCGACAGACAAACAACCATTGACTAGATCTTCATCTCCTCGTAGGATATTCAAGATAGAAAACTTGATCTGCTTATACCCCAAAAGATGAAAGGTTTAAACTTATTGAACCTTTTATTTGCATTAACCTTAACTAAATTGTAGTTTGGATGTATTCTGGTACTTGTTTTTGGGGTCAGATCATATCATGAACATTTGAACAACACATATTTTTTTAAAGATAATACATGGTATTCAACCTCTATGATTTCGTCAAGTCTACCATAATAATCAAACTCAATGTTACTATTCTCTATACATCCTTTGACGCATACACTAGAATTATAGGTTAATCTCTTTGAATCTCGATGTACAACATGGAATTTGAGGCCATTAACATAGTAATCAAAATAGACTATTATTTTACGAAGGAGACTTGATGCATGATACAATATCTTATCATCTTTGACATTTAAAATTCTACAATCTTGTCATCATCCCATCATCCCAGACTTGCTGCCAATGCCGATGTCGTTATTCCAAGTTAATCTTTTCTAATTTCTTATCTTTTTTTTGTTTTCTTTCAAAGGAAATTTGTTATTCGCCATCATTGACCCCGGGCTACAACCCGAGTATATACGTGGCTCCGCCACTGTAGTTCAGGAACAAGATTTAAATGTATTATGTAGAGAGATGATTATACTTATGTTATTAGCAAACGGATCCCTCATAAGTAAACTTTCAATACAAAATGATCGAATTATCTCTATTTTTTTTAAAAGTTTTGGAGTATTCTATTTATTCTGCCAATTCTATAATTTTTTTGATAAAAGGTGTGATTTTGCATTTTGATATCACAAGAAAGCATAACAATATCCTTACTTAAAATAGCAATTGGAAATAGAAACTAAGGAGACGCTTAATATACATTCAGATATGAGAATGATGATAAATTTTGATTAAAGGATTTATGAATTTAATGATAATCTAGAGGTTTGGTTATAAAATCAAGGATATAATATTCATATTTTGATTTCGATTTTCGTATACCAACCATCATAATTCATTTCCGTCTTCTAAATCCACTTATCAAGTGCCCCTTAAGAGCCCGCGTTAATAGTATATAAACTAGTATTAATATATTTATGATTTTTTTAAATGAATGAATTTGATTATTTCAGTTAAAAATCAAATTAATGGATATTATATTAATTCGATTATTTCAATTTTTTTAAAAAAGATTTTGGTTGTTCAGTTGGTTGAGAAGAAATCACTTTTATTCAATTTCGACGTATTCAAGTTGAAAGAGTTCGATTTTAATCTAATATTAGCCCTAGTTACTTTCATTATGTTGGTATTATGTAACTTCCGTCCTCGCCTCCGTCATGCGTTTCCTTTGCCGGACGCTAAAAAAAAGATCTCCTGGTTGTGCCAGAGTTATGAGTCGAATCCAGCGCTGCCGATGTCGCCCAAGGTCTTCCACTACCGTCCCGCTTCCCGCTTCCGCCGCTTCTCATCCTCCCCCGCCTTCCCCCTCGTTTGCCTAATCTTCGGCCTCGCCGGTGTCCTCTTCGGCCTTTTCTCCATCACGAGACCCGCCAGAAAGTGCCCTGATGTCGAACCCAGGGCGGTGTCTTTCATGTGGGACCGTAATGAAGGCGGAGGAGCTGGCGGCGGAGTGGCGGAGCGGCACAAGGTAATGGGTTTCGTCGGGATCCAGACGGGATTTGAATCCGTTGGTCGACGGTGGGCTATCAGGCAGACGTGGTTGCCCGCCGATCGCCAAGGGCTTCTTCGGTTAGTCTTGCTCTCGTTACGCTCGATTTGTTCAATTTTCACCGTTTCAGTATCTCATTCTCTAAACAGTTATCCGGGTTCGTCAAGATCTATGTAGTTCTGTTCTGTTCTGTGTTTTTTCGTAATACAAAGTTCTGGTTTTGATGAAATTTATGATCGCTGATAACTGGATTTTGAAATTAAGTGGCCACTCGCGCTGCATTCTTGCCCTAGTTCAGAATCTTATTTGATGTTGCAGCTTGGAAGAGGCGACTGGCTTGGCCTTCAGATTTGTTATAGGAAAGACCAAAGATAAATCAAAAATGGCAGCGCTTCAAACGGAGGTGAATGAGTATGATGACTTCATGCTTATAGATATTGAGGAAGAGTACAGCAATCTTCCATACAAAACGTATGAAATGCACTGGCACCTTATTACATAAGTACTTCGGAGCGTTCTTCTCTTGATATCTACAAGTCTTCACCTAATTTTATCTTGTAGGTTAGCTTTCTTTAAAGCAGCATTTGCACTTTATGATTCAGATTTCTATGTGAAAGCCGACGATGATATATATTTGAGACCTGGTAATTGGTCTTTGAAACATTGACATTTCTTTATCCAAAACTTCTTAAGTTAATTAATTAATTGCAATTTTTTAGATCGACTTTCCTTGCTTTTGGCAAAAGAGCGACCAACCACTCAAACATATCTTGGATGCATGAAAAAGGGGCCTGTATTCACTGACCCTCACCTCAAGTGGTTGGTATTTAACTACTTTCTGTAAAACTCATCATACACAAGGATATGATACTTTCATTAGAATGATAAGAAATGTTGTAAATAAAGGAAGTAATCCTTTTTTTCTTGGGGAATGGAAGTAATTCAGATTTGTGTTAATGAAAATTTAATATTGTTTTACTCCTTTGTAGATCAATTATGTTGCATTACCTGTATATGGGATTATGTATATTTGAATTTTTTATCGAGGTCTATAAATGAATATTAGAAAATGTGTATTTGTTGCTTTCTATTCCCTTCAAACTGTCATTTAGGCCCATAGATTCACTTCATAAGCACCTTACATTCTATTAGACTTTCATTCTTTTTACTCATGTATCTTTCTCCATTTTCAGAATGACCTTGGTTGTCTACTTGCATCACAATGTTTACTTGTTGCTTTCTAAATTTTCTTTGCATATGAATCTCAATCCACTCTATTACTTTTGCATACAATAAATTATGACTAATATTTGTGATTGTCTTGCAATTTATATAGGTACGAGCCACTATCAAACCTGCTTGGGACAGGATACTTTCTTCATGCTTATGGTCCCATATATGCACTTTCAGTAGATGTGGTGTCGAGCTTGGTTGCACTGAGAAACAACAGGCAAGTACAAGAACTCTGATGCTGCAAAATTTTTATAGTCCAGCCCCCCACTCTTTCCAGATCGATTATGTCTTCGTAAATGTGATATCACAATCAACTTGGCCATTTTGGTTCTCATTTTGAAGTATTTGTACCAATATCCTCTTTTGTTTTTTTGATTGCTTAATAGTATTTTATTGTGCTATTGAATACGTCTCTTTTTATTTCTGGTTCTTATTCACCATTTCTCATAAATTATTAGCTGGTACTTTGTATATTTTAGTGATTGGCAACAACTTTTTTAATCATATGTACATTTCCAGTTTCCGAATGTTCAGCAACGAGGATGTGACAATAGGTTCCTGGATGCTTGCTATGAATGTCAACCATGAAAACAACCTTGCTCTTTGTGAACCTGATTGTTCATCATCATCAATTGCTGTTTGGGATATTCCAAGATGCTCAGGTTGGTCTTTAATAAAGTATTTTTGATCTTTCTTCAGGATTTAAATTGATTAAATGATACCTTTCTAGTAGATAGGAAGGATCTATACTTTAATAAAATGCTTTAATAATGAGGAAGAGAATCAGACGCTCATCATCATCCAGTTTGTTCCGACTATTTGGTCCATCTTACTCTTCCATTGAGTTCCAAGCATGGTTGCATCACTACTAATAGAGGAAGATAACTTAGGTCAATTTTAAGTACACTAACTAGAGTTTTCTTCTTTTTTTTAGCCTCGCTCTACATCGTACCTTAATTCTAATTAATTAAACTTAAGTAATTATAGAATATATTAGTATATAAACATGTTCATATTATCTTTAACTTATTTGTGTTCATTTAAGCATTTGTTGGAGTTACACCTAATTTGTCTTTAATACTAGTTAATTCTTTTAGTAACTCCACACATTCATCTTAATTATTTAATATTTTTATCCACACTGTTTTCTGACTACATAAGATGTAACCCATGAAGTATTGCTAGTGGCAACACAATTTTATAAAATGTCCCTTGTCTTAGGGGCACATGATGTTCACATAATGACATTTTATCTATTGATGATATTTTTCTTAATATCCGTTTGTTGGATAATGAATCTAAGATTTCTAAACTCTTAATCCTAGGACCTGTCTATTCATCCAGCTTGATTGTTCTTTTGCTGATTTCTTTATTATTGAAATTACATCTCATATATTCAATCTTAGTTCTATTTAACTTAAAACTTTTTGTTTCTGAAATTTTCTCTCCGCGCAAGCTACAAGTTTATTCTATTTATACTTTTTAATTGACTTACATTTGCAAAAATAACACATCGAGGAGTTTATCTTTAAAATAATTAGTGTTATAAACTTATAATTGAACCTACAATTTCATTTATTCTAATAATTATGGCTACATTGTCATACATGTTCTTTACTACATTTATCATCTGTCACTATCCCTCCATTGAGCCGGTAATATTACCAGTGATATTCAAATTAATTAAATTATTGTTTGCTACTTTGACTAATATTTTCTTGGTTCTCTCCACCTTTATGCACCTCCCACACTACTTGGTTCAACTTAATTATCGGCGAATATGCTCATCTCAACTTATTTCCTCTTATTTATATATGTTGGGACTATATCTAATTTATCCCGGATATTAGTATTTTTATTATTTTTAGTATCTCTACGCATCTATCTTTTATCACCCTCATTTATACGACATCGACTTTTTTTTTTGGGATTCTCTCTCTCTCTCTCCCTCCTAATGTTTGAACTTAGGGATACAATTTTCCCCGCGGGGCCGTGGGTTCGGGCCTCCGCGGGGAAAACCCGAAATGGGGCGGGTTCGGGGAACATTATCGGGATCGGGTTCGGGGATTTGAAAAAAATCCCCGCGGCAGATTTAGGGCGGGTACGGGAACGCTTGTTCTGGTAGTTCATCGATAGTTCCGACGAACCATGGCCCAAAGTTTAAGCTTGCGAACTGTTTTTTGATTCACCTATATTTATGCAAGAAATATTTATATGTTTTGTTAAATTGATTGACATGCTAATTTTTGGGGTTTGATTTCTTTTGGTTCATGTCAGATTGTTAATTCATAATCTAGGTTGTTAAAGTTAATTGATTCTGTTTATTTTGTGTTCTAGTATTTGATTTAGGGTCAAATTGATATATCATTTCAGATGGAAATTAATGATAAAGAGGTTGAGGGTGCTGTGCAAACTACTCCAACTGTGGGAAGTCAAGTAGTTGCATCGCCAGCATCGCATTCTCAAAATGACGGTTTCAATCGAGGAAAATGATAAAACTCAAAATGAGACATTAGTTGTTGAAACAACTGAAGCAGATGATGGAAAGAAAAGAAAATTTAGATATGTTGCATGGGATCATTTCGAGAGAAAGTTAATTGGAGGAAAATGGAAAGCTATCTGCAATGATTGTAAGAAGGTCCTAGGTGGTGAAACTATGAATGGTACCAAACATTTACTTGACCACATAAAAATATGTTTGTACAAAAAACATATGACCATAAAACAATCTCTATTGCAACCAACAAAATCCAATGATGGGACAACGAAGCTTGGGACATACCATTTCAACCAGGATCACGGAAAGGAAGAGCTTGCGAATATGATTATATTGCATGAGTACCCACTATCTATGGTTGATCATGTGAGCTTAAATGATACTCTTATGCATTACAACCATTATTTAAAGTTGTTTCCCAGAACACAATCAAGAACGACATCATGAAGATATTTGACTATGAAAGAGAGAAAACAATGAAATTATTAGACTAAAATGCTAGTTGGATTGTATTGACAACTGATATGTGGACGTCAAGTAATCAAAAAAGAGGATTCATGGCCATTACTTCACACTTCATCGATGTTTTATGGAAATTACAAAGTCAGCTTGTCAGGTAATTTTTTTTTATCTTTTGAACTATAAACTTTTATTTACCATTAATCATAGTAATAATATTATTAAAATTTATTATATTTCTTTTTTTACTAGGTTTATATATGTGTCGTGCTCACATACTGCCAAGGTCCTCACAAATTTTCTTATTGATTGCCTCTTAAATTGGAACTTAGATCGTAAATTATCTTCTTTAACGGTTGATAATTGCACAACTAATGCCACGATTGAGTTTATTTTGGACAATTTTCCTCCGACTTCATTTATTTTAGACGGAAAATTATTTCACATGCGATGTTGTGTCCATATTTTGAATTTGGTTGCGAGGGATGGACTAGAATTAATCAGTGATAGTGTTGATACAATTCATTCTAATATTGCATTTTGGACAACAACACCGAAAAGAGATGAAAAATTTATTGAAACAGCTCGACAATTGAAGGTTCCAAGCATAAAAAAATTAGAACTTGATTGCAAAACATGATGGAACTCTACATATTTAATGCTTAACACTGCATTGGAATATAAAGATGTGTTTTCTCGTTTGAAATAACGTGAGACTTTATATGAAAGAGTTTCCACAGAAGAAGAATGGTTAAAAGTGAGAGATTTCTTCTAAATTAGAGATGTTTTATGTTGCCACAGAGCTATTTTCAGGGATCAAGTATCCCACCATAAATCTTTTCTTCGTTAGTATTTGTGATATTAAGTTGACAATTGGTGATAGACTTCTCTCGCATAATAATATAGTGAAAACAAGGGCAACAAATATGAAAGTAAAGTTTGACAAGTATTGGGATGCGATGAATTTTTTATTGGCAACAAATATGTAGTTTTTGTGCTTGGAACCTTTAATTTTCGAGCTGTTTCAATAAATTTTTCATCTCTTTTTGGTGTTGCTGCCCAAAATGCAACACTAGAATGAATTGTTTCAATACTATCATTGATTAATTCTAGTCCATCCCTCAACCAAATTCAAAATATGGGCACAACATCACATGTGAAATAATTTTCCTTCTAAAATAAATGAACTCGGAGGAAACTTGTCCAGAATAAATTCAATTATGGCATCATTAGTTGTGCATTTATCAATAGTCAAAGAAGATAATTTACGATCTAAATTCCAATCCAAGAAGCAATCAATAAGAACATTTGCGAGGACCTCAGTAGTATGTGGGCACGACACATATATAAACCTAGTAAAAAAAGAAGTATAATAAATTTTAATAATAATAGTAATATTTTTAATAGTAAATACAAGTTTATAATTCAAAAGATAAAAAAAATTTACCTGACAAGACGACTTTGTAATTTCCATGAAACATCGATGAAGTGTGAAGTAATGGCCATGAATCCTCTTTTCTGATTACTTGACGTCACATATCAGTTGTCAATGCAATTCGACTAGCATTTGAGTCTAATAATTTCATTGTTTTTTCTCTTTCATACTTAAATATCTTCATGATGTTGTACTTGATTGTGTTACAGGAAGCAACTTTAAATAATGGTTGTAATGCATAAGAGAATCTTCTAGCCCACATGATCAACCATAGATAGCAGGTACTCATGCAATATAATCATATTCGCAAGCTCTTCCTTTCCGTGATCTTGGTTGAAATGGTATGTCCCAAGCTTCGTTGTCCTATCATTGGATTTTGTTGGTTGCAATAGAGATTGTTTTATGGTCATCTGTGTTTTTGTACAATCATGTTTTTATGTGGTCAAGTAAATATTTGGTACCATTCTTAGTTTGACCACCTAGGACCTTCTTAAAATCCTTGCAGATAGCTTTTCATTTTCCTCCAATTAACTTTCTCTCGAAATGATCCCAAGCAATAGATCTAAATTTTCATTTCTTTTCATCATCTACTTCAGTTGTTTCAACATCTAATGTCTCATTTTGAGTTTTATCATTTTCCTTGATTGAAACACTGTCATTTTGAGAATGCGATGCTGTCGATGCAACTACTTGACTTCCCATAGTTGGAGTAGTTAGCACAGCACCCTCAACCTCTTTATCATTTATTTCCATCTGAAATGATATATCAATCTGACTCAAAATCAAATGCTAAAACTCAAAATGAACAGAATCAATTAACTTTAACAACTTTGATTATGAATTAACAATTTGACATGAACCAAAAGCAATCAAACTTCAAAAATTAGCATGTCAATCAATTTAACAAAACATATAAACATTTCTTGCATAAATATAGGCGAATCAAAAAACAGTTTGCAAGCTTAAGCTTTGGGCCATGGTTCGTCGGAACCACCGATGAACTGCCAGAACAGGCATTCCGGCACACGTTCCCTTATGTCGTTCTAATTTTCGGGAACAGAATAGATCGGCAGAAATAAATTGGAACAGTGATGGGTCGAACAGTAATGATTACCTCCGGAAGAATCGGGCAATGATGACGTCGGAGGCGCTCCCGGTGTGGCCCGATCAAGCAGCTTACGGGGTAGGCACGACAACGCGAGCGTTCGGGCGTGAGCGGCAGAGCGAGAAGAAGGCGGCGATATCAATTTAGGGTTAGGCGCGTGAATCGTGATTGCGTGAAAACAAAAAAACTTATGATGCCAGTATATACACTCCTTCACAATTTACATCTTTAGTATAATATATTATTATTTTATATATTTGCTATATATTATTTTAATATATATCATTTTATATATTATCATTTTAGTACTTTATAGCTTTAAATTTTAATTAGTTATTTAGTTTTGATTATTATCATTTTATATATTTAATATATATAATTATCTTTTATTCTTATTATGCTGTTTAGTATTTTGGACAAGGTTTAAAATCTCGGCCCGTGCCGAGGTTTCGGTCCCAAACCGGAACGATACGGTTTCGGTATCGTATCGTGCCGTGCCGGTATGGTTTCGTTTTTTTATTTATATATATTAATTATTAGATAAATATATTTATTGTGTATAATTTAAAAATAAGTTGTATATTGATTTTATATAAGTTCTCAATTATTGAACAATTTAATATTGTTAGAAAAAATAATTAAATATATTTTTTAATTAAAATTGATCTATTAATAATTCAAATTAAATTTGAAACATTATAATATGCTATAATAACTAATAAGTATATAAATTAACTAAAATACTACTATATATACAATAATTATAAAAATTAATTAATTAATTATTAAATTAAATAATATATAAAATGATAAAAAATATTAGAATATTAATTAAATACTAAAACAGTAAAAATAATAAATAATAAAAATGATCAAAATATAAAATTGAATTATTACAATTTTTTAAGCTTTTTTTAGTTTTTTAAGAATTTTTAAATAATATTTTAAAAATTCAAAAAATTAATTAATTAAACTTATTTATTTATTTTTAATTTTAAATATAATTTTATTGTGATAATATTTATTAAGGGTTAGATTTAAATAAATAATTTTATTATTTTTCTTATTTAATTTGTATTTAAAATGGGAAATGTTGAATTTTAATATTTTTTTTTTCGTTGCCTACCGGCGGAGGCGGAGGAGCCCGCGGGGCGAGCCCGCAAGGGCGTCCGGTGGGTCCAGCGCCATCCGACCGGCCTTCCGGCAAAGCCGGAGGCGTCCAACGACGCCGGAGCAGTCCTGCGATGCCTTCGGGCGCTGTGTTTTGCCCTACCGGCGGAGGCGGAGGAGCCGCGAGCCCGCGAGGGCGTCCTGCTCCTGCGCGCCTAGCGCCATCCGACGGCCCTTCCGACGATGCCGGAGGCGTCCGGCGACGCCTCCGGCTTCACCTGCGCCTCGCTCTTGCCCGCTGCTCGCCGCTATTGCATGCGAAATCTATTGGCGGACTGTGTCGATTTCGGTGCCCGAGCGGAACGGTATTTTTCGCCCGTACCGAGCGGCACGACATCGAAACCTCAATCCTTGATTTTAGATATATCATCAAATGGTTAGTATATCATTAAATATTTAATGTGTGTTATTTTCACAATTTTTAAATGATCAATAGTCTAAAGATAAATTATAAATTAAAATTTTAATTAAGCCAAATGTTAATGATATTATTATTGTTATTATTATTATATTCGGGCCACGACCATTCCGTGAAATGATATTGGAACTAGAATGATAGAGTCCGCGATGGTTACCGTGAGTGTTCCAGCTAATCAATCTCAGGACAACCTGCAATTTGACCTACAAAGGTTGGAAATCGAGTCTAAAACTCTCAAAAACTCTGAGGATGTGGAGGACATGTCGATCCAATCGAGATAGCCACGGTTAAGGGTGAGGGCTTGGCCACAAAAGGCTACATAAAAAGTGTATAAGGACGAGTAATCAAGATGAAGGAGGGAGGCGACGTCGTCGGAGGAGATTGATGATCTCGATTTTCTTAAAGAAAGAGAATATTAATATTTTTTTAACAGAAGATTAATATTTTATTTTAAAATAGTTCAAATTATATATTTAAATAAATAAAATAATAATCAAATAAATAATAATCAATTAATGACTCAAATATTTTATTAAATAAAACAAATATTAGCATAATTTTACTCCCTAAGCATAAATTAATAATTTTGTTTTTTATATTTGAACTTTTGCTTTCATATGACATGTAAGCTATTAGTATATTACAACACAATTACAATTAAAAAAAAATAGATAGACACAGAAATTAAATGGATTCCAACGTTTCACATGACATTTGCTTTTTCAAAAAAAACAACAGTTAATCAATGAGATGAGTCAGGCTAGAATTAATCAGTGCTTCCGCCTAACGTTTTTTAGCCGCATCAATAGTTAATTGAGGATTAAACCAACTCCCATCTGACCCCGTTTAATAAAAACTTTCGATTGGGTTGGGTTGGGCTATAGCTCGTTACTAGATCCGTCTCTAGCCATGACGAAAGGGTTGGACAGTGGACACGGTTTGGGATTTGTGAGTTGGTTTTCAAATATAAACCTAGGTCATTATTATTATTATTATTATTATTATTATTATTATTATTATTATTAACGGGGCTATCGGGGCGGATTTGGGGATGGGGATAGCATTCCCATACCCAACCCAAATCTGCCGTAGGGATTTTTTCCAAATCCCCGAACCCGCTAGGAAAATTGTCATTCCTAAATGCCAGCATCCTAATATGCGACTAAATTAATGTGTGACAATTATTCCCGGAGTAGGCTTGATGGCCTCACCTCATGAAGTTCAGCTGATTGCTCACAACATTTTGTCGTGAGGCTTGTAGCTCTGCTATAACATTTTTCTGTTTCTTCTTGCATTTCTCACCAAGCCTAGTGGACCAAGTGAGCCAAAGAGCTTTATTGAGTGCACACATATCTAGCCTTGCAAATGCTAGCCAATGTGTAGTGAGACTAAACCTAGATGTACGAGTGGTTATTAGTTGAAGTTGAGAAAGAAAAGGAGAAAAAAGAGCATAAATTAGAAATTATTCAGTACATATTATTTTCATGTTAATGGCCAAATATTTATGAATTTTAGTCAGATAAATCTCGTAGTTGCACATTTCTGTCAATTAGACGTGAATGAATATACATTCTGGAAGACAAACCCCAGATACCACTTCACCTTTCTTGTAGTGCATTTGATTGATATCTAACTGTTCTATTCTCTATGAAGTCTCATAGAATAAAAATTTATATGTTTGGTTATAAAAATAAATTCAGATTGTCAATTTTCATGGAATCTATTCCTTATATTATTTTTTGAGCTTCTTTGTCAATTTATATGTAATAACTATATACTATATAATTATATATATATTTATGTATTATGTTGTATTTAATACCAAATTAGTTCAGATAAGATTTTTTTCGATTCTATATAAAAGTAAAATATCTAATCGAATCCCGAAACGAAGTATTGCACATCTCTGAAATTTGAACTAAAACTTGAATTTTCAAATCGGTTTGGTTCAAGTTTTTCAGTTGGAAACGGTTATGTCGGCCTTTATGCCCACCCTTATTGAGCAGAGACAGATTAAGGGAGCTATTGTCTGTTACTTGGAACGAAAATGATCTATTTATTTCATTTCATTTTATTTCATGAATGAAATTAGTGCATCTAGATTTCTATTTCATTCCTTCTGAATTTCGTTCTTTAGGAATAATTATTTTCTTGGAATTTCCATTCTATCATACTAAACTTGAGCAACAGGGACATCAGGTGATCATAACTCGTCAGTGTTAGAAATTGCATAGATCTAGATTAAGAAATTTGTAACTTCACTTAATTACAGGTTCACTTTTGTTTCAGACTTAGTAAATATGTTCTAGTGGCATCAGTGTCCTTTTTATTCTTTCAGGCCTCTGCGTCCCAGAAGTGAAGATGTTACAACTCCACAAAAAGGAGATATGTTCAGGAATTCCAAAATCATCAGATGAATGAGAAGCGTGGAAACGCGGAAATGGATAGAAAAATATCCAACTTGCAAACAGAAAGTAGAAAGTGAGCTTCTTTTGTGGCCATCAAATTGAATTTATTTGCTGGATTTCAGTCCTTTTGTGCAATTTATTTCGTACTTGTTTATTGTTAAAGAATGCTTATTTGCGGGTTCATATTTCTAGGTCTCTGCAGGATTGTGACTTCTTTTCAAAACTTTTGATGTGAGGATAAACCCTACTCAAACCACCCCGTCGTGACAAACTCACATTGTAAGGACATTTAATCTCACCTAGCTTCACGTTGGTTTATCTCGAAGGTTTTTTTTTCAGTCTTACTAATGGTCATTATTAATCAGCTATTTTAAAACAGTCCTTCCTATAACATGCACTTCCCCACGAGGGTTCTAATGCAGCATCTACTTTAAGGCTTCTTTCGCCTTGGATGATTTTCTCTTCTCTCCCTTATCTCTGCTATAGTATCAATGTTATAAGTCATCCCTCTCATACTCTCGTGCCATTTATACCCCACGCCGTGTCTTTTTTTTCCCATCTCTATATCAACAAATAAAAGCTCTACATATTCTTGCATACATTCGATGCATCTTTCCTAACTGAAGCCATAAGTTGGTATCATCGTCAATACTTTGTTTTAGTTAGATTCGCCTTGCCATCAAAAGGGATGTCACACGCTGGCTCGAAAGTTTCTTTCGGAACTTCTCAATTATATCTGATCCTTATGGTATTGGTGTTATCCATTGTTCCAAATACACACCCATATACTTCACATCAATTGTGTTGAAACACGAGACACTTGGTGTTACCTTTCTTCATCTACTTCCGCATCCTTCATGAAGAAAACCTCTGACTTTGCCACACTAATCTCCTTTTTGCGTCCTTTGAAAACACTTTCATTTCCTCCGATATTGTTTCTCATTCGCTTTATCTGCAATCCATATAAGGAATAAAAGTACGGATTCAAGAAACACTTATGGCATGAATTTGTTAATAACAAAACTCTTCACAATATTTTTGAAGTTGGTTGATATGATATAGCTCATCATTAGTTCTCTTAGGTCCTTTAGATTTCGAATCGTTGATAGCTTAGAGCATCCCCTCAATAAGCCTCTAATTCGATCGACCATATCTTTTATCCAAATTGACTATTATTGCTATTCATCCTGCTTTAAGAGTGCAATGCCTTTTGGATCATGACTGTGTCGTCCCAACACGAAGCTAGATTGAGACGCTCACTTTAGGTATACAAGCGATAATGAGAATAATAATAAATTTTGATTAAAAAATTTATGAATTTAGTGACAATTTAATGGAGATTAAATTATAAAATTAAAAATATCATATTCATATTTTAATTTCGATTTTTATATATTAAATATTAAATGAGAATAAAATTTCGTCATCTAAATTCACTTACTAAAGCCCTCTCAAGAATCTCTTATAAGTTGAGAATGAGCAATAAGTTTCGTCCGGTTCCATTATTACTATGTACATAGTTACCGTGGGAATTATATTTTAGTATGATTATTGCCGAAGTTTTTTTCAAACTAACTGCAAATAATTTACGATGACAAAAAGTGGTCTCTCTTTAGAAAAAAACAAAGCGTCTTTCTCTCACCGGTACGTGCCATCTCCTCCCCTTCGACTCAACACGTTCGCAACGTCTGTAACACGCGTCGACCATGCGATCAGACTAACGATTTGTACCACCGCTTCATCTTCCCCAATTAACCCGCTCGGTCTCACTCATCACTCGTCGACCTTCACTGGCTTTCTGTTCGCAATCGAGTCTTTGCACGCTACAATGGCTTCACGGCAACAGGGCAAGCGAGAGTCCGCTTCTAGAGGAGTGGAGCACGGGAAGGAGGGCATGTCGCCAGAAGAGCTCGGACAGCATCGCGCCGTCGCCCAGCAGAACTCTATCGAGTCCCTTAGAGCCGCGGAGAAGCGCTACGCGAAGGTGAAGAACGCTGGCGCTGCAGCTATCTACGACACCAAAGAGGCCGTCGCGCACGGACTCTGCGCCGCAGGGGCTTACGCCGTTGCCAAGGCGCCGAGGCCAAGGAAGTAGCCACCCATGGGGTGCATGTGGCGGCAGAAAAGGGCAGTGAGGCTAAAGATTACGCGGCAGAGAAGGCGGGCGTCGCGGCGGAAGCTGCTGCACATAGCGCCGCGGCCGTGAAGGACGTTGTTTTGGAGAAGAGACAGCAGGGGCTGCAGGTGGCCAAGGACGCTGCCGCCCAGGCGTTCACCAAGACTAAGGACGCCGCAGAGAGCGCAAGGGAGACTGCGGTGGAGTATGCGAAGCAAACCGCTGTGAAGGCAAAGGAAACACTGTTGCTTCCGGTGAGACAGCCGTGGATTACGAGAAGCTGGTCACGGTGAGTGGACTGGAGAAAGCCGTGGAGTCGGCAAAGCTTGCAGGGGAGAAAACTAAGGAAGCGGCTTCAAGTACCGCCAAGTACGCACAAGAAAAGGCGGCGGGGGCTAAGGATACCATAGTTGAGGCAACACGAAAGACAGTGGAGCACACTGGAGAGAAGGCAGGGGAGACAATGGAAGGTACTATGCCGAGAGCGAAAGAATATGCAGGTGAGAAGACAGAAGACGCAACGGAGATAGAGAAACGCGAGAAAGCAGAGGAAGTAAAAGAAGCAGCCAAAGCGATGCTCAGAAGGCCATACAGAAAGCACAGGAAGCAAGGAAAGCAGCGAGACAGACAGGGGAAGTGGCTATGAAGAGAGCCAGAGACAAGGCAGAGGAGGCAATAGAGGTGGTCAAGAGAGCCCTGGAGTATGCAGGGACTAAGGGAGAAGATCAAAGGACTAGGCGAAAGGGGCTCCCAAGAGACAGCAATCCAAGGTATCATTTCTTTGAGGCATTTGTTTTGCTCACCATCCCCAACCGATGCCTTTTGCATCAAATATGATGTAAAAATTACACCATCTTTCTTCAACCGAACACCATATTCCAATATCAAATTTGGTGTTGCAACATCTTGCAACACCAAATTTGATGATAATATTTTTTAATTATTTTTATATTTAAAAAATTTATTATAATATATAATTATTAAATATAATATATATTAGTAAATATTATAATACTAAATATTATAAATAAAAATTAATTTATAATACATATTTTTTCCATAAGTATTTAATAATATTAATTATTTATTATAAATATAAATTAAAAATTATAATAACATATTTTAATTTTATTAAACATAGTTATAAAGATTTAATTGAATAATTATTTTATTTATTAAGCATATTTTAATCATAATTATATTTATAAATTATATTATTAATTTTAAAAAATTTAATAAAAAAATTAAAAATTTAATATGTATAAATATAAATACATCCTTTATTATGTTGACATACAAAATAAAAATGATAATAACACAAAATTAAAATATTACTAATAATAACTTAAATGCATAAGTAATATAGCACACATAAATTTTAAAACATTCAAAGATACAAATAAAAACGATATTGAGATACTTAATCCTAACAAATAATTGCAGATAAAGCACACATAAATTTAAAATAATTTTAATAATATTACAATATTAAAATTTGGAAAAATCACTCTCCGTTCCACTCAAATAATTATGATATTGGCTGTTAAAATACGTAGGATTATGAGATTCTTGATCTTCACCTTGATGTTGATTGAATTGTGATTCTTGTGTCTGTATTGGAGATGATTGAGATCCTTCTTCTTGATGTTGAATTGGATGAGATCCATGGACTTGTGTTCTCTTTTGCATAATTTTAATTTGTTCATTGCGAATATAATCACGCATCATTGGGTCAGAGATCGAGTTTAAATTTTTAAATAAAATTTTAGTTTCTTTCTTGTATATCAGTATCTGTTATTTTTGTAGTAACAATAGTACTTGCATTCATTGTCTCAATAAGTTGAGCATTAATATGAATTACCTTTGTAATTTGTTTATTATTTTTTTCATTATTTTTGTTTTTTTCACCCTAGGAGGTCGTTTATTAGAATTATCATCGCTATCTGAATCAGTGATATTCATATCAAAAGTACCCACATAAGGAGATGGAGTACGTAATTCTTCCTCGGATAATTGTTGTTCAGATAAATCAGTATTAACATTTTGTCGTCGCGATTTGACATCTGCAATATTTATATCGTTAATACCAAATTTTTTAATATCTTAGAGAATATTCCACACATGATCAAATTTGAAATCCTTTATATATTTCGAGTTTTGTGTTAACAATACTCTGACACGAGTTAACTGTAAGAAAGTAATTGGACATTAGTTATGAAGTTAATGTTATTAATAAAAGACTGATTATAAAATTTAGATAATCTAAAATAAATATGAGCATAACAATTTACAATATCTTGTTCAGATACTCCATTTGGATTCAAATGTTCGATTTTTCGTATGCAACCTTTCATTTTGGATACTGCATTAAGCATAAGAAATATTCTTTTTTGCAAAGATCTTTGTGGTTGGTAACAATGCTCAAAATTCGGATCTGCATGATACTCTTTCTCAATTTTAGCCTAGAATTGATCCTTCGACTGGTTGATTCCTATGATTGGATTTTGCGAAATATGAAGGTAAACATGACATAAGTGTTTATCTTCTTCAATTGAATATGAAGATTATCGGAAGGTGGGGGTTGAACTTATTTTGATCCAAAGAAGATGACACTCTAAAAAAATTGTGGGCATAGGATGTGTTATACCAACATATGAGAAGCCATTATATAGGGGAAAATGTGAATATAAAATTGTTAAGTCATGTCATCTGCACGTAAAAAAATATGTGTTCAGTGCCAGGTTACGTCGCCTGCCTAACTTTCTCCGATGTTGTCATTGTTGTGTCATGTTATTTGTGCAATTTTATCCAAATATGTTCATTGTTAGGTCATATCATCTGCACATAAAAAATATGTATTCAGTGGTAGGTCACGTCGCTGCCCAACTTTCCCCTATGTTGTTATTGTTGTGTTATGTCATCTGTGTAATTTTATCCAAATATGTTTATTGTTAGGTCATATCATCTGCACATAAAAAAATATGTGTTTAATGTCAGGTCACGTCGCATGCTCAACTTGTCTCGATGTTGTCATTGTTGTGTCATGTCATCTGTGCAATTTTGTCCAAATGTGTTCATTGTTAAGTCATATCATCTGCACATAAAAAAATGTGTGTTCAATGGCAGGTCATGTCGCCTGACCAACTTGCCCTAATGTTGTCATTGTTGTGTCATGTGATCTATACAATTTTGTCCAAAACTTACTTATTAGGTCATGTCATCTACATATAAGAAAATGCGTTCAGTGGCAGGTCACGTCGCCTCGTGAATTGGTCCTGATATTGTCATTGTTGTGTCATGTCATCTGTATAATTTTTATCTCAATGTGTTCATTGTTAGGTCACGTCATATATGAAAAATTAAGAAAAGTGTAGATATAACTTACATTATAAATACTCCATAAGTAACATATACCTCATTCATTCAGTTATCTCCAAAAATAGATAACAACAATGAAGGTTCATCAAATTTATCATCTTCAAGCTCTGATGATGATAACTATGCAGAGGTGTTTGGTGCAAGGCAGTTTGACGTAAGACAACAACTGATCTCTCAGGTGATTTCTACCAATAATCAAATTATCTTGAATTATCTCAATGAAGAAAACAATCAAAGAATGCATCGAGGCGGAGCACATGATGTCTCTTCTGGAGATGTCATCAGGAGATCCCGGCGGAGCACATGATGTCTCAATGAAGAAAACAATCAAAGAATCATCTCAATGAAGAAAATCATCAGGAGATGTCATCTCCGCTATGCTCCCCAGCGGAGCACATGATGCCTCTTCTGGACTCCTCGGCCAAACCCGGGGTCGCACCTCCGCCAGGATCTTCAACGAGATCCCGGACATCATCTCCACTATGCTTCCTGGCAAACAGTGTGAAACACGTGATTCCACCGCCGCTAGGTACTTCGGCAAGAAACACTACTATGTCTCCGCTATCTTCCCCAGCGGTGTCGACAACCCCTGCCGTAAAAAGGGGCGGAGGAAGGGGCACCGACATAGCACCAGTCCCGCAAAGAAACTATCAAGAGAAAGAAGGCGAAATGCATGGGGAAGGGCGGTTGACCCTTCCCCCCTTTTATAGTGATCACCGCCTCTCTTCGCATTCAATGCAAGTGCGACACAGAAGCATTGATGGACGCCCACCCTGAAGTATCGCGTCAATTGGCATGCCTCCGTCGTACCTGGAAACTCGCAACTCTTTATGGGTCAATTTAAGGGATTGCTTGGGATGCGGAGATGATGGTTCGGAATTCAGCAATACTCTCCAAAGAGAAGGGTCGATGGGGGCTCCACAGGGGAAGAAAGGCAAGCCTAGTACTTAGGCTTGCGGGGTTAGCTTGGGAGATCCGTACCCAGGATTAAATCCGAAAAACCCCGATCTCTCCCTATTCTCTAAGTCCTGGAGGCAAAGATAAATGACCCCGGGAGCCAAACGCAAAAGCATGCGCGAGCCCGTCAGGTAAAGAAATGTATCATTTTAATTAAAATGAGTATAACAGGGCCAGACTCCCTAGTAATCACATAATCCTACAACTCTTGGCCCTCGGGAGGGAGTTCCCCCAAACTCGGTCGACACTCATAAACTTGGATCAGCATCTGAAGGCAGGAGTTGAGCCTTCTTCAACTAGTCAATGACCCCGTGGAAGTCTTGCTTCAAGCGCTTCATTACTTGGCCAACAATGATATCGTCAAATTCATCAGATTCCAGGAACTTGACTTTGAAGTCTGCCTCAGCCTCTCTAGTGCTAGAAGTCTCAGCTGCCCGAAGATCGCACAGCTCGGCCTCAGCAGCCTCCTTGGCACGCCTCAGTTGTTCCATCTCGGTAGCCATTATATCTTGCTCGACCAGGGCCTCCCTGAGCCTGTCTGAAGCGGCCCAAACCTCCGATCGAGCCTGGGCCAGGTCATCCTCAAAGACAGACAAGCGATTAGACGCCATCACGAGGTCGGACTTCTTCTGACCGAGCTGCCGTGCTTGGTCCTGAACACACGCGCTCAACCTCTCGGTCGAGGCCTCCATGAGTCGGATATCTCCCGATAACTTTCTCTCTCTCATCTGAAGCTGATCCCGCTCCTGCGTCACCCAGAGCAGGTCCTTGGTAATGGCCACCGCCCGCTTAGAGACCAACCATTCCCGGTGCGGGGAACTATGTTGGGCGGACTCCTTGGCCATCAGGGAATTCAGCAGATGCTCCACCTTCGCCCGTAGAGCCTGGCTGACTCCCGCTTGCATAAGTCCCGCCCCGATGCTCGTGGTTAGCTGCGACCTCTGCTCTCAAGGCCCGGCTGGTCAAGGCTTCAATCTGAGGCCAGGCGTACAAGCCACGGTCGGCCGTTAGGCAGTCTTCAGCCGCCTATCATTACACCAAGGAATTATAGAACATACAAGGAAATCCTGTGCGAGAGGCAGTAGATATTGCGACAGAGGTCGTGAGAAGAGGTCGTGAGAAGAGGGGAGGACTAACCTATACTTCGAGAGACGGTGGTTGGCAGTAGATATTGCGAGCGAGAGGTGAGGGTCGATGACAAAGTGACTAGGAGACCCTGCGCGAGAGGCGAGGGCCAGCGACAAAGCGACTGGGAGACCGCGTGCCTCACCGACGACAAGGTGATTGGGAGACCGCGCACGAGAAGTGAGGGTCTGTGATAAAGCGACTGGGATACCGCGTGCGAGAGGCGTGCAATAGTGTGTTATCGGGAAGGATCTGGTTAGGGTTAGGGGGAAATCCGGCCTAATGTGAAAGATCTATTATTATTATTATTATTATTATTATTATTATTATTATTATTATTATTATTTTATTTTGCCTTTGTTTCCTCTTGTTTTTTTTTGAGTTTCGGAGGTTAGATTTTGGTGGAGATAAGTTTTGGAGGCTAGATTTTTCACGAACGAGCATTTTGGTGGAGATGTGTTTTAGTGGAGTTTTCATAAAGGGAAGGTTAGGTCACAGACATAGATAATACTTGTTAAAAAATCATTATTGCAAATATTAAAAAAAATAATATCATAGACAATACTTTTTTAAAAGTATTTTCTATGAGAAAAAAAACACAAATAGACCGCTCATATTTGAAAAAGTGTTTGTCTTTAATAGGAAATAAAAAAAATAAACAATATTTTTCACTAAAAGTATTTAAAAAAATAATTTTTTTTTAAAAAGTGTTATTTTTAAGTATTGTGTAATTCTAATTTTGTTATAGTGATTATATTAAATATCAAATCATAATTACTATTCTATGGTATTTATCTGTTTCTTTTTATATTAAATTTAATTTCTTTTATTTATTTATTGCGAGTAGCTAGTTGATTAATCCTGCCTACCTAACCTATTATATATATATATGAGTAATGATGAGTAATGAATGGGACAGTGAATGACGTGGCAATTATTGTGTACACGTCCGATCGTCGATCGGACACTACCGGCGGCCTTCGGCCGCCGCCCCGAATCAAACTATACCCTGGGGGGCACGGTGAACCCGTCGGGGATCGCCGCAATTGCGATCTCGCATCATTGACCGTCGATTTCGATAGGTTCACCGTTGCCGGCGATCCTGACGAGTTCACCGTCCTCCGAAGGTATAGTTTGATTCAGGACGATAATCAGAGGCCATCGGTGGTGTCCGATCGGCGATCGGACATGTACACATTAATTGCACGTTATTCACTATCCCATTCACTGTTTCAAATTCATTGTCCCAATCATTACTCTATATGAGTTCTATATATACAGTGGGTGAAAGCAATCCACGGATGAATTTTTCAAGCATCTAAGATAGATATCGTGTCCCAATAAATTGGAGTTCCATAATCTCCTTTCCCTTTGTCCAAATCAAGGTGTTAAGCTAAGACACCTACAGGGAGCTGTAGGCTTTCTCCGAGTTGGGTGAAGCTGCACTTTCTTAAGGAGTATTCATCTTTGGAAATCACTTGGAGATGGAGCGATAACGGAAAGTTCACCACCAAATCTGCCTATCGGCAGCCCCTTATATATGTTGGGCAGGTGTGCGAATGCTTGGCATAGAGCAGTGTGGATTCCATTCGCAACTCCTAAATTGAAATTAAAGTTTTGGGCAAGCAGAACTCAGGAGCAAAATCTGCACCAGAAAGAATTCCAAATTCTGGACTTCAACTGCGGCTCGTGTGACGACCAGATAGTGGAAACTTGGTTCCGCGTTGCTAAAAGGCGCAGCTAGATTGGTGGAAAGCTTGGTGCATGCATGGGGTTGGGCATTTGCCCAGTCAACAAAGTGGAGGTTCATCAGCTTGTTGGATCTCCGGAAGAAGCCGCTTTATGCTGTTCAATACGGTTTGTCAAACTTCGTGCTACGCATTTGGGCCACCCGTTCTACATGATCCATGTTAAGACACCGGCTGGGAAATCCTCAACCTCTGAATATGCCTAATCGAAAGTATTAATAGCTATACAAAACTTAATCAATCATAGATCAATAACATAATCTAATTATCAGCAAGCTTCCAAGACTGAATACAACAACGTCTAAATGGTCTAACTTGAATATATCGCATTGATCATTGATCTTATTTGTTGTTGGAGTTCCTGCAATAGAGTGGAAGTCTTCTGTAGGATTGCACGCCAACTTTATCTTAGTCTCAATGAGAAAAATACAAGGGAGAAGAAACTCTCAAAATGAGCTCTTCTTCCCTTATATACCAAGCTCATCATATAGGAAACCTCTACTTTTAAACTCATTCATCATTAATAGCCCATTAATATTAATAAACCTGCAGATTATTAGATCTACCAATCGAATCCACATCCAATATCTTAAATCTTGTTCATGCATAAAACATTAGATCACTTATTAGAGTTTAGTTTCTTAATAATAATTAATTGTGTGTTAATCAAGTATTAACCTATTTGATAGAGATTAAACCCACCCATATGGACGTCACCCTTCACGAATATCATTTATAGCTCAACCAAACTATTTGGAACTAATGGGCAGGTTGAAGCTGTAGCTAATGTTTGTTCAACCACTCAACAGGAGAGAAAGAAAATTGAAGCAATTAATAAAGGAATTCCAATTTACTTTCTTATCATCATCAATTACTGTCACACAAGCATCTGTGGTCATCAATTGTACAACTCTGAGATTTAACACACTAAATAATCAATTGAGCTGAATAAATAAACTTTCTCATGAAGCTTGAACCAGTAATCTCTTCATGCTTGTGTTCATTTGAAAGTTTTGCCTGGTATTGGTTTAGCTGGAGGAGCTCAAAATTGGAGGGTTGACGTAGGGGCCATTGAGCCAACCCTGGGCGATGATCTGGTGAGCCGCCTCAGTCATATGAATGCCATCCCAGCTCACATGAGCCGATATATCGGTGCATACACTCGAACCATTTTGGTCGCACTTGGCGTGCAGATTGAAGTTGTAGTTACCCATCCCGGGAGCTCCGCAGCATGTCCTCAGGGGTCCAGCTTTAAAACCTGTGGAGTTCAAAGTGTTTGGAGGCAAAGTTGATTCTCAGACCAAAAGAAAAGAAAAGAAAAGAAAAACCAACAAGTGCTGCTGATTAGTAAAAGACGTAAATTCTGTCCGTCTTTTAGCAATAATAGAATACTTTTTTACTCGATGAACGAATCATATGCCTGCTACAAAAATAAAGTAGTGCCCATCCATTTCCCAATGAAAAGAACAGCCATTCAGACAGTAACAGTGGACCTCCTCCGTACCCTACATTAAAAACCGTGTTCTTTACTTATACCTACAGTAGCTGCCGAACCAGATCTAGATACTCAAAGCTAGCGGAGGCTCAATAATTACAACCGCTGCCTCTATTATTAATTAATTCCAACTTGCTAGTAAACGAAAATTCCACGTTTGTCCTCCACACATGGAACATGTAGGTCGAAATTATTTGGGAATATCATATGCAACCTGTTCATGCAATAATAATAATAAAAAAGGGTAGCAATCATTTCGTGATCTTCCAACAAGCAGTGGATCAAACACGTTGTATATCATCTCCTGAATCGCTGAGCAACTTAAACCGGAATGGGTCGGACGGAGCTGGCGAGAAAGGACAAAGATAACTAGATGGCAAATGAGGATTCACTCTTCCGGCCACCTTCAGTCCATCTCCGGAATGGGTGATTGTTAAAGGGGGCAAGTTGTTGATAATAATTAGGTGGACTGTCACATGCCAATGCATGAACGGGACGCACGGCTTTACCAATTCCGTCGTCGAATGGCAACCCTTCAATTTGACTCCGTCGGAGCCGTCAAATCTCCAAACGGAAATGGTTTCTACGCCGTCAATTTCTGTGATTTCTCTTTCATGAAAGGCTGGCACACGATCGAACATTTTACAGGCATCGGACGGCACGTAGCATGGGGCAAATAATCGATATCATGATCAAACGGAATGATAAACTATGCAATCAGCAGGGTGTCATGGTGAGATTATTACTGCATTGTACTCGCCGGAGGAGAGATACGCACCGTATTTGAGAGGATCTATCGCGAAGTCGAAGAGCTGGGCATAGAAGTCGGCGTATCGAATAGAGACGGACGGGTACTTCTTCCGGAGCCGGTAGAGATGCCGCTGGAGCACTGCGTTGTGGTACCAAGACAGAGCGTTGAACTTCCTCAGGCAGCCGGTCCTTTGGCCATACTCCGTCTGGTCTTTGGCCTTGTAGAGAGTAAGGTAGAGAGGGAAGCAGCCCACCGGTAGCACAGAAGGAACGATGATATCGACTGCGCCGAGGCCGATCAATCTCTGAAAGGAGTCGGTTATCATAATCAATTCCACCACGGGGAGCTTTAGATCCATCAATTCCAGCTAAAACTTCTATAAAAAAATTTACCTCGATGCCCTCTGCGACAGCTTGGGTGACATAGGGCGTGAAGGAACTAACTTTAGTTATCGGCCACCCGCCGAAGATCCCGGTGTTGTAGTCGTTTCCCCCGAACTCGCCGACGACAAGAAGAGATTTGCTCAAGAAATCCTTGCAATCTGCAGAGTATAGCAGGAATCAGAACAGAGAGTTCGAAGCTATAACAATTGGGGACGAGGACATGGAACCAAATCGCGACCTTGGGGCGAGCCGCAGATGGAAGGAAGCAACTTCTCGAACCGATCCACCTGCTCGTGAACCGAGGCATTCACCCAAAGCCCCTTGCTCAGGCCGCGCTTGTGGTAGAAGTCGAAGGGAAGGGCCGGGGCGGCGATAAAAGCGAAGTTCGCGCCCTGGTTGAAGCTTGCGTTCTTGGCAGTATTGGGCGGTAGGTGCGGCAGCCCGATTCCCTCAGCTACAAAGCCGAATCAACAGTAGCAGCTTATCAGCACCCAAACTGAAAGAGACGAGAATAAAAGGCAAAACTTTCAGTTTTTACCAATGAAATCGATGACGAGGCGGCCGTCGGAGCAGCGCCCGGTGTGGTGGCCGAAGTAGGTCATGCCATAGGGGAGGCCAGCGATGACGACGTTGCCGGTGTCGGAGAGGGAGTCCCCGAAGTTGAACAGGGCATTGTAGCGCTGGGAGGAGCCGAGGTGGGAGGAGCAGACGAGGAAAAGGAGGAAGAAGGGGAGCTTCATCGCTGCGTTGACCATTCTCTTCCTCTTCCGCCGCCTCTCCCTTGCTCTCTATCCGCCTCGTTTGCCACACAGAGCTGGACCATGTCTTTTATATTTTTGGCCGCATTTATTTTGTCCGCAGTAATTCTTTAATGGTATCCTCTCCTCCCCTGCCTACTCCGCCCTTACGAGCTCGTGAAGTCTCGATTCTGATGTAATGCTTGATGGGTTGGCTTCACCTACTCGCCATGACCCGATTAGCTCGAGATTAAACCTACTACATGGGTTGGCTAATAATTGAGACCCGGCTTCTCCACGTGATTGCTACAAATTTGACGGAGCTGATTGACCGCATCTTTTCCGGGTCAAAATCAATCTTACATAGATATTTTAAAAGAGGAAAATCAATTCCCACTGTCCTCTGATATTAATTATATCTTTCTCTGGAAGGGGTGGGTTTTCTTTGACGGGTAAACCTAAACATGTCCTGGAGCATCGAGTAAGAAATTTCTAATAAACTTCCAAGAGGAGGAAATAGTTTATCCTGCTTACAAACGCACTCACAAAGTGGAACTAGTCAAACAATTAATTGATTGCTTGTTCTATTCTCCAACTAAAGGAGTTAATTATATCGTATCTTCAAATAGCAACAAAGTAAATTGTTGATTTGGGACTCGAAAGCAATGTAAGCAGAGATCACATTAATGGTCGTCCAGATGACACGTTTAGGTGGCATAGGATTCATTGATTGATTCTTGAAGGCTTCAGTGTTACACGAACTATTTACAGAATTGTTAAATAAATTTAAGGTAATGGAGGCGTATTGGAGTAGTGATATTAAAAATTTGTCACGTTTGTTTGAGTTGTAGAAAGGATCGTGAAGCTATAAAGAAATTTTGTAGACAAGATAGTATTAGCTCAATTATAGTATTCCAGAGCTGATTCAACGTCAATGTTAATTATACGCTTCCCATTGTCAACTTTCGGGCCAGTTGTACTCGGACAATTGATAAAATGAAAGATACGCGTCTTCCACATTCTTGAAAACTTTCAATCGAAAAAAATAATAATAAAAGCATACTTGGATGGAAAAATTTGAGAAAACTCCCTAATATCAAATTAGGATTTGCATGTACTCCCCAATCGAAAATTTCTTTACATGCACTCCCTGATAGGATTGACAAGACTGTTTTGTGTGCTATTTTTTTATCAGTATAAAAGAGTAAAAATTCAGTATAAATCGTAAAAATTTAAGTATAAATTGTTTGAGATTGAGTACTAATTTAATAAATTTGAGTATTATTTAAAAAAATTTTAGTATACATTGTTTCAGTATATAGTAAAAATTTCGGTATATATTATCAAAATTTAATATGAATTGATTTAGATTGAGTATTATTTGAAAAAATTTGAGTATAAAATTCAGAAATTTGAGTATATGAGGTTGCATCCACCACATCAAGATTTTCACATGATGAGTCATCGAAATTTTATACTTAAATTTCTTAAATTAGTACTAAATCTCAAATAATTTATACTCAAATCTTTATAATGTATACTGAGTTTTCACTCTTTTATACTCACCACATCAAGATTTTCACACGAGGAGTAATCGAAACTTTGTACTCAAATTTCTTAAATTAGTGCTCAATCTCAAACAATTTATACTCAAATTTTTATAATGTATACTGAGTTTTTACTCTTTTATACTCAATCCATCAGGGAGTGAATGCAAAGAATTTATCAAGTGGGGAGTACATGCAAAGGCTAGTTTGGGATTGGGGAGTTTTCTCCAATTAACCGTACTTGGAAACTAATGGAATTCTTTTACTATTTCTCACAAAATCAGAAATTATAAGATTGGTAAAGTGAAATCGCACAGTTGTTGAACACAAATATCCGATAATTAAGAAACAATATCACGTAAATATGTTAAAGAATTTCTGTTTAGCATCCACCAAATCAGGAAAGTCTTAATAGATCAAATGATTAGACACTATGCAAAAAAACAGTTCAAACATGTCTGGAGGACCAGATGTTTGATAGATAATTAAAGATAAATTTCTTGAGAGAGTCTAGTAAGGTCATGTCCCGAAAAGACAAGCCTTAGGGGTTCATCAAACTATAGAAACCACGAAGGTTTGTAAGTTGAAATCTAGAAAAGTCCTACTATCTTTACTCATACATCATTATTATTGTTCTAACTATGTTTTGCAAGGGTAATTTTTATATATTGATCCTATCGCGAAGCGAGGTGGCGAACCTCCGGGCCAGATGGGCTCCCGGGTGGCACGAGCTGGTGAGGCGGTAGCGAGATGGCCGAGCTCCGGCGTGGCTCTACAAAACATCGACTGTCAATAGACTCGCCGGGGATTTCCCCGGTCAGACACTCCGACAGTCAAGTCAGTATCCGCAGGCATAATAGTGGAACTGAATTGAAATGAGGCAATAGACGAGGGAGCTCGCGTGCGCATATGGGCGTACTTGCGGTAGGAGGAGTGCGAAGTTTATATATCCGGGGGAGCATACAACCCTTGTACGTGTTGACGAGACAGGGGTGATAACTGTCAGCTCGTAGGGAGCACTTAGGAATGGCGCGGCATGACGCGGGGTGCTCGAGTAGTACGAAAGTACTGGACTGGCGAACTGACCGTGAGAAGTGTCAGAGATGAGTAAGGCGTGCCGAACCCCGTTAGCAGGGTCGTACCCTGGATATAATGATATAGGGGGCGTAGGGGTGAGATAGCCCGTACCCCGAGCGCCGACCAGCGCGTCCGAGTGCCAAGGACTGGGTCGGGTAATGGCCAGTGAGTGTGGGCAGCCACGCGCCCGACTGGTAAAGTGGAGGCGCAGGGTACGCCCTGAGTCGGGGGTTGGTTGAGTGATTGTTGTCCGATTCAGTCTCCGTGATGACATAGGAGCGTGGGTCACCACGCGTCCGGCTATGATGCACGACCTAGATCTAGGTCGGGGAATGGCCAGGGTGCATGAGCGGCTACACGCCCGACTAGGTTAGGAGGGGTCGGTGGTCGGCCCGACCGACCCCATTCGTGGCTAACTAAACAGGGCTCCGAGGTTTCCCGAGCTAGGGGACTCCCTCGGTGATATCTTTGCTGGCCGATCCGCTAGCCCTTCGTGGCGCCAGGCTGGCTGGCGGGCCCGGCTGACCTGTCCGTAGGCAAGACTGGGATCATATATCCTATTTGTTATACTAACTCTTTGGTGTAGATTAGTCAAACTTAGTTGATCAGCATTCAGTCGACTGATAGAATGGATCAATTGACTGATCCAGCTTGCTAGAAGCATTTCTGAGGAATCCATCGACTGATCATCAGGATCAATCAACCGATCCACACTTGGTAAGCACGGAGCTCAGAAAGGAAAAGGATTCTGTCAACTGGATCAGTCAACTGATAGAATTAAATACAACGCCAGCCGAGTAGATTGAATCAGCGACAACAAGGAAAGAAACAGTTTCCATCAACTGATCGAAGGATTAGTCGACTGATCGCATCAGTCGACTGAACGATATTTTCAGTCGACTGAAAGCTATCTATATAAGTTCGTCTCGAGGTTCAAGTCAAGGATCAATTTTGTTATTCACTTAATTGTTGTCCTCCTGCTACGATAAATACAAGTGCGCCACTACTTCATTAGAAATCTTTCCAACAACCTATGCGAAGCTCTACAAAGTTGTATGGCTGCAAGCTTTTACTTTATGTACTCATATTCATTCTATAAGAGATAATAGGTTATTACTATCATTGTATGCATTTGCTTTCTTTGAAAGGTTTTTGAATAAAGAGATTTAGTGAATTGCTTAACGAAGCGATCAAGGGTCACAGACCTTGGATAGGAGTCAACGAAGGCTCTGAACTAAGTAAAAGAAAAGTATCTCTCAATTTGTACTTTGTATTTTTCACCGCATTACTTTGTTTGTTTTGAAAATAAAGAGTTTGAACGATCGGAATTTACCCTCCCTCTCTTGGTACCAAATGATCCTACAAATTTCATGTATAAATTTAATGTTAGCTTTAATAAAAATTTATTTATATTTATTTAATATACATAAGATCAATTAAATAAATAAATTTAAATAATTTATTAAATTAAATGAACAAACTTGAATATATACACATTTATTAATATCAATTAAATAAACCCTCCCCGTGCTAGATATGACGTGCATAAGAAAATTCACGGAAAAAATTCAGAACACACATTTGTTGAATTTCGCATGTAAGTATTCCTGTCGGAGAATCTCCAAAACGATGGGAAGATGACGCACATAGTCCTCCTCAGAACGAGAGTAAATTGAAATGTCATCAATAAAGACTATGACGAACAGATCAAGATACTCCAGAAATATCAGGTTCATTAGATCCAAAGACACTGCCGGGGCATTGGTAAACCCAAATGACATTACTAAAGACACATAGTGTCCATATCGGATTCGGAAAGCTGTCTTCTGAATCTTTGACCCTGATGATATGCAGAACATAGATCAATCTTGGAATACACTGATGTATCCTTAAGTTGATCAAATAAATCCTCAATCCGTGGCAGGGGTACTTATTCTTAATGGTCGCTACATTCAACTGTCTGTAGTCGATATATAATCATAGAGAACCATCCTTTATCACAAACAACACTGACGATCGGAGAAACTCTAGGTCAGATGAATCTTCTATCAACAACTCCTGGAGCTGGACTTTTAGCTCGTTCAACTCTTTCGGTGCTATCTGATACGATACCTTTGATGATGGCGTTGTCCTCGGAATCAACTCAATGATGAACTCAACTTGCCTTCTTGGTGGCAAACCAGAAAGCTCCTCCGGAAATACAACCGAAAATTCTCGGACCACTGGAACGTACGAGAACTGAGGATTGCTGCTGGCATCAATACTAATCAAGGATAACAAAAAAACCTTGGCATTCATGTTATAAAAGCTTTTGGGCCTGAAGAGCAGAGATAATACATATCCCATTATCTCTGGTGTCAATAAAATCTCACGACGATTAGTTCGGAGGTTAGAATGTGACCACCTTCGCTTGGCAATCGACTGTGGCATGATAAACCGCCAACCAGTTCATGCCCAGAATACAGAACCAATAAGTCCACAATGAGCTTATAGCTACTGAAATCCAGTGGGCATCCCTTGACTTCCTGAGTGACGTCCAGTATTTCTCCGAATGGGAGTGATACATATAAGCATTGTGATCTATATGTAGGTAATCTACTAATCTTCCAAGTAAACAACCGTGATATAAATGAATGGAAACTACTGGTATCAATAAATAACTCAGTAGAAAATCTATAAATTAAAATCATACCGCGGAAGACCGATCTCTCAAGTCACTGTGCCTTCTCTCTGGTGACTACATAAACTCAACCCATCTCAGGAACTGAGGATGGCAATGCCAAAGTCGGCTAAGGTTGAGGTATCAATGGTCCGGCGGTCTGCTGAGGCTGATATATTGTAGCTCTGACTGACTGTTGAGGCTGATATACTATTGGCTAGTATGTTGTTATGGCTGATAAAACTCTGTCTCAGAATACTGGAATGTTGCCAGTGTGGGGGCATACCCAGGCATACAATAGAACTGAACTGGTGGGGTATTATTTGTTGTTGTCGAGGTACTGTCTGCTGTCCCCGACCACCTCTCTGTAGTCTTCGCTGTCCTGACTGACCTCTCTGAGAAGTCATTGCAATCGACTTATGCTGAGATTTTAGGGTAGACCCTCAGCTCACATGCCACGAAACCTTGCAGTACCAGCATACGGGGTGCTCTAGTGGACAGTCTGATCTAGTGTGGTCTTTGGATTCACACTGTAAACAGTGGATCCCTTTGGTAACATCCTTCTGGGTTTGCTAGGAGACATGGGACTATCCTGATGAAAATCATCTGGACTTCTGGGATTGAAAGTGAGCCCCAGAAGTATCCTGTGTACTCTGACTCCTATACTGCGCTTTTGTCCGGTGATCTGTTGTCTCTAAGTCAACTGGATTCTGAATTGGCTTCTTGCCTTTCTTCTTGTCACCGTCCACTCGTTGTTGGGTCATCTCTATGAATAGTGATCGGTCCAAGGCCTTCCGATATGTAGTAGTAGTTAATTCTGACTTCTATATGTGAATATAACTAGCGAGACCCTGTATAAACTGCATCATCCACTTGTTGGCATTGACTACTAACTGAGGACAGATTTCTCCAAGCGATTAAATTTTGCATCATACTCCAGAACACTGCGATCTCCCTACTGGAGGGCCAAAAACTCCTAACGTTTGGTCATACGGAACTCGACAAGATAATATTTTCGCTCGAAGGCCTCTCGGAATGAAGCCCAAGTAACGCGCTACGCCCCAATAATGGTCTTTTACATATTTCACCACGTGACAGCCTGATCCCGAAGATAGTAGGTAGCTAACTCAACTCTCTCTAGGTTAGTGAGAGTCATGTAGCTGAAAGTGCCCTCCAATGTCATCAACCACGAGCGAGCAACGTACGAATCTGATCCTCCATGGAATAATGTGAAACGGTCCTTCACGGATGCTGTCAATAATGGAATTCAAGCTCTGTACAGAATCCAACCCGCAGAGGCGGTAGGTGCCACTGGTGGTACTGTTGGAACTACCACTAGTGGCACTGTTGGAACTGCCATCAGACTCAATGGAGGTACCCTCGGTAGTAGAGACTTCTGCTCGCCCAAAAATTCTTGGTGAGCTGGTTCCCGACTAGTCAGCTCCACCTTGGTGGTCTCTCAACCTCCTAACTCGAGTCCCTCACTGACTCCACCGTCCTCTCCCGTGATGGTCTGCCATGACCACGTGCACGGGGCAGAGACAATTCAATATGACGAGGTATACTTGTTAACAAAATCAACATGTATTATTAAAATATATATCTATCAGAGTTATAACAACTTACATGCTCGTCTCCTGAAGAAGTTCATTGCCACCAAGTCCCTAATACCACCAAGTCGAGAAAATAAATCCGTAAAAATTTGAACATATACCCGAACCCAGACATCTGATACCCAAAAGAACTGGCATCAGAAGGACTTCATAAAACTCCAAAAATCAAGAACCAAGTAAACTCTCAAAAATCCGAAAAAATACCCAAGTTACACCCCTAAACTTAGCTCTAATACCACTAAATTGTAACGCCCTCGAGCCCATGGTTAGTAAAAAATTGAGCAACATCTCCCCTGTACGACGGACAATCTGAATCTTGTCTACTTGCATCTCGACATAATATATATAAGCACAACCAACATGGCTGGCAACAACAGAAACAAATTTATAGAACACTATATCCACCCAGTTAATAACATCGACGTAATAAATAATATATAATAAACTCGATCAAATAAATGCAACAAATTGAAAGTCCAACGAAGATAAATACAAGAATGAAAATGATGATATCACAAGAAAGTATAAAACAATTCGAAATGAAAGACACGATACTGAGGGACTAGTAGCTAGATCCTCTTCTAGTAGTACGAGTCGCAGATATCAACTACCTGAAACAAAATTAAAGGCAAGGGATGGTGAGTCCGAGCTCGAACTCTGCAGGCAAAAGGATAGATACATGCATGGTATAAATAAGATATATCAAGCAGATAGAAACAAGGTATACAATCTCCGGAGTATAGAGCATAAATCAAATGCATAAATATACCTGCGGGGTATGATAAGAAATTCTCATGATACATCAATTAACTACTCGTACTTCTGAGCAAATCCAGATCATATAACCGATGCATATCATCATCCATATATGCTTGTCAATCAAATGTAATAATCATAGATCAAACAAATGCAAGATGCATCGTATGTAAATGATACAATGACATGTGTCACCCCTACACACTAATCTCATAACTATTCATCACATCTGCGTGGCCGACTGGGCAAGAGCTGTGACTGTTGGTGCAGGAAGCATCATATTGAACCTTGTTTTGATATTGGCAAAGGATTCAAAGTTAAGTACTATTTGTGATCTAATGTGTTCACTGAGTGTGCAGAAAGAAGTCCTGGCGAAGGGCAGCTGGGCACCTAGCGAAGGGCTGCTAGGCATTGAAACCAGAAGTCCTAGCGAAGGGCTGCTAGGCATTGAAGACCTGGCGAAGGACTTCTAGGCACCTAGCAAAAGGCTGCTAGGAGTAGAAGACCTGGCGAAGGACTGCTAGGCACCTAGCGAAGGGCTGCTAGGAGTTGAAGACCTGGCGAAGGACTGCTAAAGACCTGGTGAAGGACTGCTAGGCACCTAGCGAAGGGCTGCTAGGAGTTGAAGACCTGGCGAAGGACTGCTAGACACCTGGAGAAGGACTGTTGGGAATCGAAGACCTGGCGAAGGGCTGCTAGGCACCTGGCGAAGGACTGCTGGGCAAAAGTCCAACCGGAGGAGCCGGTTGGCAAAAGGTAAACTCTCCTGAGAGGAGTAGGTGAGGACGCGTTCCCTGTCGAGGGAACAGTAAGCGTCGGTTCGACCTAGGGATCCATTTGGGAGATCCGAAGTCAGAACCAAGACAGCTACGACTGTAAAAACTAACTAACATTCTTGCCATGTTTGTTGTGGAACTAACCTTGGTTGCAGGGACAAAAGGAATGTGTTTCTGCAGCTTAAAACACCTCAAAGGAGAGGGGCAGCAGCTGGGCTAGGCGCCCGGTGTTAGTGATATGAGAGAAGTGTCCTAAGGCAATCGCCTTATGATTGTAAACATTTATTTCAATAAATGATAATTCACTATTTGAGTATACATGTTTGTGTATTTGATTGGGATCTTAAACTCATCTACTGAATGTCCGCCATACAGTTCACAGCATAAGAGAATTTGTGATGGGATCACAACTAGTGATTATCTCTAAATGTGCAAATGTGAGGTGTTGGAAATATCCCTAGTCGATGAATTGATAAATATGGACATTATCAATTCTGTTGAGACTAGCATGGGTTATTCTCTATTCAGCTGATTCTTACTGGCTGGTGACATTGGGATGTCCGGAGATAAACATGGATGCTAGTTAAGGGAACTAGTTCATTGGAGTGACTAGCTGTAAGACTTCATATGGGAATCTACATGTAGATATGTCAATGAAGATCTTACTGCGGCTTAAATGCGATGTTCCTTTGACTTGCGATGTTCAAGTCATCTTGGTCATGGAGACTTATACTTTGACATCTTAAGCAAGCATCTCCAAGGAGGTGTGGACCCAGGATGATCGGGTATAAGCCGAAGTGCCCGAAGATGTTTGAACAGCCTACAAAGGATTCACCACTCCTTGCGAGGAGATGTATACCCAGGCCTATCGTCGGATTGTTACTCAAAGCCTCTGGCCAGAGCATATCATGTTTAGAGTGAGAGTCTCTAAAATACATGAGAGTAATTAGAAATCCAAAGGACGAGTAAGACATTACTTGGGCTAGGTGTGACGTAGTCAGCCTACTGGGGACTGACACCATTGACCGTGTCCTGAACCAAGTGGGTATAAGGTGGTGAAGGGAATGGGGCACGATTCATTAGAGCTGCTGAAGGGTTTCAGAATAATTTCTTCTGAGGTCAAACCGTTGATCTTTCGATTAATTGGGGATCATGATGTACTACTAGGTGCCACTCATGATCGTTCTATAATTAGTTAATTATAGACGGCCAACATAAATCGAAAGTCTATTTAGTCACACGCACTACGAGTAATCCGAGGGATTTAAAACGAGTTGAAAATTGGATTTTCCGATCAAGAGAAATAAGTCGAATCTGAGTTAGTCAGAGGCGCAATGGAAGCTAAAAATGGCTAAGTCTTTTGAAGGCTTTTCGGGCGAATTAAATGAGTTTGATTCGCGGCGGTTCGGGTTGGGTTTGGCCGACCAAAGAGGGTGTTAACCCCTCTTTGGTGGCCGGCCAAATAAAAGGAGAAAACCAATTTAATTGGTTTAATTAATAAAATAAATATAGCGCGATTTATTTTATAAATTATGGATAAATAAATTTGTATAAAGAAATTTATATAAATAAAATTTATAGAAATTTATTCTTTTATGGAAGATTAAAATAATCCATGAGTTGGTTCATTTTAATTTTATAAAATCAATTATGAATTGATTTATCCATAATAAGAAAGTTTATAAATTTCTTATAAAATTTATTCCATAATTTAAAGAGAAGAAGAATTAGTTTTTATTATAAATTAGTTTATAATAAAGACTTGGTTTAAACGGAATTAATTCATAAGAATTTATAGGATAAATTTCTTATGATAAATAATTAGTTTTATTATAAAGTTAGTTATAATAAAATTCATAAGAGAATTTATAGGATAAATCTCTTATGATAACTAATTTGTTTTATTATAAATTGTTTATAATAAGACTAGCTTAAAAGGAATAAGCAATAAGAAAATTTATAAGATAAATTTCTTATAACTAATTCCGTTAATTCGGTTTAGAGGGAGACTTAGCAAAGGAGTTGCTACTATATAAAGGAACCAAAGGCTAGCCCTTATTCCTAACGAAAATAATTAAGAGATTAATTATTCTCTCCCTCTCTCTCTTAATCCCTCCTCTCCTCCTCCTCCTTCTCTTCCCTTAGGGCCGGCGCCCACCCTAGCTCCCCTAGGGCCGGCGCCCAACCTACATCCAAGGTGGTGGAGGCCGTGAGCTTCAAGAAGAAGAAGGAGAACCCGAACACGAAGAAGAAGAAGCGGATAGCGATTCCTCTCTTCCCGGAATTCGATTCCGTTACTTCGTTGGTTAGTTTTTCATTATTTTCTCTTATTCTTCTAGTTGTGCCTTCCGAGAATCTAGTAGTTCTCGTCGGCACAAAACTCGTGACTTTGTGAAGTCATCCCGAAGAGAACTCAGCGTGGACGCGAATAGAGGCGAAGCTTCCAAGGGACGCTACGGTTGGATCTCGTCCCTTTCTTCAAGTTACGCGAGGTATAAAAGCAAATTAGTTTACTTTTCCGCAAACTTTTATTTTATGATTATGTCGATACACTATAAGGTTGCATGCTAGATACGAAGTTAAAATAATTTAGGAAATTATTTTATGCAAACTCTTTAGCCGACCCCACCTAGTGGGATAAGGCTTTGTTGTTGTTGTTGTTGTATTTTATGCAAACTCTTCCGCTGCACGTAAAAATTTAAAATTTTACGAACTCGTATCCTTGTCGACATGCACCCGGTCCCAACAGTGGTATCAGAGCCGGTTAGTGTTCGACTTAATCAAATAATTGTTTTGTGGAAAACTTTGTCATGATCTCAATTTCGGAAAAATTTTCCAATTATGGAAACTTTCAAATTATAATAAATTTTAGAATTAGGAATTTCAAAGTTTGGAAATCGTCATGAAATTTCGCAAACGTTTGAAATTTTCTAGTTTCTAAATTTTTATAATAATTGTGAAAATTTCTCATCTTTGGAAACTTTCCAATTTTGGAAATTTTTCTATTTTAGAAATTTTCCAACTTTGGAAATATGTAAGTTTTCTTTGTACCAGAAACTTACAATTATTCTGAAAACCTATTTTCGAAATCTCGCAATTTTGGGCACTTTCTTTTAAGAAAGTCTAGACAAATTCATGGACAGTTAATTGACAATTAAATTTGAATTGGTTTTTAAATTGACAACAAAATTCTTTATTTTGGATTGAGCCTCGGGGAGCCGTCCAATTTAAAGTTAGTTGTTGTAATTTAATTTCCCAATTTTTAATTGAAATTGTCATGTTTGATTGGATTGAGCCTCGGGGAGCCGTCCAATTGGATTTACAACACTTTACTTTTCTTTGGGTATCTGAGCCTCGGGGAGCCACCCTTAGAAAACATTTGTTGTAATTAATTAAATCCATGAATAAAATATGTTTAAGAGGTGATGCTCTTACATATTGTTGTCTCCAAAATTAATTAGGAAAATGGTTTCCTATAGAGTTTTCTTAAATGAGATTTTCATGAAAATAATATGTGGTTGAATTAAGGGATTTGTCTCTTAATTTAATAAGATTTGATTTAGAGAAATCAAAGTCTTGAACATATTATTTCCGAAATTAATTATGACAATTTAGGAAATTGTTTCCCAAAACAATTCCTTTAATAAAGTATGAAATTATGATTAGGAAATCCGGTTCCTAATTTAATTCATGAGACTTGATAAATTAAGTCACATACATACTTTATTAAGGAAATCGTTAGTCATGACATAATTTTATGTCATGAATGTGCTTAAAGAAATGAGACCCAAAACCCCTTACAAAATATTAAGGCCAACACCTTCCATTAATATGGTTAGAATCGGAGTTTTGTTTCTCGCTTGGGTTGATGGACACATCCATGCCCGACTTGAACCTCAACATGTTCAAACCATGGAATTAGTTTATGAATAATATAGTTCGAGTCAGAGGTCAATCATTAGTTTTGGTTGTTGGACACATCCAAGCCTGACTAAGCGGTTGAATGAGCTCCAACCATGTTAAAACTATTTCTTGATTAATGGGTCAGCCTTAAGCTTGGAGCATCGATTTGTTGTGCCACAGCCAAGGTCGATGTAAAGAGAGGTGCAGTTGGGTGCTATGTATAATGATACATACTTGTTAATGAGTTAACAACCCAATGTTTTATGCAAACATTCAATTAGTTGATAGCATAATGTGATAGTTACATATATGTGATGTGTAATCGGTATAATTACCTACCTTCATAGCTAAGAGAACTTGATGGCCACAGCCATGGTTGTTCTTATCTATGGTTGGATATCAACCTATTTGGAGATGTTCCTACGATCTCCCGAATTGATAATAAGGGTGAATCAATTCGAAAAATAAATAGGATTTAATTTATGTATGTTGATACATTCTTTAATAAATCTTCTCACATAATCTCAATTTGTATTTCTAGGATAATCACTCGATCATGTCTTCCCTAAACTTGCGTTCCATTTTGGACACCAATAAATTAACTGGGCCTAACTTCATAGACTGGCTTCGAAACCTGAGGATAGTCCTTAAGGCAGAAAAGCCTGCTTGTGTCCTTGAAGATCAACTTCCCAAACGTCCTTCTGAAAATGCAACTCCAGACCAGTTTCCTGAGTTGCTCAACCTGCTGAAGACTATAGAGCCTTCTGTAAAGCAGGATCAGAAGACGATACTGTTAGTTGGTTCCTCAAAGAAAGGTTCTAAGAGGAAGGCCAAAGAACAGAATAAGGGAAAGAAGAAAAAGGCTAAAAAGACTGAAAAGAAACCAAAAGGCACTTGCCATCATTGTGGCAAGGAGGGTCACTGGCGAAGAAACTGCAAGATTTATCTTGAGTCCTTGAAAGAGAAGGCATCCGATGCCCCATCCTCTTCAAGTATCTTCGTTATTGAATGTCACTCTATTTCCTCAAACACATGGGTACTTGATACTGGGTGTAGCTCACATATATGTAATGACATACAAGGGCTAAGGAATAGAAGAAGACTCGTCAAGGAGAAGCGAATTTGCGAGTTGGAAATGGAGCAAAGATTGCTGCTGTTGCCATCGGAACATATTTGCTAAAGCTCCCACTGGACGTGTCTTAGAATTGGATAATTGCTATTTCGTTCCTTCGTTAATAAAGAACATTGTATCTATTTCATGTTTGAATGAAAAGGGTTATCATTTAACTTTTAGTAACAATTGTTGTTACATAACTTTAAATGGCGTTCTTTATGGGAATGGAACTTTGTGCAATGACATCTACACGTTAGATTTATCCAGTGACGTTTTCAATATCGAAGTTAGCAACAAACGTGCTCGAATAGATAATCGAATAGACTCCTACACTTGGCATTGTCGTCTTGGCCATATAAGTAAGAAACGCATGACCGAATTACACCGATGTGGAATTTTGGAATCATTTGAACCCGGTTCATTTGATACATGCGAATCATGCTTAAAAGGCAAGATGACCAAATTACCCTTTCCGGAAAAGGTAATCCAGTGGGAGATTGCTTGGTCTAATACATACCGATGTATGTGGACCAATGTCAACTCTGCACAAGGAGGCTATAGCTACTTCATCACCTTTATCGATGATCACTCACGATTCGGGTATGTGTTCTTGATGAAACACAAATCTGAAGCTTTGAGAAATTCAAAGAGTTCAGAAATGAAGTAGAGAAACAGCTTGGCAAAAGTATTAAAATACTTCGATCCGATCGGGGTGGTGAATACTTAAGTCAAGAGTTTCAAGATTATCTAAGGGACAATGGGATATTATCCCAATGGACTCCGCCGTATACACCACAGCATAATGGTGTATCTGAGAGGCGCAACCGAACCTTGATGGACATGGTTAGGTCTATGATGAATCATGCAACTCTTCCAAAATCCTTTTGGGGTTATGCACTTAAGACAGCTGTTTATTTATTAAACAGAGTCCCGACCAAGGTAGTCTCTACTACTCCATATGAGATTTGGAATAGTAAGAAACCTCACTTAACTCACCTTAAGATATGGGGTTGTCCTGCTTATGTGAAGCGGGTTGTATCAGACAAATTGGATGCTAAGTCTGATAAATGTCTATTTATTGGATACCCTAAGGAAACGAAGGGTTACCAATTCTATCATCCCTTGGAACAAAAGGTGTTTGTTTCAAGGCATGCTGTATTTCTAGAGAAAGAATTTCTTTTACAAGAAAACAGTGGGAGTGGCATTGAACTTGATGAAGTTCAAGAAACTCCAATAGACATTACAGAGACACCTAGTCTAGGCCCACAACCGATAATTCATAGTGATGAGCTATCAGTTGAACCTAAAACTACACCACCTCTTCGTAGGTCTGATAGGACACGCAACATTCCAGAGAGATACGGATTTCTCGTAAGTGAATCGAACGACGTGTTGCTCATTGGCGATGACGAACCTATCAGTTATGAAGATGTTCTGAAAATTCAGAAAGGGACAAATGGCTTGAGCCATGAAGTCGGAAATGGATTCCATGTATGAAAATCAAGTATGGGACTTGGTTAACCCACCTGAAGGGATTAAACCCATAGGGTGCAAGTGGGTTTTCAAGAAGAAAACCGACATGGAAGGTAATGTTGTTACCTTTAAGGCTAGATTAGTGGCAAAAGGATATCGTCAAAAACAAGGAATTGATTATGACGAAACCTATTCGCCAGTAGCTATGCTTAAATCCATTCGGATGCTCCTAGCCATAGCAGCTCATTATGATTATGAGATATGGCAAATGGATGTGAAAACAGCTTTCCTTAACGGAAACCTGCTTGAGGATGTATACATGATACAACCTGAAGGTTTCACATCGGTTGATAAAACCAAGTATGCAAGCTTCGACGATCCATATATGGACTGAAGCAAGCATCTAGGAGCTGGAACATCCATTTTGATGAGACAATCAAAAAGTTTGATTTCTCACAAAATCCTGACGAACCTTGTGTGTACAAGAAGGTTAGTGGGAGTGCAGTCGTATTCCTAGTATTATATGTCGATGACATCTTACTTATAGGAAACGATATATCAGTTTTACAGACAGTTAAAATTTGATTGTCCAAAACTTTCTCCATGAAAGACCTGGGAGAAGCAACCTATATCCTTGGGATTAGAATCTATAGAGATAGATCAAAACGGTTGCTTGGTCTTTCGCAGTCTACATATATAGACCGAGTGCTTAAAAGGTTTAACATGTCGGAATCCAAGAAAGGTTACCTTCCCATCAGGCATGGGATCAACCTTTCGAAGTCTATGTGTCCGCGCACAGAAGACGAGAGGATTAGCATGAATAAGATTCCCTATGCATCCGCAATAGGATCTATCATGTATGCTATGTCATGTACTAGGCCCGATGTATCGTATGCTCTGAGCGTCACGAGCAGATACCAATCTGATCCAGGAATGGATCATTGGGCGGCTGTTAAGACAATCCTTAAGTACTTAAAAAGAACTAAGGATGTATTTCTAATATATGGAGAAGGAGATTTGATAATACGTGGGTATACAAATGCCAGTTTCCAGACAGATAAGGATGACTCCAAATCGCAGTCTGGATACATATTTACTTTGAATGGAGGCGCAGTAAGTTGGAAAAATTCCAAACAAGACACCGTAGCGGATATTACCACGGAAGCAGTTTGGATCAAGAAGTTCGTCTAAGAACTTGATGTGGTTCCAACCATTGATGAAGCAGTGCCGGTATACTGCGACAATAATGGAGCTATTGCACAAGCAATGAATCCAAGGTCTCATCAACGATCCAAACACGTGCTTCGACGCTATCATCTGATCAGAGAGATTATAAGTAGGAAAGACATACAAATTGAGAGAGTTCCCACTGAAAGGAATATAGCGGATCCTTTAACTAAGGCCTTGCCTCAAAGCAAGTTTGAGGGACATGTTAGAGCCTATGGTATTGGATACCGTAGCGATTGGCATTAGGCCAAGTGGGAGTTTGTTAGTGATATGAGAGAAGTGTCCTAAGGCAATCGCCTTATGATTGTAAACATTTATTTTAATAAATGATAATTCACTATTTGAGTGTACATGTTTGTGTATTTGATTGGGATCTTAAACTCATCTACTGAATGTCCGCAACACAACTCACAGCATAAGAGAATTTGTGATGAGATCACAACTAGTGATTATCTCTAATGTGCAATTGTGAAGTATTGAAATTATCCCTAGTCGATGAATTGATAAAAACGGACACTATCAATTCTGTTGAGACTAGCATGGGTTATTCTCTAATCAGCTGATTCTCACTGGCTGGTGACATTGGGATGTCCGGAGATAAACATGGATGCTAGTTAAGGGAACTAGTTCATTGGAGTGACTAGCTGTGAGACTTCATATGGGAATCTACATGTAGATATGTCAATGAAGATCTTACTGCGGCTTAAGTGCGATGTTCCTTTGACTTGCGGTGTTCAAGTCATCTTGGTCATGGAGACTTATACTTTGACATCTTAAGCAAGCATCTCCAAGGAGGTGTGGACCCAGGATGATCGGGTATAAGCCGAAGTACCCGAAGATGTTTGAACAGCCTACAAAGGATTCACCACTCCTTGCGAGGAGATGTATACTCAGGCCTATCGTCGGATTGTTACTCAAAGCCTCTGGCCAGAGCATATCATGTTAAGAGTGCGAGTCTCTTAAATACATGAGAGTAATTAGAAATCCAAAGGACGAGGAAGACACTACTTGGGCTAGGTGTGACGTAGTCAGCCTAGTGGGGACTAACACCATAGACCGTGTCCTGAACCAAGTGGGTATAAGGTGGTGAAGGGAATGAGGCACGATTCATTAAAGCTGCTGAAGGGTTTCAGAATAATTTCTTCTGGGGTCAAACCGTTGATCTTTCGATTAATTGGGGATCATGATGTACTACTAGGTGCCACTCATGATCGATCTATAATTAATGGGTTAATTATAGACGGCCAACATAAATCGAAAGCCTATTTAGTCACACGCAATACGAGTAATCCGAGGGATTTAAAATGAGTTGAAAATTAGATTTTCCGATCAAGAGAAACGAGTCGAATCTGAGTTAATCAGAGGCGCAATGGAAGCTAAAAATGGCTAAGTCTTTTGAAGGCTTTTTGGGCGAATTAAATGAGTTTAATTCGCGACCGGTTCGGGTTGGTTTGGCCGGCCAAAGGAGGTGCCAACCCTCCTTGTGGTGGCCGGCCATTAAAGGAGATTAAACCAATTTAATTGGTTTAATTAATAAAATAAATCTAGCGCGGTTTATTTTATAAATTATGGATAAATAAATTTGTATAAAGAAAATTTATATAAATAAATTTGTAGAAATTTATTCTTTTTATGGAAGTTAAAATAATCCATGAATTGATTTATTTTAATTTTATAAAATCAATTATGAATTGATTTTATCATAATAAGAAAGTTTATAAATTTCTTATAAAAATTTATTCCATAATTTAAAGAGAGAAAAGAATAAGTTTTATTATAAATTAGTTTATAATAAAGACTTGGTTTAAACGGAATAATTAGTTAAGAAAATTTATAGGATAAATTTCTTATAACTAATTCCGTTTAGAGAGAGACTTAGCAAAGAGTTGCTACTATATAAAGGAACCAAAGGCTAGCCCTTTAGATCAATCAATTAATCAAGAGATTAATTAGAGCTCTCCCTCTCTCTCTTTTATTCTCTTCTCTCCTCATCTTCTTCTCCTTCACATTAGGGCCGGCGCCCCATCCTTGTGGATTAGGGCCGGCGCACACAACCATCATCCAAGGGAGTTGGCGTGAGCTTTCAAGGAGAAGGAGAACCCGAACACGAAGAAGAAGAAGCGGATAGCGACTCCTCTCTTCTCGGAATTCGATTCCGTTACTTCGTTGGTTAGTTTTCCTAATTTTTCTCTTGTCCTTCTAGTTGTGCCTTCCGAGAATCTAGTAGTTCTCGTCGGCACAAAACTCGTGACTTTGTGAAGTCATCCCGAAGAGAACTCGGCGTGGACGCGAATAGAGGCGGAGCTTCCAAGGGACGCTACGGTTGGATCTCGTCCCTTACTTCGAGTTACGAGAGGTACTTAGTAAATTTGTTTACTATTCCGCAATGTTTTATTTTATGATTATGTCAACACACCATAAGATTGCATGCTAGATACGAAGTTAAAATAATTTAGGAAATTATTTTATGCAAACTCTTCCGCTGCACGTAAAAATTTTAAATTTTACGAACTCGTATCCTTGTCGACATGCACCCGGTCCCAACACGGAGGTGCTCCAGGGAATCATCCACCGAAGGATCGGGATCATCCACCTTACGGACAGCCGTAGAGTAGGAGTTTTATCTCCGAACCACGTAAACGGTTTGTGTTAGCGATTGTTTTAGTTTATTGTTTAGTTTTCCGCTTGCGCACGCTAACCTTGTAGGAAGAAAAATCGAAAAGAAGTTATTCACGCCCCCCCCCCCCCCTCTAACTAAATGGAAAGGTCCCAATAGGGGGTGCTTGGTATAAATTTGGTAATGGGAATGGTAATGGGTTTGATTGAGGGGTTTATGGGTTTGGTGATAACCTAGTGGGGGTGGGTTATGAAATTAAGGTATCATATCCTTATTTTGATTCTGATTCCCGTATACCAAGCATCATCAATGGGAATGAAATCTATTTCATTCCCATTCCCACCTTCTAAACCTGCTTACCAAGCGCCCCCTCAACTCTCTCTAGGTTAGTGAGAGTCATGTAGCTGAAAGTGCCCTCCAATGTCATCAGCCACGAGCAAGCAACGCACGAATCTGATCCTCCATGGAATAACGTGAAACGGTCCTTCACGGATGCTGCCAATAATGGAATCCGAGCTCTGTACAAAATCCAGCCCGCAGGGGCGGTAGGTGCCACTGGTGGTACTGCTGGAACTACCACTAGTGGCACTGCTAGAACTGCCATCAGATTCGATGGAGGTACCCTCAGTAGTAGATGTAAGATCGATGCACGTGAGAGGGGGGGTGAATCACGTGACTTTTAAAAAAAAATTAAATCAGAGTGCTTTAAAAAGCGTGCACAGCGGAAATGAAAGAAACGAAAGATGAACACAAAAACACGAACGATTTTTACTTCGTTCGGAGCCTTCGTCGACTCCTACTCGAAGGCCCAGGTCCCTCGGACCTTTCCGTTGGGCAATCCACTAAAACTCTCTATCGGTCAACCTCGATAGAGCAGGCGAGTACAAATGAATTGAAAGTGTGACAACCCCACACTTTCAAGTAATTAAGTGCAACAATATATATATTGAAAAAAATTAACTTTTTACCGACGTCCGGAGTAGATCGACTCTTTCGGGGCAGCAGGACGTCGTCGGCTCGAAGTGTAGCGTTTCCGGAGCAAGGCGCGAGCGTAGAAGAACTTGAAAGCTTTTGGAAGAAGTGTTGTCCTTTGAAGAGGGTCGAGGCCCTCTTTATATAGGGCAGGGGGCGCCCGACATGCTCGGGGCGCCCCCCACGTGGCTGTCGATCCGGCGATGCTCCGGTCAAAGCTAATCTCGTCTACTTCGGGATTGCTTTTGACTGGGGCGCCCGACGCGCGCGGGGCGCCCGATTGACCGGTCAAAATCCCATCTTCTGGCTTCGCGAGGGTGAGCTTCGGCAGCTGGTCAGTGAGGTGGCACAGGGGGCGCCCGATTGAAGCGGGGCGCCCCGAATAGCGCTGCTGTCGGGGCGTTTACCTCTCCGCTGACTTTGGGTTGACTCTGGGGCGCCCGACACATCCGGGGCGCCCTGCTCAGCTACGGCCTCACTCCTTTGAGGCTCTCTGAGCTGCAGAAACACAGTCCTTAGGTTCTGCATCCAGGGTTAGTCCAAAACAACAAATAATAAGATATAATTCTAAGTTAATTAGATCCTGTCTCCCAGACCAGGATCTAACCAGGACTCAACTTAGATCACCTAAATGGGTCTAAGTTGGACCGCGCCTAAAGTCCAAGATTGGACTCGTCCTCACTGGGTCGCTCCTCCAGTGACTTACCTTACTTACCCATTTTGCAGCTCTACTTGACTTCTTGACCCTACTAGGACTTCCTGCCAAGGCTCAACCACCTTGGTCTTCCTGCCAAGTCTCATCCAACTTGGTCTTCAGCCAGTTGTCAGGTCCCGCGGACCCAACTGGACTTCCCGCCAGGACTCAACCATCCTGGACTTCAGCCTGGTGTCTGGTCCTAAGTCTTTCAACCCTGCACACTTGGTAAAGAGGTTAAACACACACAACCCTAACTTTAACCACTTTGTCATACATCAAAACCCGAGTTTGACCGTTAGTGCAAACTGCACCAACAGTAGAGACCTCTGCTCGCCCAAAAATTCTTGGTGAGTTGCTTCCCGACTAGTCGGCTCCACCTTGGTGGTCTCTCAACCTCCTAACTCGAGTCCCTCACTGACTCCACTGTCCTCTCCCATGATGGTCTGCCACGACCATGTGCACAGGGCGGAGACAACTCAATACGACGAGGTATACCTGTTAACAAAACCAACATGTATTATTAAAATATATATCTATCAGAGTTATAACAACTTACATGCTTGTCTCTTGAAGAAGTTCATTGCCACCAAGTCCCTAATACCACCATGTTGAGAAAATAACTCCGTAAAAATTTGAACATATACCCGAACCCAGACATCTGATACCCAAAAGAACTGGCATCAGAAGGACTTCATAAAACTCCGAAAATCAAGAACCAAGTAAACTCAACAAAAATCCGAAAAAATACCCAAGTTACACCCGTAAACTTAGTTCTGATACTACTAAATTGTCACGCCCTCGAGCCCATGGTTGCTCAAAAATCGGGCAACATCTCCCCTGTACGACGGACAATTTGAATCTTGTCTACATGCATCTCGACATAATATATATAAGCACAACCAACACGGCTGGCAACAACAGAAACAAATTTATAGAACACCATATCCACCCAGTTAATAACATCGACGTAATAAATAATATATAATAAACTCGATCAAATAAATGCAACAAATTGAAAGTCCAACGAAGATAAATACAAGAATGAAAATAACGATATCACAAGAAAGTATAAAACAATTCGAAATGAAAGACACGATACTGAGGGACTAGTTGCTAGATCCTCTTCTAGAGTACGAGTCGCAGATATCAACTACCTGAAACAAAATTAAAGGCAAGGGATGGTGAGTCCGGGCTCGAACTCTGCAGGCAAAAGGATAGATACATGCATGGTATAATAAGATATATCAAGCAAATAGAAACAAGGTATACAGTCTCCGGAATATATAGCATAAATCAAATGCATAAATATACCTGCGGGGTATGATCAGAAATTCTCATGATACATCAATTAACTGCTCGTACTACTGAGCAAATCCAGATCATATAACTGATGCATATCATCATCCATATATGCTTATCAATCAAATGTAATAATCATAGCTCAAACAAATGCAAGATGCATCGTATGTAAATGATGCAATGACATGTGTCACCCCTACACACTAATCTCATAACTATTCATCACATCTGCGTGGTCGACTGGGCAAGAGTTGTGACAACTGTATGCACTCTCACAACCATCTCCTCTAAGTGGTAGAGTAGACAGGATGTTGGGAGAACAACCTCAATCTCGAACCCGAAGAAAAAGGGGGAACACAACTGCTCTATATCAAAGACCCCAGGGGGAGCACAACCACTCTAATACCAAGAACAAGGAGGAACAACCTCTAACTCCAAGAACAAAGGAGAGCACAACCGCTCTAGTATGCCACGGGGAAGCATAATGCTCTACCTATCCTTCCTAAATAACGGAGAGAGTGTCATTGTCTGCAACAACTCCAACAATTAGCACTACCTTTGAGTGGTTGAATGTAGCATAACAGGATGGTTGCTTGCACTCTGACAACTGCCACTATCCCGAGTGGTTAAGTGGGCAGACCACTATATGACTACGACGAGCTTATCCATAAGGAAGCCAATAACCGCCAGCATGCACAATGTAATATATCGCATGATATCAAGGTACATAATCTCAATCAGGTCAACATCATGCAATCACTAAATAACGCATGTGTCTATCAATACCATAATTAAAAAACATGCACTAGTCTACTGGATAGGGTATATTGAATGTCAACCACACCCTAGATAGGTTACATGATGATTCTAAAGTACTCACGTATAAGTGGTATTTTTTAGACCAGAAAAAAAAAGTTGAGATTGTATAATTGAAAACTTTGATTATTACTCAAAGGTCAAGCAAAAAAAAATATCAAGCAGGAAAATAAGTAAACCAGATTTAAGATAAATAAACATACTCATATAACAAAATAACAATGCATTTAAAGATAAATGGAGCTAAAGAATCAAACAAGAAATATCCGCCTTAAATAAAGAAGTCCATCAACGAAGAGAATCGTCCACGATCAATCATATGAGTCCAAAGTCAAAGTCCTATCAAGGACTAAGTTTAGCTATTTATATAATTACTAAATTAGCTAAACAAGATACTAAATATGATTAGGATAAATCCTAATTACAATATCTACTTAATTAAATCTAAACAACTATGAGTTCTTTCTTAACCTAATTTACAATTTATTAGGTTAACTTCCCAACTACTCAACTAAAATCACCCTAGGTCATGATGATCAACCTCCAAAGGTAAAAACCTAACCATCACAAGAATACCAACGATCAAGCTATACAAACCAACAGGTACACCACAGCCATGCTAAAACTATATCCACCACAGTTTAAACTCCTTTCCGACCTCCACTATAGCTCCACCTAACCAACACTTAGCACAACATCCAATCACCATATCCAAACCAAATAATCTCTATAACCGACAGTTCACGGCAATAGCTCAAAATCAAATGTTGCACACAACCAGAACCTTACAAAACCTAAAAGTCTAAGCCACACCAAATCCTCAACAAAATCAACATGAATCTCTATGGTTCAAACCGAAAATCTCATAGAGACTTACCTGGCAAAGCCCTACCACTCCCCATCACCAAACAACAAATTCCCTTCATCCTTTACAACCCACAGCAGGGATAGCATGATTAAAGACCAAAACCCACACCCCAGGAAAAACTCACGGTAGTAGTGGTGGGCATCACCAAAGAGTTCCCGGTAGTACATAGCAACATAAAACTTCCAACTACACTGATCAAAATAGAGCAATACCGAATTATCTTCATCATCAAAATTCCAACACATCAATCCATGACATCAACTCAAGGAGAACAGAGCAAATCCCAAATCGACGGAATTGGAACAAGGCAAATTCTAGGTCATGCCAAAAATTTACAATCCCAAACAACCATGGAAAACTAATTGAAGAACTCACTCACCTGTGCCGATAAAGATCACGGCAGGGAAGAAGCTGTAGAGGTTGGGACCGTGCGAGCGAAGAAGAAGAAGGAGATCCACGATGGCCTCATCGTCGGCTCGCTCGCGAGAGAAAGGGAAATCGACTGTGGCGAAAACGTGGAGAAGAAGAGGAACGAAGAGGGCTGCGTGCAATTAGGGTCTGTGATCGGGGATGAGAAACTCGACGGTGGTTTACGAAGAGGAAGAAACGAAAATTTGTAATCGGTAGCATTTTATAGTTTAACCCCTAATTTTGACTAATTTAAAATATGCCCTCAATTTAAGGTTTTCAAGCGTTTGAGCCCCTTAGATTTTTTTTTTAACACTGTTAACATTTTTTTATCCAGAAATCTCAATATAATTTTACTTGGGACTCTATTATAAGCATTTTCTAATTCACAAATATGATGTATAAGTCTTGTTTCTATTCTATATATTTTTCAATTAGTTGTTTGAGAATATATATAACTTTTATTGTTGACCTTCTAAATATAAATCTAAATTAATTTTTGATAATCATGATCTCTTTCTTTAATTATTTTTGTTACTTTTTTTTCTAAACTTCGATGGTTTGACTCATTAATCGAATACTCATAGTTTGTATAAAGGAAATAGAATATTTAATCTCCACTAATTAGATTTTTTTTTTAGATTTTAATATTAGGTTTGAATAACTTTATAAATCATTTAATACTTATAGGTGTTCAAAAATTTTATTTTAGCTTCATTTTTATTTTCTTAGTCTCTTTCTTCAATACTATAAATATTTAAAGTTTTTTTTTATTTTTATAAACATATAATTTTTTATAGGTTTATTTTTCATTCACATTCTCCGGTATAAACATATAATTTTATCATCAAAATTCTTTATTTAATAGTGTATGTCCCTTTGACTCATCCAGTATTCATGATTTTCAACTTTATATCATTTTATTTCTATTATATTGAAGATTAAAGTTTCATGATTTACCTCTCCTTATATATTCAGAGGATGAATTATAAGAAAAATAATAATAAACTAGATAATAGTCGAATATGAAACGACTTAATGACCGATTTGACCTCACAAAAGTTTTCTATTGACCGTTAGGATCAATCGGGAAGTACTAATAGTTGACAGTTCAGAAGTCCAGCACCTCGTGATTGCACACTCCATTTGGAGGAAAAATTTCAATAAAATATGTTGTAATTAGGGATCAAATAATGGATACCTAAATAATAATTTAACACCCTTCCACTCATCATAGCTGGGACAAGGAACAAATTATAAGAGACTTATGAGATATGGATGGCAATTTCCTCTATAGAGGGATTACTGATATCCGATATCCGATCTGAATATTTGATTATATATATATATATTAGGAATAAGTTATATAGATGTTTATTTTTTTTTAAATTATAGATATATAATTTTTAAATATGATATTAATTTAATATACTTTTGTCCAATAATATGGTTGAACGGAAGGAAAAAAATTATATAAGATATACGGCCATTTAATAGAGTATAAATATGCGAATAGATATTTAATATTTGTTGAATATTAAAATAAAAATAAAATAAAATCTGATTTGAATCCGATCAATTATCATACTAAAAAAATATTGGATCAAGTAACAGACGAACCTGGAATGACCGGTCCGACCCTACGAAAATTTCTTACCAGTCATCAGGATAAATTAGGAAGCGCTCGTGGTGAACGGTCTAGAAGCCTATCATCCCAGGATTCGTGTCCCATTTGGAGAAATTTTTTTTATAAAATACATCATAATTAGGGATAAAAATGAATGTCGAAAATAAAGTCCGATCGATTACCATACTAGACCTAGTATGAGATAGGCGTATCCATATTTTTCTACGATCAAGATCAAATTACAATTTGAGAATCTTGAGTGAAACTTCAATTTGAAAAAGTTTTTGTCCCGAAGGAGTGCCGTCTTCCTTTCGTCGTCTCTCGAGCAGATCCAGAACCAGCCAACGAGGGTGTGAGATGCGTCCGAAGATAGTCCTGTTTGGGGATTCCATCACTGAGGAGTCCTTTGGTGAGGGTGGCTGGGGCGCCGCCCTTGCCCACCACTTCGCCCGTTGGGTGAGCATAGCAGGCATCTTGTTTCGATTTTTTTCTTTCAATCGTTTATCTCATCGCTCATGATTTGATCGTTTTGCCTACTTTGACCGATTGATGGTTCGATTGGTGGCTTCCGATGATGAATTAGGCGGATGTGTTGCTGCGAGGGTACAGCGGCTACAACACGCGATGGGCGCTCAAGGTTGTGGAGCGGGCAATGGAGGGGGTGTGCGCCGAGGGCTCTGTCCCGCCGGCAGCGGTCACCGTCTTCTTTGGAGCCAACGACGCGTCGCTTCCTGACCGACGCAGCGGCTTCCAACACGTGCCTCTTTTGGAGTACCAGAGCAACCTACGCTCCCTCTGCGGGTTCTTCAAGGTATCATCATTGACAAATCGCAAATGGTATTGTTTCACATATGCTTAGTGCCAAATACTTGCTCTTTCTCATTCTCTCCGTGGATAAAACGAAAAGGAGTTCTTTTTATCAGAAAATTTCAAGCAAAAAGAATAAAGTTATAAAACTATTATCTTTTTCGATGGCTAGCAAGCCGATATCTTTAAAGGAAATATCATCTCTTAGTAGGGTTGGATAACATGTCGGACTCAACAGGTTCAACTGTGATTCAGATGTCAAATAAGCTCTGTTTTAGAGTTGTCGGATGGTTTTCAACATGTTTGTTACAAGGTGATGACGAGAGCTATGCATGGGGATGGCCAGGGCTACGAGTTTATTATTTCTGGTGCATTTCAGAATCTAGATGTTGTGGGTGTGCATTTGAATTGAGGCTATTGGAGATCAAAAGACTTCTAGAAAAGAAGTTTTCTTCCTGAGGAGCATGCTTTCAATTTTAACTATTAGTTTTGAGAGAAGGTATGGTGGAATTAGAGGCCTCTTTTGTTGTACTTTTGCTTTCACATTTATAGACTTAGAAACTATCTATGAATTCGGCCTTATATTCAAAGCAAGCTAATTTGCTAGCATTTCTTCATGGGGTTGTCTTGTCAAGCCAACTTAGACTCATGCATGCTTGCATCCATGCTCTGTATCCAGGGTTTGTTTATAGATCCCTCTATATCTTCTCTAATATTAGACGTGAAACCAAAGTACAAGGAACTGAAGGAGATCAAGGTTTCTAAGTTGAAAGTCCTCCAAATGCAAAGGGAGGAAATGGACCAAGGCATATCTAGAACATCTAATGGAACATTTGCAATCACTGAACCAGTAAAATGTAGAAGAATAAATATGTCTTTTGCCTTTTGTGCCACTCTTCTTCTCAGTATTATAGAGAATCCAAAATGTCTTCTTTTATGCAAATTTGAAATTTTACAATCTTTTCTGGTTACTCTACTTTATTTGAATGAAGATTGACAGTGTTCATCCATGTTAAACCTTCTTATGTTGCTTGATCTATTATTCAAACAGGAGAGATGGTCGAGAACTAGAATAATTCTCATCACACCACCCCCAATCGATGAAGAGGGGCGTCTCCAGTAAGTAACTTGCATTTCTTAGAGTGCCGTCAAAATTATCTTAGTGGATATTTGCTGTTTTAGTTAACTTCAGCTAGGCCTTTTTATGGATTAGTTTGGTAGCAGTTCTTTGCTTAATTTTTCATGATAGATAGAATTAAGAAAGTAAATGCACAGATTTAGTAGCGAATATAATCAGGAAGTTGGAAGTGAGGCATTTTGATTTGAAAATTATTCAAAGAACAAGAAATTTCCATTTGTTCGAAGCCAGTATTTCGAAGCAACAAAGACTAACTCTATCAGCTATCTATACATATAAAGAACCCTTCCCAAAATCGTTTGATCACTAACCCACTTTTATTTAAAATAAATTCAACATGCCTGATTGCACAAACCATGTTGAAGAAAATTTCATTGAAAATTATCTTCTGAGCAGCGGTTCATTTTTTATTTTTATTTTTTTATGGGTTGAAGACTACTTACATACAAACAAGTGCGACATGCCTTGGGGAGGTAATGAATAATCTGCCAAATGCCATCAGTTGTCATCAATTGAGCCATACCATAGATTGCCCACATGCAAAGAATATATGGTCTTAGACAAAGTAGGTACGTTCTTTCATGGAACTTTTTTTCACGTGATTGTAGAGAGCAGTAAGGACATCCGCAACTGTTTAACACCTTTAACGTTATAACACCTACCACCTCATCAAAAAGCATAGGACTCACATGCCACATACACATTAACATCTTCATTCTCTCACATTCGTTTAACATTCAACCCCCATTATTTGTGCGGTCCACATGCCACATATACATTATCTCACATATACATTATCTCACATATTCATTCTCTTACATATATATTTTTTATTTTCAATTTTATTTTCCAATTTAAATGATTATTATTTAAAATAAATAATAATAATAATTTTAAATATATTTATCATTATTGGAAATTTAAATTATTATTATTATAAATTTGAAATGAAAGAGAACAACATTAAAAAAATACACTTGCATATAATTGAAAAATAACATATAAATTAATATAAAGCGAAACAATAAATTACTAATTCAGGTGTTGTTGTATTGTGACCAAATATGTTCAACTAAGTCGGCACGAAGTTGGTGATGCACATGACTGTCACGTAGTTGTGAATTTATCCGGAGATAATCATGAAATCCTCGGTTTGAGCCTTGGACAAGTTGTGCGGGTTCGTCACCTTCATCGTTGTACTAATTTATCATGTGATCCCCCTCATCTTCTACAATCATGTTTTGCAAAATAATACACGCTAACATAATATGTATTAACTTTTTTCGATACCAATAACGAGTTGGACCTCTGACTATTGCCCATCGAGCTTGAAGCACCCCAAATGCTAGTTCAACATCTTTCCTTGCTACCTCTTGTCTTTCCTTAAACAATCTCCTCTTGGGATCTTCCGGACAAGGAAAAGTCTTCACGAAAGTAGCGCATTCCGGATATATTCCATCTGTTAGATAATACCCCTTCTTATATTGAGTGTCGTTGACCGTGAAATTAATCTCCGGGGCATTTCCTTGCAAGACGTTATTGAATATGGGAGATTCATACAACACATTAAGATCATTACGTGAACCTGCGACACCAAAGAATGCATGTCATATCTACAAATCTTGAGACGCGACCACTTCAAGCATGATTGTTGGTGATCCATGTCCTCTTGTAAATTGACCTTTCCAAGCAACTGGACAATTTTTTCATTCTCAATGCATGCAATCAAGGTTGTCTAACATTCCAGGGAAGTCGTGTCTCTCATCATGCAATTGAAGAAAATGTTAAACATCATCAGCATTTGGTTTTCTCAAGTATTGATCTCCAAACAGTTCTATCACATAAACGCAAAACTTGAAAAGACACTGAATGGCGGTTGATTCACCCATGCGTAGGTACTCGTCAAGATGGTGGGCTGGAACTCCATAAGCTAATTGGTGAATCGCAGCTGTGCATTTTTGTATTAGTGTCAAGCCTTGTTTACTCGCAGCATCATCCCTCTGCTGAAAAAATGATGAAAGACTATCAAATGCATTCACTATGCGACCAAATAAATCTCTTCGCATGCGAAATCGTCTTCGAAATATTTGATCTGGATACACTGGATTTGAGGAGAAATAATCATTGAAGAGTCTCACATGCCCGACTTCACGATTTCTTTGGATAAACCTTCTTGTTCGCCGTATCTTGTTATTACTTTGATATGCTTCAACTATTTGTCGGCTTTGTTTAAGTATCAATGACATTAGCTCATTCCCTGGATCATAACCTTCGTCAACATCTTCAACATGGACTTCATTTTCACTTGTCGAGTCTGATGTGGTGTTACTTGAATATTGAGACATATTTAGAGGAAGAATGAAGAATGAAGAATGAAGAATGAAGAGGAAACGAATTCGTCAGCTACTTGGAGAATGAAAAATTATAGAGCACAGGTGTCTATTTATTTATTCTTGTCAACGGCTATATTCTAACGGCTATATTACAACGGCTATATTCCAACTGTCATATTACAACAGCTATATTCCAACGGCTAGTTTGCAACGGTTATATTAATTAACCAGAAATTATAAATGAAGTTAAAAAAGTAAAATAATAGGAAATTACATTAATTGAAAAGGATAATGTTCGAAAATTACATTAATTGAAAAGTACAATAATTGAAAATTACAATAAATGAAAATTACATATTCCATCTCTTCTTAATCTCTTGACATAAATGTTGATAGATGATAAATTGCTCTTGTGTCATTTGCGAGGTGTCTTTCAAATGCATTCACTAAATCGAGTTGTTTTTGTTTCATTCCAACTTCAGTCTTTTTTATGCTTGTATACTCAGTAAATTTTGCAAACATATTATCCAAATTTGTTGTCATACCTTCAATGTCTGATTTCATTTTGCCTTTTCCTTTTCTTTTTGCTGCCTTCTGACCCATTGGACGAGTTTCTTCTTCATTTAGGTCTACATATAGACTAGCATCCTGGCTTGATGAGGTATTGTTTGCTCCCGACTCTGAGGTTCTTGTCTTCTTTGTGCTAACAACGTGATCAACAGACTATGGAGTAAACATTGGATGGTCTTTTACTATCCTCCATACATGCTCAAGATTAAATGCAATGCCATTATTTTCTTCACGATATTTTTCATATGCAAACCTCAATATATCCTCATCACTGTGGCCGCTACGATACGTATTATAAACGCTATTGTAATTTGCGTTGAACTGATATACCTTTTTTGTATAGTATTATGCTAGTGCGATCGTATGATACTTGCATTTCTGTTGGATGTACCTTGAGAACGATTCTCATTGTAGTAGCTAGTAACGCGACCCCAGAAAGCATCCATCTTCTAATCATTGCCGATGATTGGATCATCGCTGATAGTGACAAATAATTTGGCCAAAATTTTGTCTTCAGACTTACTCCATGTTGATCGTTTTCTTCTACCCGCAGTGCCAAAATCCGCCTTCTCTAAATTAACAACTTCAATTGGAGATTCATGGTCGGGCACTTGAGTATCTGGAACAAAAGTTGGAGTAAATGGATCACTTTCCGTCGGAGATGTAAAAGGCATGCCGGTTGTAGGTGGATTGGATGGATAATTTTGTGGATATGGATTATATGGATAATTAGGTGGATATGAACCATATGAGTTATTTGGTAGGTATGGATTATGTGGATAATTTGGTGGATATGGAAAATATGGATAATTTGGTAGAGTTTGGGAATTTTGGGAAGAAGTATTTTCTAAAAAATTTCTAAAAAACCACGATTATTTTCATCCATTTCGGAAGAAAATACTAGAGAGGAGATTTTTTGAAGGAGGTAGGAAGGTGTTTGAAGATTGGAATGAGAGTGATTGGGAGGGAGGTGTTTGAAGATTGAAATGAGAGTTGATGAATATTTATAGATGAAAATTTATTTTTTTTAATTAAAATAGCCGTTTGTGACCGTTTACTAGCCATTTAGGTGACCGTTGACCATTTTTAATCGATTACGGCAGCCCCAATCGATTAAAGTCACAGTTCAAAATTGTTCCACGAGGCTCCCCAATCAATTGGGAGTGGCCCCCCAACCCAATCGATTGGGGAGACCCGTAATTGATTCCCCAATCGATTACGGGTGCCCCTAATCGATTGGGGACTCCCCTAATCGATTGGGGGATGTCATGTCACACGTGATGAATGCGTTCAAACATCTGAACGCGTTCAAACATCTAAACGCGTTCATCGCGTCAACGCATTAATGCCCTCGCCGCAACGGCTTTAATGCGGATAGTGCGTTAATTGAGCGTTATAACGCTCGATGAACGCACCATTGCAGGTGCCCTAATAAATTTGCCCTCAACATAATCATAGCCCTAAAAAGGGTGGAGACATCTCCATTCATTGGGACCCTATCAAACTTCTGGCATTTGCCACAAAAAGCTCGACATATATATATATATATATATATATATATATATTAAAAGATTTGTTAACCTCCAAATTTTCAAGAGTGATTGACTCGCTCAAATTTGTTGGTGGTCCATTCTTATATATTGAATCTGTGAATTTAAGCATTGGAGGAGCTTTCAACTGGGCATCTTTTCATGTTAAACTTCTCCTTGCAAGATCCACAAAGGAAGACCTCATCAAACAACCCTTCTTAACAATATGAAGGAAGCTCTCACTATCCATTCCTTTCTACTTGATTTTGAGGAACAATTGATGTTTTTAACCTGTATTAAATGAATGTATTAGTTTCATGATATGACGTCCATACGGGATAAAATATTAGATAAAGTACAAAATAGAGCTTCATTATTAGTTGTCTTTAATTGAATTCTTTCTTGAGTGATTTTATCTGGAAGCTCAACTGTTGGAATAGTAAAGATCAAGAAAGATTTTAACTTCATTTTCACATGCCTCTTATTTGTACTTTCATGTAAAGCCTAGGATTGTGGTTTCTTGCAAGTCAATAGAGGATGTTTCGATATGAAGGCAGCAGTGATGCTAAACTTAATAAATCATTGGTCAGGGACACTGGAGACAGTTCTGGGCTTCCTGAGAGAACCAATGAGTCTGCTGGTGCTTATGCAAAGGGGTGTAAAGCTGTTGCTGAAGAGTTAGGCCTCCCCGTCATAGATATCTGGTCAATTATGCAGGGATGTCCAAACTGGCAGAAGTCTTGCTTAAGGTAACATTAGTTTTGAAACATAAACTCACTTGAAGCATATACCATCTCTGACATGGCCTATAATTCCTCTATTTTCACAATGCTTCTGGTTAGAACACTCATTTTAAATTTCTTTAATTTCAGGGACGGCTTGCATTTTACTCCTTACGGCAACAAAGTGTTGTATGAGGAGGTTGTCAAGAAGCTTAGAGATGGAGGGCTGAGCATCGGGACCCTCCCTGTTGATCTACCACTCTTTTCTAGCATCGACCCGAACGATCCTTTGAAGTCATTTTCCAACTGAGAAACGCAGGGATCTGCCTAAGATCGAATTTATGACAAAGCACGCGGGCTCAAATAGTTGGGACAGTTGTTGCTAAAGATATCTCTTAGTTATTTTCTTTTAGAATTAAGAATTTGAGAGTGAAAACTTGGTCAAGAAACTAGTTTGGTTTATCACATATTTCTTGCTGAATGGTAGACATCTAAGTGTATCACCTTGGTGGCACAGGAGATTGTTCTTTGTTAATTGAATGTGTGTTTGTGTTTGCTGAATGGTAGACATCTAAGTGTATAACCTTCCTCACACAGGAGATTGTTCTTTGTTAATCTTTAGCTGGATTTATGTCCGTTCATTTTTTTCTTTAAAAAAAAAACTTTAGGACCTTTGTAGATGGTCTTGTCAAAAGGATTCTGCCTTCGAACATTTCATTTTGATGATATAGTCACTAAATTTGAAATACTTTCATTTAGAATCTTCAGATACACCATATCTTCATTTACAAGCTAATTCCAGCATCCTTTCCATGCTCTGATTCAAATCTTCAAAATTATTCAATAAGATACTTGAACAATAAAAAGGTTTGCTTACAGATTCTTCTTCAAATTATTATCTTTCGGAGCATTGAGCTTCCCGGAACAAAATGATCTCGATGGAAGCAGCAGGGGATTTACAGCTTCGGCAAATATTCGGAGAAGGCCGGCGGTCTCTTGTACACAATCGATGCGGCTCGAATTAGGATGGTAGCAGTCATTCCCCATATCAGGTACGTCTTCTTCCCTGTCCTGTAATCAAAGAAATGGAACAAAGATTTGCCCCCTTCCCATTCCCGCTCCTCCGATCTATGGTTCTCCTCCTGCAATTACCATGGCTTGGAACGCTCAACAATGGTTCGACTCAATTTCAATTCTGATCGATGTCTATGAAATAAAGAGCAGTACCTTCAAGAACATCTCTAGTGGCGCATCGAACATTTCATCCACCTCGGAGGCGTTTAATAGAGGTACGAATGATTGCTTATCAGGTAAGATTCCGATTATAGGGACAACTCGCAGGAGATGCTGGAAATGTCGGTCGTAAATTAGTGGATTTGGGGGGAGGGCGTTGATTCGATTCAGATCGATGTTGATTGCTTGTACCTTAGACAAGAAGGGTTTAAGATTTGTGACGACGGTGACGAGGGAGGGATCGAGACCGATCTCTTCTTTAGCCTCCCTCAACGCCGTCTCCCGGTCGTCGGCGTCACACTCCTCTGCCTTCCCTCCTGGAAGCGACACCTCTCCTGAAACGAAAGCCAAAATTGGCCCCAAAAAATCACATCTTTTTTCGACGAAAGATCGAAAATTGACCGATTCAAATTGAATGATCGGGGAGGCTAAAGACACCGGAGTGGGTGGAGAGGTTGGAGGAGCGCTTGGTGAGGATGACGCGTAGGTCGCCGCAGTCTCCCTCGAAGATGCAAACGAGGACGGCAGCCCGCACGGAGGCGGGAGTATGGCGCCGGATATCGTCAGAAGCGGAGGAATCCGGGAGGACGACGCTGGAGAAGACTTTCTCACGGTCGTCGAGCGCGGGTTCGTCAGGATCGGAGGGGCGGTAGTGGCGGAGCTGCTGAGCGAGTATCTGGAGGCGACGGCCATGTGGATCGTACATGGCGAGTTTGGGAAGGGAGCTTTGTCTTGGGCAGGGTGGAGGAGAAGCAGACATGGTCAAGTACCAAGCCATCCTCAAAGTCGTTCGAAGACGCCTCATCCCATAGGTCGATGGTGATCGCAGCTTAGCGTGCGTGCCCAATTAGAACTTGGCAATAACAACATACTTTTTAAAAGGATTTTATATCAAATTATTATGGTGTAAACTATATTTAGAAGTACACAGATATTATTTTTAATGTTAATTGCTAACCAATGAACTTTACCATTATATATTTTAATAATATATCATGAAATTTAGGGTAAATTTTCCTAGACTCCCTACTTATCAAGTCAACTTTGCATGCAATCCCTACACAAACTTTTCTTTGCATGCAGTCCCTGATGTGATATTTGGTGAGTATTATTTGAAGAAAATTGAGTATAAAAATTAAAAAATTGAGTATGGCAGGTTGCATCTACCACATCAATAACCCATGTACTCAATTTTCACTCTTTTATACTAAGTTTCACTCTTTTATACTCAGTTTTCACTGATGTATACTCAATTTTCACCCTTTTATACTCAGTTCCATCAGGGATTAAAAATAAAGAAAAATTTGTGTGGGGAGTGAATGCAAAGTTTGACTCTCCATTACGGATTTAAAGCAACTTTACCGAAATTTAAAACTAATAAATCTATTATATGGCATGGCAATGATTTTGATTAGAAAAAACATCAAGTGCTTGGGGTCCATAAAAGTATAATTTACACCATCCATAGCCAGCCGTACGGAGATTTCATATGATTGTTCATAAAAAAATATTTAGAGATCTTTGAATTCTTTGATTCCTATATATTTTCGCGTTTCAGATCAAGTTCTTGATTCTGAAACGAGAATCCCTGCTGTGAATAGAAGAATGATAGAGAAAATCCAACTTCTTCTGTGAAACTGAAGTAGCTGCGATTCAGTTTTTCTGGGGTTAATGCTGTTCTTGCCGGATGCATCCAACACTCAATTTGCGAGTATACTACTTGTGAGTCATTGGAGAAAGGCAGCAAGTTCCCTTCAGTCTATTGGGTAGTTTTTTTTCGATGTTTCGGTCCCTCAATTCAACTCTTTGCAGGACTGGATCGATACTGAAGGATTGTCTGCACATTGAGTTCTTGCTTTAAGAAGAACAATCATCTTGGATACGACGCTGATGCATTAACGACAGCATTAATAGTCGGTAGAGATCTCGATGAGTGACAAAAGGATGGCTAATAAACAATGAATAGGAACACATTTTATGGAGAGCCTCCATAGGATTCCCTGTGGAGCCTCCATAGATACAGAGACTCATCTATCAATCTAGTGCAGACCCGAATGGAATGGACCAGAGCCTATATGCTCAAGGCTGAATTATCGATGTAATTATTGTGAGCCTACATTGGCTTCCACAATCAAGGCGATGGAAAATTGCTACTGGTTGTAGCTGAAACCAACATCCCCACCAGCGAGCAAGTCGACCACAAGCTCAATGTCTTCAGTAGCAGATGAGGAGCTCCGCTCATGTCATACGCCGCTGGCCCCAATGACGCCGACCCAGAGAAGCTTCCATTTGTGGAAGATGAGCTGAAAAAATCGCAAATTTATGGTATTTTAAATTTAGTAAAGGATAAGTTTAGTTTGTATTATGTGCACACAAAGTGTTCGTTGAAACTTGTGTGCAGGAGCAGCGAAATCAGGAATCAGGAATCAGAATTAGGGTTGTCAAAAACCAAGCTCACAACTTTCCCTTTTCCCTCATTGTCAATAAAAGTATTGCAGATCTGAAGCAGACAAATGCTAACCTTGATGGGAAGACGCAGCTACCATGGCCTGTCGAGATCAACAAAAGAACAAGAATCGATTATTAGAACTGACGATTTGAACAAGCAGACGGAAATCGAAAGGATGGAGGTGGGGAATAGTTTTAAAAAAAAAAAAAAAGCGCACTGGGATTGAGGGAGGTGAGGGCGGCGGTGCCAGAGAAGTTGCAAGCGGAGGCAGAGAGGCCGTTGCGGAGGTAGTAGTCGTTGAAGGAGTAGGAGGCGTGCGACTGGATGTCGTCGGGGTCGAAGCAGGCGCCGCCCTGCTGGATCGGGCGGCAGTCGGCCAGGCCGGGGCCGCACGCCCAGTCGATCGCCGACTGCAGCGCCGCATCCTCCGCGTTGTTCTTCGCCACGCACCACAGCTCGCCTCCCGTCGCCACTAAGGCCTTCGCCACGGCCGCCTGCTGCAGAGCACGGCATCGTCCACACCAAAGCAGCAGCAGATTAAGAAGAAGAAGAAGAAGAAGCGGGAAGGAGGACGATGCGCTCCCCATTGATTGCGATGCGAGGCAATAGTAGAATGGGAGAGTTTGCAACAATTTGTGGGATTGGAACAAACAAAAGACGGTGTATGTGCTAACGCGTGAGAGAGGAGAGATCTCGAAGAGAGTGCTATATGACCGTTGTAATGGAGCCGAAGCGACAAGTGAAAAGAGACAGCGGAAGACGATAGCCACTGAATATACAACAGCCGTCTCTTCACGTACATTCATTGAAAGCCTCGTTCAGAATCGTTAGAAATTAAATTAAGTGTACCATGGAGTGTGAATCATGGTACGATGCAATAATTAATTATTATTTATGATATTTATGATTTAATTTTTAATTATGATATATTTTTTAAAAAAAATAAATATAATACGAATCATGAGACGTTAGGTTTCTGAAATGCCGATCACGAATACTTTTCGATTTATCCTAACAGTCGATAGGAAATTTTCGTAAAGCCGGATCGGTTGTCTGAAATTAAAAAACCTCGTTAATAGACGATTAGAAATATTATGATTCACAAATACCAAATTCATCCTGAATTAATTGGGGTCATTTTTTTACGGTAGAAATTGATAGGATCGAATAGGGTCGATGAAATCGGTACGATCCTGATCTGGCATGAATATGTCACCATGATAGTGTGGCAGTAGAAATCACTCCGACATAAAGAACAATGACATCGAATAAGTCTCCTCCTATTTTTCTCCCTGTAGTCCAATGATTTCTGCGGACAGTAACAAACATAAGGGTTTATCGGGCTTCCAATGCATAAGTTAGCAGGGAGACTTGATAAAGATAAAACATAAAACATATTAGTGCAATGAAATAGATGGTAGTGAGCCTACCCTTTCTTCTTGGTGCCTTCTCCTCTTATAAAATCTTTTATACTGAGCCTACGCCATATTAATGTATGTTGACTGAGTCTTGCTACGTGGGCCTATTTCATATCTCCTGTGTCGCTCAATTTAATCCGACATGCAAATCTCGCTAAGAAGGCGCGACGGCAAAATTTCACTCCGGCATGTAGTCCGATGATTTCCTACCGACAATAACAAACATCAAAGATTTTGTGGGAAAGCTCGGCGAGACCCCTTCCATACTAAAGTTAGTGATCCTGTCGACAAGCGAAGATCGATTTTCCCTCGGATGACTCGGTCTGACCAAGACGACCCGATCTGCTGTAGTTTGGGAGGTCGGACCGAAATAGAGTTCTCAATGTAGTGGAGTGGTTGCAAAATGACAGCGATCCTTTCTCAAGGGTTCAAATGGGGTTTATATAAAGGGAAGAAGAAGTCCTCCGTCCTGGGGGACGTCACATCTCATTAAGAATCGCTCAGTAGTCAGCCCTAGGGAGAGACTGACATAGCCGTCTGACAGTCTGTATATCTGTCCCTTCTGATCCTAATTAATGCTTGGCGGCTGTGTCAGGCAATGCGGCTGTGTCAGACAATGATTATGTCGAAGGTCTTTTCCTTAATGAAGAACCCTAACAGGTCCCTATTGCGGACCTGACTTTTTTATCCTTAAGTCATGTCAGGTCAGGCCGCGGGATCGTTTACCTCCCTCAGTTAGTGGAGATGGCTTTGAGGGACCCGATCTCATGTGTTCTACCTCAAGGACCCGACCTCGAGCACCTTGCCTCGGGGGTATGATCCCGAGTGTTTGACCTCTCGGCGTCCGAGCTCCAGTACCCGATCTCCGATGGCTGACCTCGGATACTCGACCTCTAGGCCCGACCTCGGCCACTTGGCCTCTAGGCTCGACCTCTGATACTCGAACTCTAGGCCCGACCTTGAGCGCCTGGCCGCATGTCAATCTCGATCCGGTTTAAACATTCCCAGCTTGGGGTAGAAATCGAACCCGACCGAGTCCTCGATTTTTCTGAAAAATCATCCACCCGGATCAGTTAGTATGGAGATTTGAGAGAGATAAAACATAGACAATATTAGAAAATGCAATGAAATAAATAGTCGAGCCTCCCTTTCCTCTTGTGCCTTCTCCCCCTATATAATCCTTCATTCACGAGCATTGGACGAGCATTCAATGAAGCATGAAGAGGAGTATTAAAGAGCATTAAAACCTTATTAAAAGAGATTTTAAGAGAGCATGTATGGAGGCTTTTGTAATTTTTATATTAATCTGGCTAAGAACCTGCCACATGGACGTATATTGACCCAATCTTGTCAGTTGACCTATTTCATATCCCCTTATCAGACACTATGTTACAAACTATTTTAAACGCGATTTAAAATTTCACAGCATTGGAACCACGAACAACGCCCTCCCTCGTTGGCGGGCAACGACAACAAAGGGGATACACTAGGGTGTGCGACAGTGCAAGTAAGCGGCGTCGACAGATTTTGAAGGGGGACGCGCGAACTTGGGAAGGTATCGACCGGCGATCGGCAGCAACCGCGACAAAAATGCGCAAACACGCTGGTGAGGGGAGCATTGGTAAATATTAATTACTTAATTAATTCAATCAACAACTAATATGAATTATATGAATTGCCTGGTGCCCATCCTTTCTTCGTCTTGCTGGACCCCATCCGTTTTCGACATGTCTCTTTGCATTTTCAACGTCAACTGGGTAGGGGGGAAGGCCTTACCAAGTTGGGGAGACTGGAGTGTCTTCATCTGTACAAAATGGACCGCATGGCTAGTGTTATGATTGAACAGCCAGAAAGCAGTAAGGCATGTGCAGTTTGTTCAATCAAAATTAAAAAAAAATAAAAAATACAAACGCCAGTCAGCCTGGCTCACAGTTTAGTAGACTAGGGATGGTAATGAGATGGGTTAGGGATGGATTTGTCATCTCCATCTCTATCCCGAAGTTAATCTCCCTCTCCGTCCTTATCCTCATCTCCACCTCCACTTAATCGGCAAATTTCTATCCTCGAATCCATGGGGATTAAACCATCATCTTCATCCCCGTCACATAGATATTTCTAATAATAATAAAATAATAATAATTATTAATTTAAGATTCATATTAGATTTTTATAAATCTTTAATATTATTAAAATTATTTTAATAATTATTATTAATTTATTATTATTAGAGATATTGGGGCGGGTTCGGGGATGGAGATAACATGGTCATATCTGCTCTAGTATGTTTCAGGGGATTTAAAAAAAATCCTCGAATCTAAATTCAAATATGATAATATCTCCCTAAATTCGCCCTGTTTCGGATTTTCCCCGCGGATATCTAAATCCGCGGGGAAAATTGCCATCCCTATACTGGACAGGATCCAAAGGATCCCTGTCCCGTCTATCCCACACTCGTCGGCGAGTCATCCGATCGATGATCGAACACCATCGATAATTTTTTATCGTCGTCCCGAATCAAACGATATATTGGGATAACAATGAAACCGTCGAAATCACCGCATTATAATCTCGTCAGATTCGACGGTCAATACGACGAGATCGCAATTACGACGATACCCCGACGGATTTACCGTATCTTCATGATATAATTTTGTTCAGAGTCCGGCCGTCAATGATGTCCGATCAACGATCGAACGATTCACCGATCATCGCCGACGAGTGGGACAGAGAGACCGGGATCCTCTGTCTTGTCTCGCACCTGCCCAACCTGTTCAACCAGCACTCCAGCACAGTGAATTTCCAAATCCATTAACCGGTTTCTCAATTTGTCGAAGCGGATGTTTTAGGGAGTGTTTGGGAGAGCTTTTACTTCTTGAAAAGTGATTCTTGTAGTGATTATCTTAAAGTTAGTAAGAAGCTAAAATAAGCAGTGTTTGAAAATAGAAGCCAAAAGCTGATACAAGATAAAGTTTGATTGTTTGGGAGAATAATTATTTCCAAGCTTAATTTTTAATTGAATGACAATAATATCCTTAAACTATATAAATTAATCATTTTTTAATTATTTAAATATAATTTCGATACTATCAATAATTTGTTCACGTAATTATTATTATATTTTAAATAGTGATATAATTATTATTATATTTTAAATATAGTATTAAAATTAATTTTTTTTATAATTTGAATATTTGAAAAAATACATAAAATTAATAAAAAATAAAAAATAATATAATTTATATAAATATTATATATATATATATATATAATTCTGAAAATGTATTGAAATTTTATAAAAATATAAAATTTTATTTAAAAATATAAATTTTATTTAAAAATAAATATTAGTACAATATGATTGAGGAGATAAAATTAGGTCAAGTGGCAATCAGGTAAAATGTTATATTATTTAAGGATATAAATATTATTTTTTAATGTTATATCATAAATAAAAAAGCAGAATCAGGTAGAAGCATCAAATTCTTGCTTCTAACTTCTGAGCAAAAGTAACAGAAGCTAAAGCAGAATCTAGTCTTCCCAAACACTCAAAAGTGATTCTGTGTAGTCAGAATCTAAAAAGTAGGTAGCAGAAGCTCTCCCAAACACTCCCTAATAGCTTGTCTACGATTTTCTGTGGACTCACGCAACTATAAGGTCATTAAAGACAAAGAGTAGGACTATTAGTCTCTATTTCATACCTCTCACAATTCGATTTTTAATTATAGTATATTTTATAAAAAAAAATTTCTCCGCAATTCGATTTTTAATTATAATATATTTTATAAATTTTTTTTTCTAAATAGAATACGAACTCTGAAAAATTAGACTTCTAGACTGTTCATCGCGAACACTTTCCAATTTACCTAATGACTGATGAAAAATTTCCGTGAACCAAATCGATCATCTCAAATTCATTTATCTAGTCCAACATTAAAGATAAAGAGTAGCCTTCGCTTTATTTTTTTCTTTAATTTTTAGTCAAGCAAATGATCACCCACAGTGAAGGAAGACTTTAATCATCGTTTATATTGTATAAATTCCTGGGTTTATGTGCAAACAAAAGCAAAGTCCAAAATGATTGCACCTAAAGTCTTTACACAAGAAAATGATTGCTTCCATAATGACTTGGAAACTAGCTCTGATGGGTTATAATCATGAATGTAATCAACCAAATTTTATGGTAACGTATGAATTTCAAAAAAGATTCACAACAACTTGATGCCAAATAAATTTTATTATTACGATTAAATTATAAAATTATCTAATCGATATGTAGTCGGGTTTAGGGTCAAGAATCTTGAAAGCATATCATTAATACACCAGCCAGCAAGCTGCTGGTTAGAAATGCCAAGATTATTCTTAGGCTTTCCTTGTCATCCGACGACTTGTAAGTAAAATTTTCCACACTTTCGTTTATACAAGTCCTCACGATCGTTATCTACACGGATACACCTGATCCTGCACCGGGGAGTCGATTTATATCATCCAGGAGTGTGTTCAGATCTTAACCAAAGAAAAACGAATTGTGTTCGAATCCTCGGCTGAGAGCTCGATGGAAGGACAAGGAGCAGTTCATGGCGAGAGCCAGTCGACGAGGAGCTACTGGCGATGGAGCAAAGAGGATTTCTTTCCCGAGGAATCCTTCGAGTCCTGGCCGACCTACTGCTCCGCCCTGTCGAAGGCGCACCTCCGTTTCAGGGACCGGCTACTTGGCCGCTCCGACGAAGACAACGAGCTCGGCGAGGTCCGGAAGCAGAGCGAGCACGACATGAAGCGCTGTCTCAATTGGTGGGACCTCACCTGGTTCGGCTTCGGCTCCGTTATCGGCGCCGGTATCTTCGTCCTCACTGGCCAAGAGGCCCACAGACACGCCGGTCCCGCCATCGTCCTTTCTTACGTCGCTTCTGGCGTCTCCGCCATGCTCTCTGTCTTCTGCTACACCGAGTTCGCCGTCGAAATTCCCGTAGCCGGCGGTTCGTTCGCTTACTTAAGGGTTGAGTTAGGGGACTTCGCCGCGTTCATCGCCGCGGCGAACTTGATCCTGGAGTCCATCGTCGGCAGTGCCTCCGTCGCCAGGGCGTGGACCTCCTACTTGACCACGCTACTGAACCTCCCCCAGAACTCCCTGCGCATCCATACCAATCTCACACATGACTTCAATTACCTCGACCCGATCGCGGTGGTCGTCCTCTTCATCACCGCCACCATCGCCATGACCAGCACCAAGAAGACCTCCTATTTCAATTGGATTGCGTCGGCATTCCACACTTTGATCATCGCTTTCGTGATCGTCGGCGGATTCATCCACGCTGACCCCGCGAACCTGAAACCCTTCTTCCCATTCGGCTCCCAAGGCGTCTTCCGCGCCGCTGCCATCGTCTACTTCGCCTATGGTGGCTTCGACAACATAGCCACCATGGCTGAGGAGACGCGGAACCCATCGCGGGACATACCTCTTGGCTTGCTTGGCTCGATGACGATCATCACCGTCATCTACTGCCTCATGGCGCTGGCACTCACCATGATGCAGCCGTACACCAACATCGACGAGCAAGCGGCTTACTCTATTGCGTTTCGGAGTGTGGGGCTCAAGTGGGCGCAGTACGTGGTGGCGTTCGGTGCGCTCAAGGGGATGACCACCGTGCTGCTCGTCGGCGCACTGGGCCAAGCGCGCTACACGACGCACATCGCCCGGAGCCACATCATCCCGCCCCTGTTCGCGCTCGTTCACCCCAAGACCGGAACGCCCATCTATGCCACTCTCCTAATCACCATCTCTGCCGCGTGCATTGCTCTGTTCTCGAGCCTGGACATCCTGACGGCGCTTCTTTCAGTGAGCACGCTATTCATCTTCATGATGATGGCGACGGCGCTGCTGGTGCGTCGGTACTACCAGCGGGGCGTGACGGAACAGAGGGACCTCCAGAAGCTGGTGATTTGCCTCCTCGTCATAATCGCTTCGTCTATGGGGACGGCTGCGTACTGGGGACTGAGGCCCCATGGATGGGTTGGGTACACGATTACGGTGCCGCTGTGGGTGGCTGGCACGCTGGGGATTCAAGTGTTGGTGCCGCAGTGCCGGAAGCCAAAAGTGTGGGGTGTGCCGCTGGTGCCGTGGTTGCCGTCGTTGTCGATCGCGACCAACTTGTTCCTGATGGGATCGTTGGGGGCGGACGCATTCATAAGGTTTGGACTCTGCTCCTTGCTCATGCTGGTCTACTACTTGTTCTTTGGACTGCATGCTACTTACGACATGGCGCATCGGCGGTACGGGAAGCCAAATCTCGTGGAAGGGAGAGATGTGAGTAGGCAAGATAGAGAGAACCAGATGGGGGGCAAGCTGGAGAAAGCTGGGGAAGGCGCTTGAAGTGCCGCAGTCCATGGGTTAGTATGATGCAACGTAATATTTGTTGTCAGGAACTAAGTTTGAAGTTTACGGCTCTATAATTCCAGCCTTTCCAGGAATGGCTAAAAGATGGTTTAAAATTTTATATATATAAAAAAATCGGAAATGTATTTGCATCGGAGCTTTCTGCTGTAAGATTTCTTGCAAAAAAATCAGAAAAAACAGAAACGAATGGTGTTTGATGGTAATAGAATACTTATGCTATGATGGTCTGGGTTTTATTTATTTGTATGTGTAGCTGTAGATAGAGCTTAGATGAATGAGCTATAGGGAGTTTAATCTGCTTGAAGACTGCTGAATTGCTCAACCCTTCCATTCAAACATTTAAGAGGGCTGCTTGTTAGAAAAAACAAAAGTGCAGTTCTTCACGTTGGTTCTTTGTCTCAAGAGGCCTGTTCTTCTTCTTCTTTTGGTTTTTTGGTTTTATTATCTCGGAGAACTTTGAGAAGATTTGGAATTTGCACTAAAGATTGTCAGGGGTTGCATCGACTTGGTGGTTTTGGTCATCAGATTTCTTGTGAGCTATATAATCCACATCTTGAAATAAGTTATTCCGCCATATTTTTCAACTGATGAATATCAAAGCCAAAACAGCAGCTGCTACAATATTTACCCGTATTACAAATACCCGTGTTACAAATTGGGGTTTTCTTTTTCTTTTTTTTTCATCGTTGATTGAATATGGATGACTGAAAATCTACCAACCAGAAGAGAGGTTCATATTGTGAGTCGGATGAGGAAAAAATTCATAAGGAATTAAATTGAAAAATTATTGCAAAGCTATGAGATAAGGAAATTAAATTGTTGCGATAAGGAATTCATAATATCCTAAGAAGAATCTGGTAATTTTGCTCTAAAAGTCACTTGCAGTGACCTACAAAATCCACTTCTCGAAGTTAACTACGAACCCCATGTCAAACTCCCATGTGAACAACTGCGCGCGTTCGTCGATGGAGAATGATTCCTTCAGGCACTGCAAGGGCCTCTAAATATAAACACTTATTATAATTTTTAATATGGCACGTATATATCTCATATATAAAATATAAAAATTTATTAAGATATCTCTTAAACCTCTCCCTGACACACAGAAAATATATATTACAATTTACAATCTCGGGATTTGTGGCTCAGTCCTGTTTGTTACATGGATGTGAAGCTCCACGGTGTAACAGCACTGAAATAATAAACAAATAAATAAATACGGTCGGAAGTTAACGACGGGACAATGAATCATCAAAGTATAATTCACGACCACGATAACAAAAAACAGGATGTCCACATTTATGAAATTAATACAAACGTTAAAGAAGATGATGCATCGAAAAAAATTTTCGGTTGAGTCCTCTCCGACGCTCAAGTCAGAATTTTCTTTTTCGGAAGACAACGAGGAATTAAATTGCTATAATTTTGAAAATTTTATCCCCTTTTACCTAGATACCGAGGTATCTTATATATGATGTCTTTATCATACGTAATGTCTATCATATGTGTCCCCATATAATACTTCAAGTTCCTTAATCATTGATTAATTAATAGTTATTTTTTTGATAAATACCACTGTGATTATTAAGACTTTAATTATCGTGCGTTATGAACAATAATTACCTGTTAACTTTCCTGTTCTAGAAAGAGAAATGGGAACTTGAAGTCTGACTTTCTGATCCCTACGTTGATCTTTGGGCTCCACTCTTCCGAATCAATCTCGGAGTTTCATCTCCCGATTTGACCTCGGTGCTTTCATCTGTTCTCTCGAGATAGTCTCGGGAGCCCGATTCTCGGTCTGACTTCGGGGTATTGGTTCGGCGAGTCCTGCTACGTGACTTTCCCATGCTATATGTCCATCCCGGATTGTTCATCCCCATCAAATACAATTGTATAATTTCAGAATTATTACTTGCTCATTTTGTTTCGTGTATTTTTGTTTTTAAACCTGAAACAGGAAGAAGCCGCTATTTTGGTCGATTGTAGTAGAATCAATTTACAATTTGCCATTCGACGACCTTTGTTTCTAATTTCTCACCATAATTTTTTTTTTGAGCTCAAGTGATTAAAAAAAACATTCCTAAAATCTCTCTCTTATTTTTTCAAGAGAACATCAAAATATATGCATTCTGTCCGTCTTCATATGCAAGTTGCTCTCAGTTTCTCAAGGTAAACTTTGAATCAGTATTTTTTGAAAATTTTAATTAGGTCGATTAATTTTAGACGACTGAAACAGAAACCTGTCCACGAGTCCTTGGGCTTCTCGCCTCAACGGCTACATCCACATTCGCAACGCAGCGCCGTGGACCCCACGCTCTGACAAACGTGTGCCGCTTGAAGCCGCCAACGGCTATGTCTCTCGCCGCCTTCCTATAAATCACGCTCACCGCCTGCTTCTCCATTAATCCATTTGTCGCAGACTTATTACAAGCATTGTGCTCCACTTAACGCTCTATCCATCTCTCGTCGAATTCGCAAATGTCTCGGTCCGGATTTGCGCCTTTGCGCTTGCTGCCTTCTCTGTTCCTTCTTGCAACTGTAGTCGTTGCGGCGAGCGCGCAGGAGCTCATCACGACGCATAGCCCAGCTCCGGCCCCGGCTCCGGCGAGTGGAGCACTGGAAGGGGCTTCCACGGGCTCCGCCTATGCCGTGGCCTTGGCGTTCATAGTCTACTACCTTGCCCTGTTCCAGCGTTGAGTTGCTTCATTGTTGGATTTTGAGAGAGATCTATTCGTTGCGAAATATATGGATTATGTACTAGCATCGTGATTTATTGACAATGTGATATTTACTTAGTGGATTATAAAATTGAAAGATTGCTGCTTAATCTTTGTCTCGTTTTGTCTCGTGCACGCTAGCAGTGGACTGTAGACATCTTCTTGTTTCTTTTTAGCGTTAACGACTGCCAAAGTTCAAAAGGGGTGGATGTATTCGTATTAAACCATTTGGATTTTTTTCCGCTTATGAAATACTAGGACTAGACTGCAAATGAATAGAAAATTTTAAACAGTCATACATGTTGATTTTGGAGATTTTCGCTTTACAATGAGCTTTGGAAATTTTTGACGAAATATCAAAATCAATGGCCGGCAGGCCACTAATGCCCCCAAGTGAACTTTGGAAAAAAAATAAAACTCAGGTGAAAATCAATCAGAGACTAAGGTGTCAATGGCCGAATTGGTGTGGGTCTCTGGTATGACCAGTGAGGTTGACCTACCATGGTATAGGTTGTGTTAGGCTATGTGAGTTGATCTAGTAGTGGTAAAGGCTTGACCCACATGTTTGGCGAGGGATGACCCAATCTAAATGGGCATGATGGTTGGATTTTATTTTTGTAAGTCGGCTTATTTGTAATTTGCATATATGGATATGAACCGAATATGTTTAAGTCATCTAACTCAGATTTATTGAGAATTTCAAATTATTGGATATGAATTAAATATATAGAATCTTTTAACCTGATCTGTTATATACAAGCCCAAGTCAGCAAACAAAAAACATATAGAATCAATTGGTTGACACCAATTGATTGGCTGACTTAAGCAATTGGCTCTCAAGTATAAAATCAATTTGAATAGATTACTTGCATTGATTATGTTGCCGATCGATTGACAATTTCACCAATCGATTGATGACCTTGAAGTCAAATACAAAATCGATTGGAATCGATTGAAACTATCAATCGATTGATAATTTTCATCAATCGATCGACAAACTTAAAATCACGCATATGCTCGATTACAGATATCAATCGATTGGAGATTTTCACCAATCGTTTGAAAATCACCAATCGATTGATAGACTCAAAATCGAGTATAGAAGCTCCGGGATCAACTGGCAGATCGATTGGTATTTTACCAATTGATTGCCAAGGATCAACAATTGCTTGATGAGTGTGATGTCGATCACATAAGGTTCTGTTATCGACTAGCTAAATCAATTAGGTGATACCAATCAATTGACAGTCTTCATCAATCGATTGGTGGTCACAAAGTCGAATACAAAAGGGTTTCAAGTCGATTGGGGCAATCGATTGTCATATGGTATCAATCGACTGATAAGTCCAAATTTGTGCTATAAAGGTTATCAAGTGATGATCTGTTCGATTAAATTCCTAGAGATTTCTTGGGTATATTTACACATGTGCTACTAAATTGAATTACTGCATTGACCCAAAGGAAGACACCTTAGGTAGATTTAGTATATTTGTGTAAATAGAAGTATATCTATGCTAAAAGTAATTGACCCCTAAGTATCATAAGAATTTCTATTTTGACACCAATAAAGTGCTCAATAATTGAAGGGAAAGATGCTAAGAGTTTCCTTAGCCTATTAACAGACCATTTCGTTGAAAACAAAAAGGTTGAGACCACCACACTTCTTTCGAAGTTAGTGATCATATAGTATAATGGTTGAGGAAACATCAAATAGTACAATATAGAGATGTCCAATATTATCATAAGTTTAAAAGCACTAAAACTCGAAATATCTGAGAGTATGTTAGTATATTTCATCTTGATATCTTTGCCTGTCCAATTTACTACTCTTATGATTTTTTATAATACTCAAAAGGAAAAGTGGACATTGAATGAACTTATAACTTAGTGTGTGCAAAAGGAGGAGAGACTAGGAGCATGGACATCTAAGAGTGCACACTTAGCATCTAGTTCTCAAGGTTCGAGCAAGAAGTGAAAGAGGATCAATAATAAAGGGAAGGGAAAGCAAATTATAGATTCTGCGAGTTATGACCATAAGGAGAAAAAGAAATAGGACAAAGAGTCCAATTGCTTCATCTACAAGATGAAAGGTCATACGAAGAAAAACTACTCCAAGTACACCAACAACGTGTAAAGAAAAGTAAACTTCTCAATCTTGTTAGTTCCTCAGTCAATTTAGCTATTATACTCATTGCCACTTTGTGGATAGATATTGGTGTTATGACTCACATAAGTGTGACGATGTAGGATTATCTCAAGAGCCAACTTTTATTTGATTGTGAAAGATACATCTATACCGGGATATGGAAAGAAGACTAAAGTAAAGTTGATAGGTATTTTTAGTTTTTTTTAGAAATTGATGTTTTTCTGAATTTAAAAAATACATATATGGTTATGTCTTTTAGATAAAATTTAATTTTAATTTTTTTTGACAAATCAGATGATTCTTATTCATTTGAAAATGGAATTTTTAGTATTTTTTAAATTAAGTGTTGGTTGACAATGATTCCTTGATTGATAAGTTGTATAAATTAAACATCTTAATTTTTATGGTTGAGAATGTCATTATGCATAGTATAGGTATGAAATATAAACTGACCGATAAAATTTTTTCCATACTATGACATAGACATTTGAGACATATATCCAAATAACATCTAGAAAGGTTAAAGTCACATAGATTTTTTTTTATTCCCTTGACATAACAGACTTTGAAGTTTGCATAGAATGTGTTAAGGGTAAGACCACTAACAAAAGCAATAAGGGGTAAATCATTGTAACGATGTTTTAGAGTTAATACATATGAATATTTGTAGATCATTCCTTAAGGTATCATGAAATGGACATGCATATTTTATTAACTTTATGAATGATTACTCTCCATTTGGCTATTTGTACCTTATTCGCGAGAAGTCGTAATCTTTGAACATGTTTAAAATTTTAAAGCTGAAGTTAAAAATCAACTAGGTGAGAAAATTAAGATCGTTAGATCCAATGGCGGTGGTGAATATTATGATCGATATGATTGATTAGGTGATCAATGTCCATGACTTTTTGCAAAGACCTTACTAAGTATGCAATTATGTCTCAGTACACCACGCTTGGTACTCCTAGTTAGAATGATGTAAATAAGCGACAAAATCGTACCCTAAAAGATATGGTAAGAGCTATGATGTCTTTCACTTCTTCACCTTAATTTTTGTTGGGTGAAGAACTCAAGAGTATAGTTTACCTATTTAACAAAGTATCTAAAAAGACAGTAACTAAAACATCATACAAGATGTGGATGGCTAGAAGCCTAGCATTAAACATTTACACGTCTAGTGTTGTCTAGCTGAGGTAAGGTCTTATAGGCTTATGAAAAGAAACTGAATTCAATAACTGTTAGTTATAATTTTGTAGGTCACTGTGAGAAGTTAAGAGGATATAAATTTTATGATCCATCTAAAAGATCTTTTTTCAAAATAGGAAACGTCAAATTCATTGAGGATAATGGAAGTACTAAGTGTTTGAATCGAATGGCCCGGCTAGAGGGGGTGAATAGCTCGTCTCCCTCAATTCGTCGGTTCTCTTCTTCTACATGTGTTAGTGGGCAAGCGGAATAACAACTAAACTAAAACTAACACAATCAAGGAGACAAACCAATTTACATGGTTCAAAGATGACGCTCTTACTTCACGGCTATCCGTAAGATGGATGATCCTAATCCGTTGGTGGATGACACACCGGAAAATCTCCGGCTATCTCGTGTCACTTCTTGTGGGTGGAGAAACCTCACCACAACCTCAACAAGAACTCCTGAGTACTTAGACTACCTAATTGACCTTTAACCAAGACCAATTAGTCAACCTTGCTCAAGCAAACCGAGCTCTCTTAAATAGAGCTCGTTGCTAATCCAGTCGTTACCAGTCAATTGGTGCCAACACCAGTTGATTGCTAGTTGTCGAATTCGAACATTATAGCTCAACGTTTGGATTCAGCCGACACTAGTCGACTGCACAGAAGATCAGTTAACTGATCCTTCTGTGACTTTAACTAGTCGATTGATCCCATACCAGTTGACTAGTAAAACCCTAAACTTAGGGCTTCTCATCCCAAGTACAGTTCACTCGCACTCAGACCCTCACGACCCACTTGACTCTTTTTCGCATCCTTGACTATTGCCTTCAAGCCTTTTTCACTTTGGCTCTAGTCCCTCAGATGCATACAAGCCCGCGGCTCATCTCCATGTCATCCTTCGCATATGTCTCAAAGTACGCTTCCCTCGGCTTATCGTTGATGTCTTGTCCACGGTCCCTCGGATGCACCATCCTTCACCAAACCCGAAGCCATCAAGCTAAGTTCATGTGTATCCTACAGAACCTATAAACTCAAATATACATATCAAATACATGAGTAAACCTAAATTAAACCGTTTGCCCAAATATCAAAACACATGGTTCCACAAACCATAAATTACCTCAAAAATTTCCTCCTTTTTGATGTTTGACAATACGTTTAAGTTAGAAAAAATAAATAACAAATAAACATTTGAACTTACGTTCCCGATGCTACACCTTGGACTTATACTACCAATGCATATGCAATGCAATGTAAACAATGCATGCATCCTATCACAAGGCATTCCTCACACCTAAAGTTCCCAATGAGTTAGGATTTTCATCAACGAGATTTTTAAGAACCTTTCCAAGGCTCCCCCTACATTTAGACTTGCTATGGGCTTTTTAAGAACCTATCACAAGACTCCTCCTTTGCCAATACATGAGCAACAAAGCTCCCTTTTACCTAAGCTCCCCATTGAGCTAGGATTTCTTACAAAGTTACAAAAAAATTTCCCAATTAAACATTGATTCTCCCCCTTTGCCATACATAAAAAGAGCTTTAATAATATCTCAATTATTGGACTCTATAACCTCTAATGATCATAAACATTGTGTAATAACTCCCATAAGATTATATACTTGTTTGACATCATTAGGACACTTTTCGACATTACTGAAAACAGTTTCAGTATATATCAGTCGACTGAGATAGTTACCAGTCGACTGATCACTATTGAAAAATACCTTATAGAATTACCAGTCAATTGACTCTCTCACCAGTCGACTGATATACTATTATCAACCCATTTCTACATTCTGAATCCAATTTCAGAAATGCATAATTAATTCCACATATCTCCAAAAAATCTCTAAATTTTGTGGAGAGGTATGTGATACTCATGTCTACTTGAGAAAAATACATTTAAAAATGTATATATCTTGGATTCTAAGATTGACACAAAACTCAAAACTATCTAAATGGTTCAATTGAACCTTGACCTGAAGTCCTAGTTTTGACTTCCTCTTGATATATCTGCCTATACCAAACCACAATGCATCCCTAGCATTAATTTATATGACATATATATATCAAACACTGTATTATCATCCAATATGACTCCAATGTCCTATTTTCATGCATGAAACACAATCCCAATGTGCCAAATCCCTTAGGTAAGACTCAAATTCGTCTCCAAACGTTTGGCACATTTCATGATTCATCTACATTCTCAAGAGGTATCCTCCTGAGATTCATTTGTCATGGGTCCCAACTTAGCTCTTAGAGCTCCTCCTTGACCTCTTAGTCTTAGCCACGTCCCTAGGTGACTCATCTATAACTAGGCCACACCGGTGTACCTCCGGTGATTCTTGGACAACAAACCTATCTTTCTTAACCTTGGACACATTATCCTTGGTTAAGGTCTTCTTCTTGCCCTTAAATGACTTTTCCTTGTCATTTTTGGACTTCTCATCCTTGCCATAGCTATATGTTACCCTAGCATATATCTTTTCATTGGCCTTGGATGACTTAGGTCGATATCTCAAACCCGATCTATCATTGTTGAGTTTTTGGCTCCCCAACACCATACCTAACCACTTAGATTCAATAGTGAATCTATCTAGGATTTTCTCCAATTTCTCAAGCTTTGTCCTCAAAGCTTGATTTTTCCTTTTTAAGATCTTTAACCCAGAATCCACATGTCCATCATGGACATTCCTAGATCTAACCATTTGTCTAGACATATATCTCCCCTTCTTGGGATTTATGCCTTTGTCCTTAGGTTTATCATGTCTAGGTTTATGATTATGCAATGACTTCCTAGGATTATGATCTACATTATTAACTCTACTTCTTTCATAATATTTGAATCCAAAATTATGCATAGGAGTATAATGAAAATTATTTCTAGCATGCATTAAAGAATTTAAATTTGAATTACGTTACAAATTAGGGATTACCTCCCTTATCCTTGTAGCTCCCCCTTGATGTGAACTCTTCTTTTTCTCCTTCTTCTCTCATCTCCTCAAATGCTCCAACTTCGTGAGCTCTCCCTTCTTTGAGCATTTAGTGTGGTAGTAGCCCTACTCACCACATGTGAAACATATAATGTGTTTCTTCTCCTTCTTCTCCCTACAACTGAAATTAGATTTTAAATGAATTGACTTGAGTTTAGGGGTTACCTCCTTCTTATCCAATGGACACTTGCCCTTGTAGTGTCCTTTCTCATTGCATCCAATGTAAATAATGTGGCCTTTTGATTTTGCTTTGGTGGAGGTACTCGCTAGGTTGACTTCTTCTTCAACCTTTGATGAAGTGGATGATTCCTCATCTTCTTGTGCCACCACTTGAGACGGTGGATGATGTTTCTTCTTCTTTCTTCTCCTCGAATGTTGAACATGAATCAACTTCTGGTTACTCCACCTCTACTCCTTGGACAATTAAACCCATTTTCTTGAGTTCTTTTTCTTGTGCTTGTGTAGGACTTTCATGAAAAACTATCACCTTACTCTATAGCTCATGAGCATTCATGTATTTACCTACACCGCTCATCACATCATTAGATAAAATATTAATTAAAATTGAGATTACCTTCTCATTTGTCTTTGATTATGATTATTGCTCCTTGGTCCAATAGCGTGGTCAGAGCTTCTTGTCATACTTGTCTCTTGGGACTTCAAATAGTTCTTTTATGGCTATCATCATTTCTCAATTCATATCGAACCAAGTCTTCACCCGCAACCTCCAATAATCAAAGTTGTCGTGATCGTATGGAGGTGGCATGGTGATGTCGTCCCCTAATTTTTTTTTCAAATGTCATTTTTCCTCAAGCACTTTGCTCTCCCGGTGGTTAGTTCGTAGACGAGTGAACATTTGCTCTGATATCAATTGTTCGATTAGAATGGCCCGGCTAGAGGGAGTGAATAGCTCGTGACCCTCAATTCGTTGGTTCTCTTCTTCTTACACGTGTTAGTGCACAAGTGGAATAACAACTAAACTAAAACTAACACAAACAAGAAGACAAACCAAATTACGTGGTTCAGAGATGATGCTCCTACTCCATGGTTGTCCGTAAGGTGGACAATCCCGATCTATTAGTGGATGACTCCCTAGAAAATCTCCGGCTAGCTCGTGTCACTTCTTATGGGTGGAGAAACTTCACCACAACCTCAACACGAACTCCTGAGTACTTAGACTACTAATTGACCTTTAACCAAGACCAATTTCGTCAACCTTGCTCAAGCAAACCTAGCTCTCTTAAATAAAGCTTGTTATTGCTCCAGCCGTTACCAGTCGACTGATGCCAACACTAGTCAACTGCCAGCTGTCGAATTCAAACGTTATAGCCCAATGTTCGAATTCAGTCGACATCAGTTGACTGCACAGAAGATCCGTCAACTGATCCTTCTGTGACCTAAACCAGTCGACTGATCTCATACCAGTCGACTGGTAAAACTCTAAACTTAGGATTTTCCATCCCGAGTATAGTTCACTCGCACTTGGACCCTCACGACTCACTTGACTCTTCTTCGCAACCTTGACTATTGTCTTTGAGTCTTCTTCGCTTTGGTATAGAAAATTCGGAAGATTAAATGCATAAAACTCTAAAATTAAGGGTTGAGTTAGAATTAGCCATATTTTTAGGGCTAAAATACAAAATGTATTTTCATTATATATTATTGTTCTTTCCCTATTTCCTTTGCTTGAGCCGCAGCCTCATCGCACGAACCCCTTCCCTTTCAGTTTTGCTCGACGCCGCAACCCTCTACAGGCAAAGCCCTAAGGCGCGACTCTTCCTCCCGATCTCGCCACCGTTCAAGTGGAGCAGTGCCCTATTCCTCTTCGACGCTGCAGCATTTTCCTCCTCCCCAATCTGCTTCGAGTGATTGAAGTCGACGCCATCGACCCCTGTGTCGTCGCCCCTTCGGATGGGTTGGGTTCAAACATTCGATCGTCGGCCTCTCATCGTCGGTGTCGATCCTACTCTCCTCCGTGATTTGAGCCACCATCATCAAAATCTTCTCACCACCGGTGTTGTGCGTCGCTGCCACATCGATCCAGCCGACTATAGGGTATGAAAGTAAATCGATTTGGGGTTTGTATGTTGTGTATTGAATCCTGGTTAACTTCAGCATGATGGCATTTATTGTAGTTTTGTGTCGATTGGGGATTATGTGATGTTATTACTTATAGGGATGTCTGTTAGTGGTGGCTACGAACACCAATTCCAGTAGCCTTGTCTGATCGCAACTCAGTGAAGCTAGAGCTGTAGTGGGTAGCTAGACATTACAGTCAGTTTATTGCAGACCAGGGTGGACAGTAGATTGTTTTGGAGCACAGTGAAGAATAATGGCATCAAGGGGATCGAGGAAACATCTTTACGGATTAAGGTAGCTCTTCTCCCTGTTCTCTTGGTAGCAAATCTGTTCGATGAACTTTGTAGCTTATCTTTGGAATTAAGTATGATCAGATCTGACCGGGAGTAGTTTGGATGGCTTTGTTGCTTGTGAGCCTATGTTTGCGCCGTGATACATTGTTAGGTTTAGTTGTTATGGACATTGGTTTAATTTGGGTGGTGGAGCTCTTGCCGAGAGCTTCACGGTGGGATTTGGTCATGCTGGATTTGAGGGTAGATAGGTAAGAGTTTGCTTGGTTCAATTGATGATTAATGGTTAATTAGGGTAATGTATTAATCAAGTAATTGCGAATTAGATATTAGATGAATTGGAGTTATTTTGATCTATATTGAGGTATTTACAGATGTATTGACTCTATAGAATATTATTAGTAGTTGGATTGATATCGAGTGATTAATTGTGGGTTTAATAGATTATTGATGATTAAACCATTAACTTGATATGGTTGACAGAGGTATTAGTATCTAGATCTATGGTTTAATTGATGAATGGTATGATTGAAGATAGATTGGTTTGATTGGAAGTATGAATCCTCAATCAAGGAATCTATTAGTTTAGGTAATGATATCAGGTATTGATTAATTCAAGTGGTGATTACCTTTGATTGATGGATTACTCAACTAATGGACGACTAGTCTGAGTAATTAATTGATAAGGGGAAGTTAATTCATAATTTGAGATTGATCAAAAAGATAAAAAAAAATAATTAGTAGGATGATACATTGATTATAGATTCTTAGTTTGTCTCGTATCTTATATTGACAGGATTCGAGTTGGAGATCGTCTTACGAACTTAAAGATGGTTAGAACGATCTACATTAAAGACGGGTACTTCTCCTTTGTATTCTATAGTTTATTGAACTGAAATGCATGGTTGTTTTGTTTCTGAGTAAGACTGTTTTACCTTATCTTTGACTTTGATATCATCGTTGATACTTTTCTTTGCTTGGTCTTTGAGCAACTCAAATTTATGTCCATACAATCTCACCGTTGATTTCCTGATCTATAAAGTATCGCTTGTATGCGAGTACATTGAAATAATCATTAAACACAACTAGGGTTTGGTTGGTATTAGATATATCCTACCCAGTAGATTAGTTGTATGTTTATGGATTCTAGTATTTATTTCATACTGTTGCATAGTTGTGACTTGGTTGTTTGTGCATTTAGTATTATACACCATACCTGCATAGTTACATGCTGACGAACATCAACTTCCTTATGGTTAAGCCTGTCGTCAGTCATTTAGCTATTTTGCCCACTCAACCACTCATGGGTAGTGATAATTGCTAGAGTGCGAGTAGCTGTCCTGTTATGCCACACTCGATGGTGGCAAAAGGCGATTCGCTCTCCCCAACGCCCTTGCTAACCCATCCCAGGGTCAACACGGAGGAGGTAAATCACGGGGGCTATTAGCCCGGATGTTGTGGCTAATGCGTGGGGAGGGCGGGCACACTGGCTTTGCCAGTTTTTGACCCCCAAACCACTCATGGGTAGTGGACGTTGGAGTTGTAGGCAAGCAGTTGACACCCTTACCATTGTTTTCGAGGGACAACAGAGTTGTTCGTGGCTCTCCCTTTTTCCCGGGGTTTTGTAGTAGTTGGCTTCCTAGCATCCTGTCCACTTAACCACTCATAGTAGTGGTAGTTGTTGGTATAGTTGTCACAACCCTACCCACTCGGTCTCACAAATGTGATGTGATAGCGGCTTGACTGGCATCAGGGTGACACATGTCATTGCATTATGTGCATTTATAGCATTTTGTATTTTCTTGTATTTGTTGCATTTATATGAGTTATGATTGTTGTATTTGATTGACATACATGTATTATTTATGGTTGCACTTTCATTCAATTTTACATATTCGCATATGTGTTATTCTGTTCCAGAGACTGTATACTTTTGTTTTTATTTGTTTGTTGAATATTTTATTATGTCATGCATTTATCTACTCTTATATCTGTAGAGTCCGTCTGGATTTACCCCTACCATCTAATTCTGTTTCAGGTATCAGATAGTCCCATGGGGTCGAGCGTATTATAGTTTTTTCGTATTTACTTTATTTTCATATTTTCTTTATTTCCATATTTTCTTTATTAGACTGTAATTATAGTTCTCAATAGAGTTATGTTTGGTTTGAGTAGAGTTATGTTTATGTATATATGGACTAGTATGTTTGTCGTTGGATTTATCTTGAGTTTTAATTCTTTTATTTCTATCCATTATATCTTTTATACTGTGTGATTGTGAAGTATTTTATATTTATGATGGCTGAGCCATATTATGTGTGATATGTTATGTATAAATACTCCTGATTATCCACCGTATAAGAGAAAGGCTGCCCATTTTTCGAGTGAGCATGGACCTCTGGGGGCGTGACAAGTCAACTATCAACTGTCGAATTTGAACGTTATAGCTCAATGTTCGAATTCAGCTGACACCAGTTGACTGCACAGAAGATCAGTCAACTGATCTTTCTGTGACCTCAACCAGTCGACTGATCCCATACCAGTTGACTAGTAAAATCCTAAACTTAGGGTTTCCTATCCCGAGTACAGTTCATTCACACTCGGACCCTTACGACTCACTTGACTCTTCTTCGCAGTCTTAACTATTACCTTCAAGTCTTCTTCGCTTTGGCTCTCGTCCCTCGGATGCATACAAGCCCTCGGGTCATCTCCATGTCATCCTTCGTGTATGCCTCAAAGTCTGCTTCCCTCGGCTCATCGTTATTGTCTTGTCCATGGTCCCTCGGATGTATTATCCTTCACCAAACCCGAAGACGTCAAGTTAAGTCTATGTATATCCTACAGAACCTGCATACTCAAATACATATATCAAATACAAGGGTAAATCTAACTTAGACATTTTGCCCAAACATCAAAACACATGATCCATCGGACCAGAGATTGCATCAACACTAAGGTTAAAGAATTATCTTTTGAGGAAAGCGTTAGCGATCCGCTTTTGGTCACTACTAGTACAATTAATAGTGGTATGGTTACCATACTGTACATTATGGAGATTGCACATTAGTAGGAGTAGTGAACCAAGATATTCTCATGTCATGTTCAATGCAATTTGAGGAACTTATTACTTAATGTGAGATATTACATCATATTGATGAGCAAGTGTCTTTAAGGCGATCTATGAGGGATCGGAGATCACAACTTCTCGTGATTATGTTAATCTCCAAGGGCATGAGTTTAACATAAGGTTAGAAAGTAATCATATATCTTTTTAAGAGGTTAAACAATAATGGATTTACATCATGTAAGAAGAGTTAAAGTCCATGACAAACAATGATATTTGGGAAATTATCGAATTGCCTGAAGGTACAAAATCTATTAGTTGTAAATGGATATTTAAAATAAAGTGAGATTCAAAGGCTAATGTCAAAAAGTAGAAGGCTCGTCTTGTCGCCAAGGGATTCGCTCAGAATGAAGATATTGATTACAAGAAGATTTTCTTACCTGTGTCGATGAAAGTCTCCCTTAAGAGTAATCGTAATACTTATATCTCATTTTGATTTAGAGCTACATGGGTGTAAAGATTACATTCCTCAATGGAGATATTGAGATGTCTATATATATAGTGCAATCGGAAAACTTTGAGTTTGAGGATTCAAAACACATAGATATAGATTAAAGAAGTTCATTTATGGTTTGAAACAGAAAATCCTATCAGTGGTATCGAAAATTTGATTAAGTGGTTATCTCATTTGTATTTAAAGAGAATCCTATTGATTAGTGCATATACATCAAGTTCAGTAAAAGTAAATTTGTTATACTTGTCCTTTATGTGGATGATATATTGCTTTGAGAGTAATAATAAAGGTTTACTGCATGAAACCAAGTCATTTCTATCCAATATTTTTGAAATGAATTTTGGTGAAGTATCTTTTATTTTAGGCATACAGATATGCCATGATCATTCAAAAGATATATTTCTTAAACTTTCACAGTAGACATATTAAAAAGGTGTTTATAAGGTACAATATGTAAAATTATACATTTGATGACACACCTATGTTTAGATGTGACAGATTCATTTTTCAACGGTGCACATAGTTTGAACTGAAATAAATGAGATGGAATAGTTTCCTTATGTGTTAGTTGTAGTAAGTCCCATGTATGTACAAATTTGTACACGACTAAATATAGTATTTATAGTGAGGATATTAGGTAGATATGTAAGTAACTTAGGATCGTCGCACTAAAAAGTAAAGAGATTGATGCGGTATTTGTAAAGAACTAAAGGGCACGTGCTTATATATCGGATGTCAGATCACCTAGAGGTGATTGGATATTCCGACTCCGATTTTGCTAGCTGCTTAGACAGTAGGAGGTCCACTTCATGCTGTGCATGTTTGCTATAGGAATTATATCTTAGAAGAGCGTTAAACAAACGCTAGTAGCTATTTTTACTATAGAGGCAGAATTAATAGCATGCTATAAAACATCCAATCACGAGATTTGGCTTTAGAACTTCATCACAACATTGTAAATCATTGATGATATTGACAAACCATTAAGGAACAACTGTAATAATAAAGTCGCAGAATGTTATACTAAGAATACCCATAGTTCATCAAAGTTAAAGCACATCGACATCAAGTTTTTTTTTATGGTTAGACAGCAGGAGGTCTACTTCATGCTATATATCGGAGGTTAGATCACCTGGAGGCGATTGGATATTTCGACTCCGATTTTACTGGATGCGTAGACAGTAGGAGGTCCACTTCATGCTATATTTGCAAGCTTGTTGTAGGAACTAGATCTTAGAAGTGTGTTAAACAGACGCTAACAACTACCTTTACTATAGAGGTAGAGTTGATAGCATGCTACAAAACATTTAATTACGAGATTTGACTTTGGAACTTCATCACAATATTGCAAATCATTGATGATATTGTAAAACGTTAAGACCATTAAGGATCAATTATAATAATAAAGTCGTAAAACGTTACACTAAGAACAATCATAGCTCGTCGAAGTTAAAACACATTGACATTAAGTTTTTTTATGGTTAAAGAAAGAGTTCACAATCGTCAAGCGATGATAGAGCACATCAGCATAAATTTCATATTAGCAGATCCACTCACCAGGAGTTTTGTGCCTAAGGGAGTTTTGGGCCTAAGGTGATGTATATATTGTGGATATGAGAGTCCTCCTTATGGAAGTACTCATCTAATGAGAGTATATATTTATTTTATTGCTCTATATTAGTTAATAAAGGCATATATTTTATTTTGATTATTATACGTATTTATAGTTCCAAGCCTTCATGGGTATTTTGTTTATTTGGCACTCTGAAATAAATTATCATGATTTACGACTACTATTTAGTATTTGATGTTTGTAAATATGATAGAAATTTCATTTTGAAATCATAATGGTCATATTATGATTTGCTATTGCAGTTTAGTATAAAGAATTAAAAATATGATCAGGTCATTTTGAGTTACTTTAGGAACAATTAGAAATTGATATATATTGATCACATTTCATATAATTTTCATACTATACGTACACATCTTGATCTATATCATTAATGACATTGGTATTGTGATTTCTGTTGGAACTTATTATAGTCATATATAGTAACTATGCCCTTTTTAGTATTATACCAATAAAGTTAATAAACCAAATTATTTATAGGGATATTATGTAACTACAAAGTTTAATATCAATTAAAATTATATCTGTATGTCATATGCAAATCCAATATAGCCCAAATATGAGATGGTTGGATTTTATCTTTTTTTGGTGGAGTTAATTGTAATTTGTATGTAAGAAGATGAATGGAATCCGTTTAAGTGATGTGACTCTGATTTATTGAGGGTTTCAGGTTATTAAATGTGGATTAAATGTAAAGAATCTTTTAACCTAATCCGTTATTACGTGATCCTCTATATAAAGAAGAATTGGTCTCTAAGGGTTTAAGGCATCTTGATAGACTCCTCATTTTCTATTGATGAAGAGTTTCAACGCTATCATCTTAATTCCTTTGGAAGACCGGTATTGCCTCTTCTTCCGTAGAATCTCGTGATAAAAAGATGATGCTTGAGATAATTAATGGCACCTCCGCTGTAATCACATTGATTCTTATTTACAGTTTATGCATTAATTTTTGTATATCATGCTTTTGATGAAATTAGATCACGGCATGTTTTCTATGTTATGAATTTGCCATGTTTTCTATGTTACGAATTCATTGTTGTTCTTAGAATTCAGAGAAAACTATATATTTTCTGTATAAGGAAAATAAATCTTTAAAACATTATGCTTATCATTCCAAGGAGCTTTTAGTCCTCGTAATTTATCTTTTTCATGTGGATACTAAGACGGATTAACGGGATCAAGATGAGCGAATTACATTTTGACATCTTTAACACGATTTTTAGATCTAACCAATCCTCGAAGGTAATCAATGATCTTGGAGCCAGATTCTGGTTGAATCTGGCTGTCAACCCACAAAAAAAAAAAGTTTACAATTCAATATATATATCCAAAACCGACCCTTGCAAACAAATCCTTGTTAATCCTTTAACCTTTATTTATAGTACTGATCTTACAGGCGAGTCTAAAGTTCTCAATATGCACAAAATAGCTCCTTAACAATAGCAAGTAATTAGATGAAGTAGACAACTTCCATAGCTAAACATATAGACAACTTACACACAGTGGTTGACAAGTAAACGAAGATAGAGCAAAAAGCAATGGTGATAAATGCAAAAGTGAGTGTGAAGAAAGAAGCTATAACTTGGAACAAACCCTCTAGCTATAAACGTTTCACAAAGTATTCCGAAGCATTATCAGATTTCGGCACGACCTCTACTCTGCTCTGTAATCTCACTTGTGGAAGCGGTCGAGCCTGTTATCCGCAAGCACAGTCTTGTAGGCGCAGCTCTTGTACTCGCACCACGTGAACTCCCTGTAATGGCTCTGTTCTCCCTCCGCCATGAGCAACGGCAACGGAGCTAACCTCTCCCCCGGAGGCGGACCTCCAAAGTAGATCATCGACAACCTCGACTTCAATGCGTTGGCCAGCACCCTGTGTTTCACGCTCCTGAACCTCCCATTTGTCAGCACCTGAAACAGAGCACCCTCCAATCCATAATCACATTGGGTGAGGAGAAAGAAAGAAGAAGAAGAAGAAGAAAAAAGATCATTCTGACACGAATTATGTGAACCAAAAATACCTGTAAGGAATCTCCGACATTGATGAAGAAGGATTCTTGATCAGGGAGGACAGGCACCCAGCTGCCATCTCTCAAGGAGATTTCCAACCCCGCAGTGTTGTTTGATCTCAACACGGAGATGATCTGTGGATCAGTGTGCTCTCCGAACCCGGTCATGAATCCATTGAGCTCTTGAAGGTTTGGGCAGGGAGGGTAATGGTTTAGCCTCAGCATCGAATCACTCTCCCCATCCATCACCAACTTACTGAACACATCGCTTGGCTCGATGCCGAGCCCCTGCGCCATCAACTCTAGAATCCGACATGATAGATTTCTCACTTCCAATATATACTCGTTCAAAGCAGAGCTGTAACATCATCAAGTATCAGTAATTGAGCACAACAGAATAGATGATGGATTTTCGAGACTGCATACCTACCTGAAAGAGCTTGCGGAGGGCTTCTGGAGGAAGTCCATGTAGAGGAGCTTGGAGGTGATCTCCATGAGGAGGTACTCCACCCAGCCAAAATCTCCATTGCTCCCGATACTCTTGCTGCCGTAACTGAAGGGGTTTGCTTTCCCGGCGAGCTCCTTATCCGGCGGAGGCAGAGCAAAGAACTGCATGGCTTCCTCCTCCAGCCTCGCAATGAGCTCCATGGGGATTCCATGGTTGGTGACCTTGAAGAACCCGAGATCTTCGCAGGCTCTGACGAGGAGAGTACCGGAGTCCGGCTCCAAGAGGCTGATCACAGGAACACCGCAGCAGAAGCTGCTCTGCTTTTGAACTGGCATGTTCAACACCACCATGGCGGCAAAAGCTGGGGAAGAAAACACAGAGACAACACGCGCTGGCGGAGGATATTCGTGTAGATATATAGCAGGAGAAAACAAATGCAAGCGGTGGTTGGATTTATCACGGAAGAAAAGGAGGTGGTGGAATCCATCGGCGGTGGCTCTGTTCGTTTCTTTCTCCTACGAAAGAAATGATAAGGATGGAATGCCTTTTATGGCATCGCCGTCACACCAAGTTAATATCTTGTTTTGTTTATTTGAGCCCCTTTTTATGTATCTGCTTGCTAATCAATTGACATATCAATTTAGGTGATGTTCATGTGACAGTTTCAGATCATACGCAACTGGAAGGAACACCTATTAATTATTTAGCATATTAGGCGGATTAATTACCACAGCTTTTAATTTGTTTGGGCGACCCATGCCTTACAGGTAAGATAAATCCCACTACTTTTCTTATACTCGATCTTATTTAAGACTCACCATCGAGTAGAGTAGTTAACCTACCACTATTCACAGAGTAAGTCCATTGTACAAACTTGTTTGCTTTTTGTCAATCAGTGTGAACTTTGGAAGTTTTTTGATAAATCATGTTTTGTAAGTGAAGAGCGATGTCACAACGTCTTCAAATTTCCAAGACGGATAAACGCGGAACCAAGATGACGACCAAGGCAGCTTTCAGTTTAGTGTTGAGCCCTCGACACCTTGGCATCATTTTCAGCTTATTGATGATTAATTTCTACGTGGAGGGTTGCCTCATCAATTTCAGCTTATTGATGATTAATTTCTACGTGGAGGGTTGCCTCTACATCTACTTATTAATGAGATTTTTTCAACTTCGAACAATCAATCTGGTCTCACAAAAATTTCTCATCGGCCGTCAGAATAAATCGGGAAGCGCTCGCAGTGGGCGGTCTAGAAGCCCAACGTCCCAGAGTTTGCACCCCATTTGGAAGAAAAATTCCTGCAAATACGCCGTAGCTGGGGATCGAACCGCGAATACCTGAGATAGCGACTAGTCGTCTTACTGTTGCACCATAGTCCCGGGAGTGGGTTGCCTCTGTATCTAGGTGGCAAAAGGTGATTCGCTCGCCCCCAACGCTCCCGCCAATCCGTCCCAGGGCTAATACGGAGTAGGTAAATCAGGGGGCTACTAGCCCGGATACTGTGGCTAGCGCGTGGGGACGGTAGGCTTACTGACTTTATCAAGATTTAACTCCCAAATCCCTTGATGGTAACATTCACGTACTAACTATCAGTTCATCCCGTGGGTACAATGGCCTCTACATCTAAAAAAAATGATGAACCAGGCAGCAGACAAATTGAACCTGGGGTGATCGGCCCGGCCCCACGGAAGTTTCCACCGGTCACCAGGATAAATCGGGAAGCGCTCGCGGTGGTCAGTCTAGAAGCCCAGCGTCCCAGGATTCGCGCCCCATTTGGAGGAAAAATTCCTGCAAAATGCGTCGTAGCTAGGGATCAAACCATGGATGCCTGAGTTAACGACTAGTGACCTTACTACTGCATCATAGCCCCGGGGGTCAATTGCCTCTACATCTAGTTCCAACCTTTGATGGTTTAATTTCCAGATGGAACAATAATTACACTGCTATTAAGGATATGTATTGAAGTTGATTGGATCAATTAGTCATAATTTCCAGAGTGTGTTGGTCTAACTAGGAATAAAAAGCATGATGAAATTTTCAAAATGGGTAAACATAATTGGTGTTGGTTTATGTTGGTTTAAAGACTACTACAGCATAGAGCAGCAGAGCATGCTCAAGGAGCTGCTGTCCTAGATTCATTTCAAATTTTTCTTAAAAAATCCTTCCTAAAAACACAACTAGTACTATTAACAGATTCATTTCAAATTTTTCTTAAAAAATCCTTCCTAAAAACACAACTAATATTATTAACAGTTTATCTATTAGTGACTGAAACCGTATAGTAAAAGAAAGTAGAAACTGTCATCCTAACATTTCCATATGATCGCCAAATGACTATCTATAAAAAGATAAATCAGAAAATTATAATTGACCACTTTTATTGAGATTTAAATCCTTATCCATTGTAACGATATCTGCTTCATAGTAGTCAATTCGACAATACCCCAAAGGTGCGTTTGGTTCAAATTATCAGATATAATCTTAGTTATGTGATTACCCAGTAATAACATAACCAAGATAATGGGGAATGAAACTAACCTGAAGTTGTTTGGTTCAATATAGGTAATCAAATAAAATCTTATTTGTTTGGAGGTAATAGTATATGACATAATATAATATTTTACCATATTACCCTTTAGTTAAATTTGGTTGTCGGTCGTCGTTGTCGGTCGTCGATCGTCTTTGTCGGTCGTCGACCGCGAATAATGGTCGTCGGTCGCCGACCCCGGGCCGCGGTCGTCGATCGCCGGCGGCGGTCGCCCGCCGTGGTTGCCGGTGGTCGCCCGCGAATAATGCCTCTTTTGCTAAGGTAAATATTGGAGGATAATTTTGGAAAGATAAATTTCATAATCCCGGAATCAAGAAAAACTTTACTTTCCTAAGGTTTTCCGATTTCGAATTGCATGCCCCTTTTGCTGACGTGTCGGACATCGATCATTACTTGAGAATCGTTGATTATCTAAACCAAATAAGATTTTTGTTGATAACCTTGGATGTATAACCAAAGTTATCAAGGATAACCCCCAACTAAACACACCCCAGGAGATATTATTGACTGAAACAAGAACTTCTGACCAAGGTCAAGGATTATCAACAGTTATTTGTTCTAATAGTAAATAAATTAGATTAAAACATTTTTAATTAGAGATTAGGATTTGAATCCATGTGAAATTGCTAGAAGGGCCCCTTTGATCTTAAAAATGGATCAACGTAATGTGTTTGTATTCTTAATAGTACCATTCGTTCTGTGATTATGTGCTCTCAAGTTCAAGGTCATTTTTTTTTACTTGCAGTTATTTATGAAAATTTTCTGCCTAATCTATGTTCGTTACATATATTGTTCGATCAAAAAGATACCAGGATTGGGCTCAGCCATTTCTGTTGGAACTGGTGACAAAACACATCCATAAGCACCAAAAGTTTCCTAAATGTCAAACCATTTCACCGTTGGTGCTAAACCTTACTCCATTCTACACGTGAGCAAAGGGCTTTAATTTTGAAGAAAGAGCAACTTTCACATTGCTTTACCATTTCCAACTATATTTGAACTAATTATAGCCCTGTTTTTTTCCGTATATGATTCAACAAAAAAAAAATCTAGAAAGAACACAACCAAGTGACAAAGGAAAACTAAAAGGTGGCCTAAAATAGAAATGTGGCAGGATACGATTTGTAAGATATACAATGAAATCACCAAACAATTATAGCAAGCCCAGTCCATGATTACTCCTCGCTTGAGCCTCAGCTAGTGAAATAGCCATGGCCATCATCATTTGCTCCTCAAAGCTTTCTGGGATAATATGTCCTGGAGCAATAGTCAAACTTTCTGCTGTAGTCCCAGCTTCAACCGTGCCATCGGAACCAGCATAGCTGGTTCCTTCTTCCGCCACCAGCGACCAGTGCTCAGTCGAACTCTCTCCAAATTCCTCAATTGGAACTTCCCCCCTCTTCTCTAGAGAAACTGAAGTAGCATCTTTAACATCCATATTCACATGAGGAGATGAACCTGCATTCATATGTTGATGCTCAGCTAAGGCTGCAGCTGCACAAGCCAGCCCGCCCGATGGAGATGGTTTCACAATATTTGCTCCATGGGCACTGCATGGCCCAACTGACATTGATGGTCCAGGCAAGAAGCTGTCTGTAGTACCTGAATTACCTTTAGATGATTGCTCCTGCTCAAAATATACAACCAATAAGTTTGATTGTTAAATACGAAACTTTGAGGGGCTCAATTACTAAAAACTTAAAGTTAGGGATGAAGTTGTAAATAACCAAAGTCCACGGGTTTAATTGCAAAAGTTCCACCCCACTTACATAAGTATGGTTTCTTCTCCTTTCCGCCGACAACCACTACGCGAGAGTTCTTCTCCTCCCCAACCTAGTTCTTCTCCTCCCCAACCTGCATGATCGAGCCAGCAACGCCGCAGCCAATGGGTCCAAGCCGGCGATCTTCCTCCCTCTCCTCCACTGAAGTCTTCCCCTCTTCTCCTTCCTTTCATCGTCGACGCACAACCTCATTGGTGATTTATCCTCCTCCCACGAGCAAGCCGATGATGACGCTCTCCATGCGGACACGAGCGTCGACTTCTCCCTCACAACGACTCCTCCCCCTCTTGCCCAAGCGAGCAACTGTCTAAGGCAACTTTGGTTCCAATGGTCCTCGCCATCACCGGGTCATTTCCCCGATTTCCCTTCACCGCCAGAGTGAAATTCTAGTCATCGTTGCTAGAACCTCGTTACCCCAGTTATCAACCATCGCGTGCACCGAGTGGGTTGGCTGTCGTGATCAAGCTGCCGGAGAAGAAACTAAGGTAACTATTGGCTTAATTAGCATTGATTGATTAAGTTATGGTTGATTGTGGATTAATGGGTATCATACTTGAATTTGGTTTGAAATGGGAACTAGAAGAGTAAATTGGATTGGATCACATAATTGTTTTGTAGCAAATCTATTGGATGAAGTTGTAGCATAGTGTTTGATCATGTTATGGGTGTCGTGTGATACCATGTAGGTTTTTACCTAACACAAAAGTTGGATCAGTAAAGATAAGCTAGTCTTTTATTAGATTAATGGTCTTGATAGCAATTTAAAGTTGGTATTGATTTTGTTTAAGGGGCTGGGATTGTAAATTAGTGATTGGCCCTTGTAATGTGATGATACCTAGTTAACTAGGTGATAAAAGATAATGAAATGGTAGACTAAGGTTAATTATGAGTTAGGTCAAATGAAACCAAGGGATTAGGGATTATGTTATAGCTAAACACAATCTAATCATTGGGATGGATTAGATTAGAGTTAATAATAGGTTGGACCTAATTTGATCAATGAATTGGATTAATGGAAGTAATCCTTAATTATGGGTTAATTGATTATCGTAATTAGATCTGACAAAAATTAAGAAGTTAATTAATTAATAGGATGATACATTGATTGTAGATCCTTAGATTTGTCTCGTATCTTATATTGGTAGGATTTTAGCCGGAGATGAGCTCACGGATTTGAAGATGGTTAGCACAATGTACATTAAAGGTGGGTACTTTCTGACTTATCTCTATAGATATTTTAGGTTTCTATGCATGGTTTATTTTATGGATAGTAGTAGGATTTACCTTTATCTGCCTCTTGTTTATCCTGCTTGTTACTTATTGCTTAACCCTTTGACACACTCAAAATTTAATTTTATTACAGTCTCTATAATTGATACTCTTATTCTGTTAGAGTATCTGTGTATAGGATTATTTGTATGTCATATACTTGGCACGTTTATTGATACCTAGCATTCTTGCATGCCTGGTAGGTTATTTAATGTCATGATTTATGTTTCAGACCTGTGCATGTCATTTAAGGTTGGTTTAATGGGTGTTAGCGTCATGCACCATCTTTGTACCATTGCATAACTGGTGATCTCTGGGCTTCCTTGTGATTGAAACGGGTCGTCAGTCATATTAGGATTTGCACACACTGTGACTCATGAGTTAATGGTACTATCAAGAGGGTGTGTGCAGTTGCCCTGTCAAGGCTCCGCTCGACCGCTCATAGGTAGTGATTCTCGTAGCGTGGTAGCAGACAGGGATCTCTTCTCTTTCTTGTGATATGAGGAGATGAGAGTGGTGCTCCCCCATATGATTTGAGATAGGACGGGTGTGACATCTGCCAGCATCCTATCCACTCGGTCACTCAAGAGCAGTAACGGCAGAGTGCGTACAGTTGTCATAGCCCTACCCACTCGACCTCACCCATGACCGGTGACTGACTGGCGTCAGGGGTGACCATGTCATTGCATCATGTGCACGATTGCATAGATTGCATTTGTTGTGTTTGTTGCACTTGTTTGAGCTATGATTATTGTATTTGGATGACATGCACATACAGAAGATATTTTATTTGCTATGATCTGGTGACCATTTAGGTTCGGAGATTTATGACCTACAAACCTCGCAGGTGAGGTTGATATGGATATGTATATCTGCATGTAGTGTACCGATCATGTATCTTGATTTTTCCTTTGAGATTGTATTTATTTACTTTCGTTCTGCTATTGTATAACCTTTTTACAGTCATGCATATCCATCTGATAATATACCCGTGGAGTCCTCTTGGACTCACCCCCAATTGTTATATTTTTATTTTCAGACTGAAATAGGAGAGAGCCTAGCAGTTAGTCCCTTTACCCGTCGAGTCGACTTTCGCTATGGTATTTGTGTTACATATATGTGTTTTGGTATTTTACCCATTTTATGGGCATGTATTGGTGCTTTGTATTTTTTTTGTGCCCTGAGGGGCTTATGTATTGTTGCTTTGTCGTAAGTCAGAACGGTCCGCAGTCAAGTCAGTTTGGTGTATTTGTGCGGTATTGTCTCTTTTACTTTTCTTATTCCAGTCATGTTGGCTGAGGTATCTGTTGGTCGTGTAAGCCTTATATATTGGTTTCAGATTGTCCGCTATACAGGAGAGGTGCTGTCCGATTTTCGTCAGACATGTGGCTTCTCGGGACATGACATCGATACCAACGAGATTTTTTTTTCCTTTGATTTTTTTCAAGAGACTTAAACAAATGATGATGCATATATTGTAGAAGCTAATGTAAGCTAGAAGCCTTCAGTAATACATGAGATACATTTCACAAGCTCGGGAAAGAATATAAAATAGCATAGTTATTCAAATATGCATCGGCATAAAGTTGGTCCCCTGTATATCTAAATATTTCCAGAATTCCAAGTGAAGATCATATACCTGAACGGAAAGCCATATTGCTTCCATGATCATTATGTCCTCAAGATCCAGGTCGAAGTTGTCATCCCTGCATTCCAGAGTAATGAAATGAGAGATGAGAAGAACAAATAGGCTTCATATGACTTGATACCTAACGTGGATGAAGATAAAAACAAATTGTCATACACACTATGGCATTGCATATTTCAGTTAACCATAAGAATCCAACAACTTAACGATTGAAAAATAAAAGTGTAATAAACTTTCTCCAAGGATACCCAACAACGAAAGAAAATATGAAAACATGAAATCAGGATCTAGCAAATTATTTAATATCATTCAGAGACACGACTTCAATGACCTACAGCAGAATTCTAGTTTCTCTGTAATTTCAATTATATTAGTGCCTTGGTTTCAGCAAATCTTGATGACAATAATAAAATCTGAACAAAAGATTACCTTGACAATGAAAAGAAGGGAAATAATTGATGTTAACATTACCAGGTGAGCAAACATTTACATGGCTACAAACTGAAATCTGAACTAGCTGGATTGGGTACACAAATACTACACCATGATTGTCTGAGAATTATATCGTGAACCAAATTGATGAATTTTTCAAATTACTAATTCTATCAATTCCTGAATTGTAGGTTCAGTTAAAAGTGTAAGACCTAACTTAATAATTTTATATTGTAAGATGCAAAATAATACAATATGGTTGGATCGTGGTGATAGTGAGGTGAAAGTGAACACGAGTGGGAGGGGGATGAATAACATGTCATAAAACACAATTAGTATTGGAAAACAATTTAAAAAAAAAAGAAACAAGAACAAACCACACACAGATACAAGCGATGTACCATGATACGGCAACCCATTTCCATCTATATTTGAAAATAATGTTGAAGGTAGATAAATCTCTTACAAGATTGTCAAGGATAGCTTTAGGGGCTTACGACAGAATTCTACAATTTTACAATAAAGTTCAACAATAGCAATGAAAATAATGAATTAATATCTATTCCTCATTGCCTTTGAATCTTCTTTTAAAGCCTCCACCACGCAGTGAATCCTTGACCCAATCTTCCCATATGATCTTTCACTATCAATCAACTGATCCAACTCATTCCAGTGGCTTGCGATTGATTCCAATGATGATTGCTTCAATCAAGGTCCATTAGTCAACTGCCTTGATCAAATCTTCTGGCTCACGACCAATTCTTTCAATTTCTCAAATAATAAATGCACCAGTCGTCTCAATAGATTAGTCCAAACGGAAACACGGAATATAGTAGGTTTCTTAATCAACTGCATCAGTCAACTGTTCATACATTTTAGTCGCCTAGTAAGTTGACTTCAACCCATCTAATGGTCGAGTTCACCTAAGTTGAAATCTACTTATGCCCAAGAACATTTCCACTCAACTCACTTGCCTTTCGCCATGAGACCTTCTACCGCAATCTCCCATTAAGTTTCTTGTCCCTCAGATGCACCTATCCCTCGACTCCTTTCCTGTATCATCCTTCTCGCTTAGTTTATATAGTGCATCTCCAAAAATTTGCCATCAAACTTGTTGTTCCTCAAATGCACCAAACCTTCTGGCACCCTTTCTTGCTATCCCTTTTGCACCACTTGCATACTTTCCAGCACAAATACCTGATGCTCTTCATCCTATAGTCTACCAATTGTCCTATACCACCCTTCTCCAATCATCCCCGAAATTTAAGCCGTCAAGTGCTCAATGTATGTATATGTAAGCCCACAATCACGAGTCTCCAAATTTTTGGAATTTCTTATGCAAATTTTATCACTATATATTTCTTATGCAATTTTTTCTTAGAATATGATAATATGCACATCCATCATGTCATTTCCTAATAACCAAAATGTACTTTTATTGAAGGGCCTTCATCATGCATCCAGGTTGTGTTCATACAGCCATACTCATACAAGTGATCTAGATTACAAAATGTAGTAGGTGAAGCAACAGAAAGCAAGAAAAAAAAGTAAAAAAAAAATCTACTGTAATATAATAGAACATTTGATAAACATTTAAAACAAATAAATATTTCTAAGAGTCAACCTCTACAACAATATAATTACCATTTCATATTATATCATATGAAATATCAGCCCTACAGCCACTTATGTGATGATTGACTAGAGACTTTTGTATCATATTCTATTAATAATAAAGGCAAGTTTGGTTATTATACTTACTTTATATTTATGCCAAATAACTAAGTATAATAATGTCCTTGGGTAGTAGGTTCTTATCTACATCATATCGATTGGTTGAATCGATAGTGAGATGATGTAGAGAACACTACACTAAACCATCTCTAGTCAAGCATTAATATGCAAGGACGATATTAATGTATGGAGACTAGCATGTAGGTCAATTGATGACTTGAGCTCATAAGTCATGTATATGTGATATCAAGTTGACACCTGGGTATATATTAGAGAATGTGTACTGAAGTGACTCGCCATGAGAAAGTTTCATAGGTTGTCATACGAGTATCATAAACTTTCTCATGTGACAATTAGTATAAATAGTCCTTAGACCTGAAGTCACTACGGTTCCCTACATAAGGAGTTATGTACTTTGGTATCGTCAAACGTTACCTGTAACAAGGTGAACTATAAAGGCGATCACTGGGTATGTAATGAATTATGCGAAGGGATATGAGTGATGTAGATGGGATATATCTCTCATATGACGGTAGTGATATCTGTGAGTCCCTTGATCGAGTAGGATTACCAAAACGCATGATCATGCTCAAATGAGTCAATATGAGATATTGAGCTCATTTGTTTGAGTGAGTCTACTCGGGGATCAAGAAACACAAAGATTGATCGAGGATAACACGATCTATGCCTCATTGGTCAATCTAGATATCAAGGATAGAAGGACAAGGCCATATATTGTCATAGTCACGGAGGTTAAGTCGGATCTCGACTTTCTCGCCACTTAGATAGCAATGATGCATTGCTAGATGCCGCTCATTGTTTATATGTCTAAAATGGTTTAGACACATTGCCAACGTTACGAGAATCTATTGGGTCACACACTAAGGATACGATGCTTTGGAGATTAATTGATCTAAGTTTGACTAAGATTTTATCCGAATTGGATTAATTGAGTTAGACTCAAGTGAATCCAATTGGATTATGAGATTGAGATCTAATTTGAGTTAGACTCATTTAGATTAAACTCAACCACATTTGAATGAGATATTAATTCATTAAAATGTTTAATAAATTAATTATAGATGAAGATGAAAAATTTCTCTTCATTGGATGAAGAAAAGTTGAAGAGCCACATGAGAAACATGTGTTCTAATTGGGTTTTTATTGGCTTTAATGGAGGGAAGCTAAAGGAACAAAAACTCTTCATATTCATGGGATGAGTATAAAAAAGTTTTTCTTGTCATTTGGATGAACTACTTGTCATTTTTCTTCCCTTCCTTCCCTTGGCTGAAATCCCTTCTTCTCCTTCTCCTTCTCCTTCTTGCTTTATGAATCTCCTCTTGTGGCTGCTAATCACAAAGGCGATTTTTCTCCGAAGCTTGAGAGATCGTATTCGTGCGGATACACATAGGGGCACGAACACTTGAACGTACAAGTAATCTGATATACCTCGGAAAGCGGGATAAGCGAAAGGCACGTGCCAAAGGTATACCTATAAGATAGAAATTTGTAGATCAACTTTGTATGAGTTTTCTTTCGCATAGATCGCTCGTAGGATCTATTATTTCCGCTGTGATTTTTAAATGTTTATGCCAATAGATCCCTACAACCAAATCATTCACAAACTAGATAAAAACTCTATCATCTTAAAGAACAAACATAGAAATGCATAAATGTATTGTAAGAAGTAAATTTTCAACCATGATAACCAACATGATTGCAGCATGCATTCTAAAGTAGTATTACTCATCTATATGGCCCACTCTCTAGATTTGCATGATGATATCAACCAATTACTTATTGGCTCAAATTGCACACCAGACATACCTACTCTGCCTTGCGTGCGGAAACTGCATGCTTGCAAGTGCGGAGCATGAGGCTTGAGATGAACCAAAATTACTTTGCCTTGTAATATTTGAATGGTGAACTGTTAAATGAACAATAAAGTTAAATGAAGCTGTTTAGTTTTCTTTTTAAAAAACCAGAATCACAAAGTCTAAAGCAGACCAGTAGCAGAGGTATTATTTATATCATGGTATCCAGCATCTGTTGGAGTCATTATTCTTTCAGATGAATTAATATCTGGTCTCATATTTATCCTTTCAGCTTCATCTTGCAACTCTTGCTGCCGAATCCTTATTTGGGCTTCTATTACCTTCTGTTCTTCCTGCATTTAGGCAGCAAGCTTGATAAATAAGACCCATCGAAAGGTAGAATAGAACACTGAAATTCCACACATGCAGGGAAACCAATAAACTTACAACTTGTTCTATGCCCTTCTCCTCTTTTGTCTTTGCCCCACGATATTCCACAGCATAGTTTGAAGTTTTACAAAAGGGGCATCTTCTAAGTCAAGTAGACATTATCTATCCAATACTCGATTATTTCCATTAAAATATGATCACATAAGTAACAAAATGCAAGTTCAAACCAGACAAAAATTAGCATAAGGCAAAGGATACTGTGTTGGGCGAGCAGAATGTGATGGTTTCATCTGAAGAAAACACTCTGCAGAAGAAACCAACTTGAGAAGAACAACTAAACAAAATACAAGAAAATAAAAGCTTAATAATTAATTACATTGTACAGTGAACATAAATTTGCATAGTACCTGTGCATATGCCTTTCATGCAACACCTGGATCGGTTAAGGCTTGGATAATACTGAACACAAAATGTGCATTTAACAGTCATCCAAGATTCCAAGGAAGAGAAAAATACAAGGCCTTCCAGACTAAAGTTATTAAATAGATCACAACAACAGTAAAGTTAAAATTGAATAGCGAAGATACCAGAAAGCAAATGGGGCACTCTTCCAGATTGAAAGAGTGGTCATCGAGACCTGGGTAGCAAGGTGCCAATTTGGACTCAAGAATGAGCTTCCTCAGCTTCTTATGATCGATATCTCTGTGCTGATACAGTCCCTGTGGCCTTGTATACTTCTCATCCACCACTTGCCTCCTTTTCCCAATCTTATTCCCCATCAATCCCGCTACCAAAGGAAGAGATGTTCCCAAACGAATTGAAGCAAACTCCAAAAAATATCTTTTCTCCTATTATTTCACAAATTCCTCATCCGACATCTCATACAAAAATGAAAAGTCAACGAGAAAAAAATAGAAACCAATCAGTTGAATTCCCTCGCAGAATCCACCTTTCCACTTCCTGTGCCAAATCACGATACTTGAACCCTCCAAATCCTCTCTCCTCACTCCGGAACAATGAAAGAAACCCTTCTGAGACTTGTTCCTATTTCCAAGATCCGTATCTCCATCACAAATCACTAATTCCTGCATGCCAAATAACAACTTTTCTATTTATTACAGACAGAAATCATTCTTTGAAGCCCTCGAAAAGAAACAAAACCTAATCTCCCACACAAAAACAGCTTCTCTACTCCGGCTCATCTCAATTCCCTGATCTATATTACCGATATAGCAACCGAATTAAAATAAAAACAAAAGAATAAGGCATACCTTCGGGGTCGGGCAGCGACGGAGGGAGAGCAAGAAAACCTCACACCACGGAGAACAAGAGAGGAAACGAAGGAAAGCCGAGACGGTGAGGAAGCGGAAGGATCGGTTCAACACTCTGTGGCCGTACGAAACGAAGAACTTTTATAGAATGATTCGATATTTTGGCTATCTAATTCAGGAAGCCAATCAACTAATAACAACAATCACAGCAGCGAAGCGAGGAGAAGCTCTCGCGATGCGAGGGCACCAATAACAATAATTCCCGGGAGAGAAGTGAAAAAGTCTTCCAATTTTGTGACGCCATCGAGCTTATCGCTCCTTCACCGGCTCCCCTGTCTTGTTCGATACTCCACTCAGGGAAGTTTACCGGTGACGATACTAAACATGACGTCAAAAGGTGACATGGCGACGGAACCTCCCTAAGGAGAACAGGGAAGCGTATCTTACGCAAGACAAGCGATCCGTTTGTTCTTTCTCGATCCTCTCTCTCTCCTTTTTCCCGTATACTGTCGCAATTAACACATTAAATTGGCTGTACAAGATACTTTTTTTGTAAGATATATATTTTTTACATTGACGATACTTTTTTTTTTGTAAAAATAAACAAATCAAAATAGAGTACTACAAAATAAAAGAGTATAGATACTTAATGAGGATAACATAAAATAAAAATTACCATAGATACTACTACAAATAAAAGAAATAAAACTAAGTTGCTACATTTGGTTCGCAGAACAAAATCAAATAAAAATAGCATATATACTCCTATAAAATAAATAAATAAATAAAAGAAAAACCATCACTTTTCTTTAATTTGATTCATAAAACATACTAAAAGGAGTACATTCTTTAATTATTAAAGGAGTGCTTCTTTTTAATTAAAAAGATTGTTTTCCAATTTTTAAAATTTACAAACTATCGTTGACTATGTGATCTATTTGATTTTCGGCATTGTTTTCCACGGAAGCATAGGCATTGACAGAGTTAGATTGTTAGATCTATTTAAAAGTAATATATCATCCTAGTAACAGAAACAACTGCCGCAAGAGCTCGATACGAAGATTTATGCTCTCAATTAATTCTTCCAATCCTAATTCAAGCAACAAGAAATTCATTCATCATAAAAAAAAGATGTGGGCATAAAACTCTCGTCAAAGAATAATAATAGGGTAATTTCACTCGACAAAGAATTGTTCCTAAAACTCTCGTCTCGCGTGCCTTTTTTCTGTAATCCAATACAGCACCAAATCTATGTAGAATAGACAGCAGAACACCTATGGTAGATCCAAGAGAATGTTCCATGACCAAGAGAATACTCAACCAAAAGATGTGGGCATAAAGATTATTCTTTGAAGGTCAACAGATTTTATTTCAAATTTGAGTAGGCATAATATATCATTAGTCCATACATGTGGTTGCACTTACCACTTACATGTATAGTTTAACAAGGATTTATATAACTTGCATGAGTTTCTGAATCTTAGGTTCTAAATATAAAAAAAAAGACACTTGAAATTCCTCACAGCCATCACCTCAATTGTTCAAACAATATATTTATTGTTCATGGAATACCCATGAAGCGTAAGGAAATGGGGTGGAAGAGCAACACAAGTTCACTAGTGCAATTCCAAAAGCGAATCTAAAGGAAGAAAGCTAAGGTAGCATCTAAAGAATAATAGAGCCTTGGAAGGATATCCTGTAGCATATCCATAAATTATCTCCACTTCCAGGTGCTATAAATGTGTCATTAATCATCGCCTATACTCAAGCCTGGTTAGACAAACACAAGGAGGTGGATACATGTGGAGTGATAGAATCACAGTGCAATTCTCCTCTGGCAGAGAAGTCGAGCAACACAACTTTGGTGTGTGCTATAATGCAATGCCTGCCAAAGGAGAATTGCCCTGCGGTTCGTTTCCCAATGATAATTGCTTCTCAATAACTTAAAATGTCGAACTATAAAGAGGTATATTTATTAGAAAACCAGTAAGTAGTACAGTGCTACTTTTTATTATTCTGAGATCGAAGTAATATCATACAATAATGGTTCTATGTTTCTGCATTACTCTCAAGTATGGTTGAGTAGTTGTTTCTTATGTCTGACTACTTCACCTATGATAATTCTCTGTAGTAAAATAAAGTCCACATTAGTGCATCAATCAAACTACAACTAGTTTTAACATGGAATTTGTTCACATATATAATTTCATAATGAAAGAAACAAGATATGTGCATACAAAGACATTCATACTTCAAAGATAGTTAATATGTTTTGGCCATAGACGAGAAAAAAGCTAATAAGTAGGATTTCTAAATGTTGATGTCCAAATTTCTCCCGCCATCTAACTAATTAACCAGATAGTTAATCTTTTGTTGACTTACTTGACTACATGATGTAATATTTATATCTGAATTCACTTTCCTACTCAAGGTCATTCTACTATACGTTTTAAAAGAATCACCATTAATTCTTCCTTATAAATGAACAAAGAGCTATTTACAGGGATTTTTAGCATGGCCACTTTATGCAACATTGGTGAAATTTTCAAGGTAAACATATAATGGACAAGGGGAAATTTGCACTTATTGTACGATGAGAAGGCTACTGCTCACCTTGTGTGCAGCTTATAAGAGCACTCTGGTTGAGAGTGCTCGAAACCATGAGACCATGTACAAAGAGATATGTTAGCACTATTATAGAGATTCTTGAATGCTGATAGTCATGCCTTCTTGGTCGAGATCCTAAATTGCTTGCATGCTGACAAAATTTTACTGGACTGTGATTTTCTCATGTCCATGCAAGGCTTCAAACCTGGATAAGAGTAGCAATACAAAATTTTCCAACATTCATCTTCTATGATGGCCTGCTCCAGCATCCACTTTGGTCACAGTTGCCAGGATATGTGAGGCCATTCAACTTACTGTCAAACTATGCAAAAGCTCCTTAACTATTAAATTCTCTGACTCAACCAATATAGAACTAATTGTCTTCTGCCACTCATCAGTACCCATAGCATTTGCCTTCACCAAATTAGTCAAAGTTGACCCAACCAAACTCCAATTCTCCTCTCCATCCAGCAATTTCTCCAAAAATTTCCACAAAGTCACTGGATAAGGTTTATATCCTTTGAACATCATCTCATCCATAACCATCCTTGCCCTTCGGATTTGTCCAGCATCACATAGACCCTTGAATAAAGTCCGGTAAGATACAACATCAGCGGGGCATCCCCTTCGTGGCATATCATCAAAAAGCTCACTTGCATCCATCCACTTACCTGCCTCACATAGTCCGGAAATGATTATGTTGTAACTCACGACATCTGGCTTGCATCCTTGTTTCACCATCTCATTCAGAGTCTCATAGGCGGCATCAAAGTCCTTCTCATATTTGCAGAACCCACTGAGAAGTGCATTGTAAGTCACAACATCTGGCTTTAACCCAAGTCGCTTCATTTCCTCCAGAATATCAACCACCTCTCCTTTCCTGCTCGCTTCAAAGAGAAAACGAATCAGGGTAGAATAGGCAGTGGAGTCCAACTTCAAATTTGTGTCTAAAAGCATCTCTTCTTTTAGCTGAAGTGCTAGGTCCAATTTGCCATCTTTACAGAGACCTTTGAACAGAGACTTGTATACACAAACATTGGGCTTCACATTGTACTGCTTCACCATCGTCTCTTTTAGCCTAAAGGCGTCATCCAGCATTGAATTGGCACAGAGACCGGATACCAGAGTAGCAAAAGTGAAAGCAGTTGGATCGATCCCTCTCGTCCGCATATCGTCAAACAACTCCCATGCTCCTGGAAGAGAGCCTGAAGCTATACAGGCGCGGATCAGTACGTTGTATGTACACGCGTCGGGTGTCAAACAGTAGTCATCGACGCCACGGAGCAAAGAATTGGCACCCTCTAGGTCGCCGCAAGAGATGGTGGCGTGGAGGAGGGTGTTGAAGGACCGGATGGTCCGGAGGCAGCGGAAGGAAGGGATGCGCTCGAAGCTGCGGCGTGCTTCGGCCGGCATGCGGGCTCGGCCGTAGAAGGAGATGATACGGCAGAAGAGGACTTCCTTGGGGACAAAGCGGGTCTCCAAACTCATCTGGCTGAGGACATCCTCCATCTCCGTGAACATGCGGCCCTTGCCAAGCTTGCAGATGACAAGGTCGTAGGATCGCGCGCTGCGGCGGAAGGTCTTCGAGGGAGACGGGACAGGGTTGCGGAAGAGCTGGAGGGCGAGATGAGGATTCGGCTCGAGGCGAATAAGGGAGGTGAGGCGGAAAGACGTCACCTTGGCAGCCTTCTCCATCGAATGTAGCTGCTGACCGGGTACCCGAACCGAACCCAAGCAGCGGCTGCGGCGGCGGCGGCAAAGAATCAACCAACTTCAGGTTTTCATTTAATAATATGCCTTAGTAATATTCGAGGTTTTCAATTATATACATGAGTAGTTTCCTCGAATATCCATTCCTCGCCCATGCATTAATATGGCTTATGCATTTACCGAAACAACATTTGCACATCTACATCATTTCTAGAGGAATGGGAATATGGGATAAGATCTCAAAGTGTGTGCTTTCATTCCCTATCCCTTCAAAAGCAAAGTTGTGATAGATGAACGACAAGTTTTTGAAACAACAGATGGCCATCCAGCTCCAGGCTATGTTACCGATTCTACAACTTAGACCAGTTGACCAGGTTCACTAATGCTCAATTTACGTGGAAGGATTGGTTCAAAAACTAAATGGGGCGCTTGGTAAGCGGGTTTAGAAGGTGGGAATAGGAATGAAATCTATTTCATTCCCATTGATGATGCTTGGTATACGAGAATCAAGGGCGGAAGCACGAGGGGGGGCTGAGGGGGGCTTCAGCCCCCCCCCTCTCCCTCCCCCTCCCCTTAGCTGATCGGTCAGCTGCCCTGGCTGATCGGTCCAGCGGATCGATCAGCCCCCTGGCTGGCTAACCGATCGGTTTTATCCCGGTCGGTTCGGTTTTTTTTGGAAAATTCGGTATTTGATGGTTCGGTTCGCTTTTAACTTTTAACCCAATACTCACCGGCTCACTCTCAAATGCCCTAATTTGCTTCGATCTTCCTTTTCTCCCCAAATCGGCGCCGGCGAAAACTTTGATGTTGGGTGGCTGTCTGGCTGATTCTGCTTCTGCTTCTCTCCAAGTGTCGGATTTCCGTCGTACCGATCTCCGTTGAGGACGGCTTTCTTCTTCTCCTCCAGGCTCCAGCCGTTCGTCCCCCTCATTTCCCTTCTTTCTCTGCTGCTCTTGATTGACGGGCTTATCTGTGGCCTCAACGACTTCCTTCTTGAGTGGCACAAGCTCAAGCTCAAGATTTTTAATTCTTCAGACTTCAGAGTCCTTGGCTCAAGGTGATTGGGTTATTCATCTCATGATCTCATCATCTGTTAGTGTTACCATTTACCAACTTTTTTTTGGCAACCCTAAACAACTTTTTGTTTCTCAACAGCTTCTCTAGCGAGCGAATACTGAGACACAACGCCTTCTAATCAAGAATTTTAACCTTCTCAATCAGATTGGAATTTGGATCGAACCTTGGATTGAGTAAGGTCGATAGCATATCCCCTTTTTCTTCCCTTCTAGTTTTCAAGTTTATTATATGGAATGGAACTATGGAAGCATAATTGAAAATGATGTCAAATTGTCAATGAATGTGACGTTATGGAATTCCAAAGTGTTATAATCTTTCAGTTTATTTATTTAAGAATGCTTCAGTTTGATAAATCATTGAGTAAATTTTACTAACACTTCAAATTCAATTCTCTTTGATGCATTTCAGGTAGAAGATAATATCAACTTATTCTATCGTACAAGAGAAAACATATCAACCATTTTAAATAGGTAAATGATTTCAAAATCTTCAATTAACCGTCCTTTTAGGTGATGATGAATGGTCCAAGTCTCATAAAGGATAAAGGGACTCTGTTTGTTCTTTGAACAGGATGAGTGACAGTATCGCACACCAGTTGGCTGCTTAATGCTTACCATTGGCTTATCTGTTATCTTACAGTAGAGTTTGCTTGTTAGCAGATTTATCTGATTTCTTCTTTGGCAGTTGACACAAATATCGCAAATTACAGGTTAGAAATTTTTTATTGTTTGATTTTTTTTTGTAAATTTACATTTTAGTTTGTAATTATTATTTATCTTTATCAGTTATCACTTATCAGACATAATTTTTTCAAACAATATACATCAATTTATTTTTAGTTATTTATTTGTGTAGGATATGGAGAGATTTTTTAAACGAATTCGTAGTTCTGTCTCCTCTAATCAGCCTAATGTTATTGAGCAAGTGGAAAATCAATCCCATATAGAATTAAATTTAGATGATATTGTTTGTGATCCGGGATTACGAAAACCAATTGAAGAATTTGATATTGTTATTCGAGATCAAGCTCGAAGAGAGTATGTGCTCCGAGGGCCTTGTCAACCAAATGGTCATGTGTATCCGAAAATAACTTTTGGTAATCAAGAAAGGAGTTTTCAAGAAACTTGGTATAAAAAATATACATGGCTAGAATATAGCATATCAAAAGATGCGGCATTTTGTTTTTGGTGTTATCTTTTCAAACCATTACATAAAGAAAATGTGGATAATGCCTTTATCAAAGATGGATACAATAATTGGAAAAAGGCATTAGAAAGATTCAATCGTCATATGGGGACCGTGAATAGTTGTCACAATGAAGCTAGAATACAATTTGAGTCTTTTCAAGATCAAAGGCATAGTGTGGGAAATATTTTACGAGTACATGGTCGCAATATAGAAATTGATTATCGTACCCGTTTAACAGCAATGTTGGATGTGACACGCTTTCTATTAAAGCAAGGGTTACCTTTTCGAGGGCACGATGAGTCAACTAGTTCTTCAAATAGAGGTAATTTTCTTGAGTTGCTTGAATGGTACAGCCAACGAAATGAAGAGGTTTCCAAAGTTATAAAACAAAATGCTCCTGCAAACAATCAATTGACTTCCCCAAAAATTCAAAAGGAATTAACACGTGCTTGTGCCTCAGAGATCACACGTGTTATAATCAATGATATTGGAGATAAATTCTTTTCTTTGATGGTTGATGAGGCTCGGGACAGTTCAGTGAAGGAGCATATGGGAGTTGTTTTGAGGTATGTGAATAAAGAAGGATGCGTGATTGAACGATTTCTTGCAATTGTGCATGTGTCTGACACTAGTTCTCATTCTTTGAAAAGGGCTATTGATGCATTATTTGTGCAGCATGGTTTATCATTATCTAGATTGAGAGGCCAAGGATATGATGGGGCTTCAAATATGCGCGGTGAGTTTAATGGGTTGAAATCTCTGATACTGCAAGAGAATCCATTTGCAATGTATGTTCATTGTTTCTCTCACCAGCTTCAATTAGTTCTTGTTGCGGTTGCCAATGACAACTATACTGTGAGTGAATTTTTTGGGTATGTCACCATGATTGTGAATATATCTGGTGCATCTTGTAAGAGGAGAGATCAACTTAGACAGATTCAACATGATAAGATAATTGCTGATTTAGAAAGTGGAGAAAGCAGTAGTGGAAAAGGAAAAAATCAAGAAACTAATTTAGCAAGACCTGGCGATACTCGTTGGGGATCACACTACTTAACATTACTTCGTCTATGCTCTATGTGGTCTTCAGTGATAGAAGTGTTGGGAAATGTACATGATGACGCCTCTCATTCTGCGAATAAAGGTACTGCCGCGGGTTTAATTGAGAAGATGGAGAGTTATCAATTTGTTTTTGTATTGCATTTGATGAAGTATATATTGGGAATTACAAATGAGTTATCACTTTCCCTACAACAAGGAGATCAAAATATTGTTCAAGCCATGTCCTTGATTAGTAGTGTGAAAAGTCGACTACAAGACTTCAGGGAAGATGGATGGCAAATAATTTTGGAACAAGTTAACAGATTTTGTGAATTGAATATGATCCCAATACTTGATATGGAGGACAATATGCTAACCCGTGGACATGGCAGGCGCAGAGGACAACTTATCACTAATTTTCATCATTATCGTGTGGAGATTTTTTGTCAGGTATTATTTCTAAAAATCTATTTTTTTGTTTGTTAAAGAAATTTCATTGATTATTAATTTATCATGGTTGCAAATTTGAATGCTAGGTTGTTGATTTAATTATACAAGAGATGAATAATCGTTTTTCAGAAGTCAGTACGGAATTGCTTGGTTGCATAGCATGTCTTCATCCAAGAAACTCTTTCTCTCAATTTGACATTCATAAACTCATCCGTCTTGCTGATTTTTATCCCGAGGACTTCTGTGGTACTGATTATTTATTTTTGGAACAACAACTTATGAGTTACTTTTATAATTTGCGGTATGATCCTCAATTTTCTTCAATTGACAACTTGGGAATTCTCGCTCAGAAATTGGTTGAAACTGAAAAACATTTGGTTTTTCCATTGGTTTATCGTATGATAGAGTTGGCATTAGTTTTACCAGTTGCAACTGCTTCAGTTGAAAGAGTTTTTTCTGCAATGAAGATTGTGAAGACTGATTTACGTAATAGAATGGGAGATGAATGGATGAATGACAGTCTAGTTGTATACATTGAGAAGGATATTTTTTCTACAATTGAAAATGAGCAAATATTGCAATATTTTCAACAAATGCAGTCTCGTAGAATTCAATTGCCTCCTCTTGTGTCGACTTCTCACAGCAGATCGACATCCAAGACTAATACACTGTCTAGTGTTAATCAGCAGTAGCTTTATAATTGTGTATTTGTGTTTTTATCATTTTGACTGTTGTTGATGTAAAACTTTAATTATTAAATATTATGGAGACTCTCTATTTGGTTTATATCTTGTCTGTAGCCCTAAATGTTCTTGTTCATTCTTATTGTTTTCCATGTTCAATTAACGTTTCTTATGATATCGGACTTTCATGATTAGTATATTCACAATTTTGAATTATAATTTGATTTCTGAAGTTGAAATTTTCATTTCTTTGAATTTAGGGCTTGCTTGTTGTTAAATATATTTATTCAGCCGCACAAAAAAAATTTATCTATATAATTTACCCCCCCCCCCCGAAATTTTTTGTCCGGTTCCGCCCCTGACGAGAATCGGAATCAAAATAAGGATATGATACCCTTGATTTCATAACCCACCCCCCACTAGGTTATCACCAAACTCATAAACCCCTCAATCAAACTCATTACCATTTCGATTATCAAATTTATACCAAGTGCCCCCTAAAAAAAAATTGTCACGCAGAAAATTTTTCATCCTTTATTTCATAAGGAAAGAGAAATTTTTAGCCTGCGTTTGATATGTTTGTTTTTCATTTTAATTTTTTTGTAGAAAATGTGATTTTCTGGAAAACACGTTTGGTTTACATTTTCCAACCTTGTTTTCTAGAAAAAGATATAGCGTTTTCTAGAAAACTAGAAAATGAAATAAAGTCATTTTCCAGAAAATGAGAAAATACGGGGGTGTTTGGTTTGCTCCATTTTCTATTTTCATTTTTCAGAAAATCACATTTTCTCATTTTCTGGGAAATGGCTTTCTGTCATTCTCTAGTTTTCCAGAAAACGCTATATTTTTTTCTGAAAAATAAGGATGGAAAATACAAACCAAACACGTTTTTCAGAAAATCATATTTTCTATAGAAAATGAAAATGAAAAACAAGCCTACCAAATGCCCCCTACGATTTTCTGGAAAATGAAAATAGTAAATTGAACAAATCAAATGCCCCCTTAGTCTTTTCCATCGTTTTCTAAGAGATGGATTCACAAATCCATCTGTGCTAATTCATTTGGTCCTTATTTTTTATCTTTTCAAATCTGACGGAACGCCTTTCCTTCGGTCTTGCTTTCCTGTCCTCAACCACGACAATTTCACTACTAGGATCTCCGACTTCGGCCTCGCGAAGCTACTTCGGACGGACTAGATGCAGATATTGTTGGAATTGAGTAGGTGAAAGGGCATCCCTTCACCTTCATCTTCCTCAATTAATGGTGGAATGGAAAGAGATACACATTCACCTTCCTCCATCATGGAGGTAGAGGAAAAAACTCCCTCCTTTTATAAATAGCGTCCAAGTGGAAGATGATAAGTTCTTGCAAGCAATGAGGGAAGGGTTCATCGCGAGAAGAGAGCAGAAGGATTTGATTCGTGGAATCGCTGAGAAGTGTTTGTTCCGTAACCTTCTTGCCGACAGCAACTTCTCCACTTTTCTTCCCCACTAATCATCGTAAGTGTTTACTATTTGTTTTTGTATTTCATGCTAGAAATCTAACATTAGTATCAGAGCTCGTTAGATTTGTAAAAGCATGAAATTTTCGAAATCATATCTGTTCACACGATTGCGTGACTATTCTTTTCAGCAGTTTCTCTCTATTCACCTCGTTGGCCCAAGGACCGTGTTTGTCACGAAAAAGAAATCACAGCGATGGCTGTTGCTGGGCTGGCTGTTGCGACAGGTGACTTCTGTTGCTGGAAAGCACCGGCGATCAAACTGAATCGGCCGACAACTTGCATTCGTTGTGACCACAAAGAAGTTTTTAATCGATTAAAATTATAGTTTAATCGATTAAAACATATGTAATCGATTGAAAAACAGATCTGATCGATTAAAACAATTTTTAATCGATTAAAAGAAGTCTGAATCGATTAAGATAAATGTTAATCAATTAAACGTGAATAAAGATGTTGAGCATGCTCTTGACATAATAGTCAAATGAGAGATTAGAGATGTTCATATTAATGTAAATATTTAATCTGGGGTAAAGGCAAGTTATTGATGTCTCAGATTCGTTCTATAAAGCAACTAAGTTAATTATAACAACTTTCTTAGCAATAATTGCTCAGTATGTTTGTTGTCGCACAAACTTTTTTCCCTTAAGTGAATTGAATCTTCTTACATGATCTTTGTGACTAGATAACCTTTATGGATTGATTTGGACGAGTGAGAGATGTTGGAATTGAGTAGGTGAAAGGGCATCCCTTTACCTTGATATTCCTCAATTAATGGTGGAATGGGAATTGATACCCATTCACCTTTCTCCATCGATGGAGGTAGAGGAAAAAATTCTCTTCTCTCATAAATAACGTCCAAGTGCAAGATGATAAGTTCATCGCAACCAATAAAGGAAGGCTTCATCACGAGAAGAGAACAGAGGGATTTGGTTCGTGAAATCACCGAGAAGTGTTTGTGACGTAACCTTCTTACCGACGGTAACTTCTCCACTTGTATTCCCCGCAAGGGGCGGAGCTAGCCACCCATGGGCTAGGGTGGGCTCCAGCCCCACCTAATTTTAAAAAACTAGTTATTAATTTTTTTTATTTTATTAATATTTGAGCCCCATAAAAATAAATCAAGTATTTGGAAAAAAAATAATAATAAAATCTGGAATGAAAAATAAATAAAATAGATATTATTAAATTATTAACATAAAATAAGGATGTTGAGTTTAAATTAGATGGGATATGAATTAAATCTAATGATTAAGTAAGGAGATAAATAGTATGTTATTCAAATTGAAATTGATTTGACTGAGTTATGATCTAATTAAATGATAAGTTAAGTAAATTTAATTTATTTAAAATAGCTAGGATATTTTTAAAAAAATCTTCTCTTCGTTCTTTATTTTTTACTCCATGTGCATACTAGCAACCACTATTATACATCACCCTCCTCCATACATCAACAATTTCACCTGACAACTCTTATATTGCTTAGATCAAGAGGAATTAAAATTTTACTTATTTTTGAATCTTGTTGTATTCTCGTTCAAAGAGATTGTTATAAGTACAACAATCAATTTAGCATACGAATTGATAAATAATTTTTTATTGATATTGAAAAATAATTAGTTAATTTGAAATAATTACGAGTCGTTGTATATGTTTGATTTGTGGTCGTCTCAAGAGAAAATTTTACCCATTTAATTTAGTTTAATTTTTGACTTATATATTACGCTAATATTATTTATCAATTGATTTATTATTGTAGATTTAGAAATTAAGATTTTGAAATAAAATGTGACAATTTTATTGAATATTTAGAAATAAATTATAATTATTTAAGTTGTCATAATATTGGACAATAATATTTATGAAATTTTAAGTTTAAATTTTATTAATAATTTTATTATTTTAAATTTTGGATAACAATGATTCTGAGGTAGTTATGAATCTTCGTTACGCTCCTTTCCCTTACCGAGCACTGTAAATGTTTATTATTATTATTATTATTATTATTATTATTTTTTGTATTTCATACTAACAGATATGAGGAATAAGGAGGGGGTACGTGGCGCCGGAGTAATTCAACCCCGCTATTGCCTTCCTTCCCTCCACGACGTCGGCGAGCTATGCCGGCGAAGCGCCCTCCTTTCACTGCCGTTGGGACTCCTCTTCCCTTCAATAGTACTCCTCCCATTCTTCTTGTTCTCTGCCTCCCCCCGCCCGGGCGGTGCTTCCACAACGATCAGCATCGTTATCTCCGATCCGGAATCGGACGTCAATACGTCATTCTCTTCGACATCGGCCTCACTCGCATGCGGCTGATTATCTCCTCGTTCGAGGACCCGCCGGATTGCCTCCCCGGAGGGGAGGAAGGGGAAGCGGCGGACGGCTTTGCAAGTGGAGATGGACAGAAGTGACTCAGTGGAGGTGAGGTCTCTTTGAGAAGGAGAATAGGTGCAGTTTGATAGTGGAGAACTATTCCTTTCTCTTTCTCGAATGTATCGCTCTCGTCGTCTCTTTTCCTAGATTCTTTTCTTTCCCTTTTCTTCTGTTTTCTTTTCTCTTCACAGCTTCCTGTATGGATATTTGTCCATACATGATTTCTTTCCCTCCTTTATCCACCGATCTGGGCAGGGAGGTAGACGTGAAGTAACTTAGAGCATTCACAACAATTAAACCTCTTGGAAGGCTCTTTCGACATCTACATCACGATCAAAAATAAAAATCCCATATATCTCTTTCCTATTAAAAAAAATCTCAACAATTCCTTCATAAATTTCATATTTTTTTCATTATATATATTTCCCATCTTTTCTTTATATTTTATCTTATATATAATTATAAATTTTTATAAATTTAAATCTAAAATCAATTTAATTAAAAAATTAAAGGAAACCAATTGAAAAAAAATCAATTTAGAAAAAACAGCATATTTTTTAAACTAATATTAAATAAAAAATTATTTTAATGAAACAAAATTTATTTGTCTCAACATCTCATTAAGACTCAAAGACCACATCCACATCGAGTCCCTACGGAATAGACTGATGATTAATATGTGGGTGTTATCATCAAGAGATTTGAGGTCAAATCCTAACAAAGTCAGTATGTCTACCCTCCTCACACGCTAGCCACAACATCCGGGCTAATAACCCCCATGATTTACCTCCTCCATGTTGACTCTGAGACGGATTGACGGGGTACTGGGGACGAGCAATTCGCTTATTACCACAAAAACGACATCGAAATCCAGCTACCACCAATTAAATTAATTTAGGATAATAAAATTATTTTATTAAATTTAAATATGTACCTCTCACTATGCAATATATTAACTTACTTAAAATTTAACATATCTTTATATATTGATTATTTTTTCTCTGTATATAATATCTATTTTTTACTGTCACATATATTTCTTTTGTTTTTTCTCTACAACGTTATCCCACTTGGTGGGATAAGAAATGAATTTTTTTTCTCTCTTAAAATAATAATCTTTTAATATTTAAGAAATGAATTCTATTCTTCAAATTCAAAAAATTATTATTTATAAAATTTAAATTTAGAGAATGAGTAAGATAGTTAATGTAAAAAATTATCAATTTTTTAAAATTTAATATAAATTTTATGTTTAAGAAAGTAGACAGCGGAATCCAAATTTCGAAACTGTTCACAGTGGCCTTGCTGAGCTTCGAGACCTAGATGATTCAGAATGGGCCGTTAAATGGGCTTTAACTACGATGATCGATCGGAGTCCAAGGGCTTCGTGGGTCAAGCTATGAGTCCAGAAAGAGCGACTTGGTCTGATCTCCAATGGCCCCGAAAGGATGGTGGGGTCCATGGAGAAGGGGCATGATTCGTGGGTCCCGAGGCACAGGTCAGGGAAACACTTTTATGTAATGGGAGCATTGGATTCTGGACGTGTTTCCATTGGACAGCCGTCGTGGGTGGAGAGAGAGAGGATAAGACTTGAAGACGGGAGGAGGATGAGCATTTTAACGAAATATTCTTCGGAAATTCTCAAAAAACGTATTAAGGTTTTATTTTTTCCCAACCAACTGGCGTACTTTTTAACAAAATATTCTTCTTATCATAAATAAATAAATATTATAAAAATATTTCCTCTTACTTGGTCCGAAATGGATGCCGTCAATGATCGACAGGTGCCGCGACATGGAGCCTGCCCGACCCCTCACCTTCATCAAGTCGATCGCCTCGGACGAGATTGGGGTCCTCGTCGCCCAAAAGGTCGCGCGGACTCCGATTTTGCGATAGACTATTAAATCAAGTAGTTGAAATTCTAAAATATTTAAGTCTAGGTATCAAAGTTTTAAAATTATTAAATTACATATTCAATTTATTTTTACGATAAATGATAGAAAACTCCCCAATGGGCATTTGATCTTTACATGCACTCCCCATATAAAATTTTCTTTATATTTACTCCCTGATGGATTGAGTATAAAAAAGTAAAAATTGAGTATACATCAGTGAAAACTGAGTATAAAAGAGTGAAACTTGAATATAAAAGAGTGAAAATTGAGTACATGGGTTATTGATGTGGTGGATGCAACCTTACATACTCAATTTTCTAACTTTTATACTCAACTTTCTTCAAATAATACTCACCAAACTGTCTTGTCAATCCCATCAGGGACTGCATGTAAAGAAAAGTTTGTGTAGGGATTGCATACAAAGTTGACTTGGCATGTAGGGAGTTTATGAAAATTTACCCTTATTTTTATCCTTCCAAATCAATTATTATACTATAACAATCAATTCAGACATTATTTATCGGTGCATTATATCTTAATCGATTATTACATTATAACAAACAATTAAAAAATCTAATTCATATTTAAAAAATTATTATTCTCATGTAAAAATGATATTATATATATATATATATATAATAAAAAGAATTAAATAAACACATAAGATTTAATTTCATATTATTTCAAACTCTCTAGATATATAAGTCTGCTGATACACTTAGAGAGTTCAAACTGATATAAAATCGTATTCTATCTTAATTTTGTTCACCTAATTATATTCATACCCTTAAACATCATACGTCATATTGAGAGCAACAAATTTTTTAATACGAATCAAATTTTTTGGACACATTCATATTCAAAAAAATTATTGTTCTCAATATGACGTATGAAAATGATATTTGAGGATATTGATTTAATTAGGATAATTAAACAAACACATTGAAGTTGGTTCCATATCATTTTGAGTTCTTTAGGTCTATCAATCGATTTTGGTCGAAATCACATCAAAATCGATTAATGAACTTAAAGATATCGGAATGATATGGAATTAGGTTTTATATATTGGTTTAGTTTTTCTAATTATATTTATACCATCAAATATCAATTTGACACATTATATTTATAGCAGTAATTTTTTCAACACGAATTAGGTTGATACAATCATGCCAAGAATTATAGTTTTGATATTTGGCATCATTCAAGTTAGAGTAAAATGAAAAGAAATCTAATTTATGTATGCAGAAAGTTTTTATAGATTAGAAGGTCATATGCAAAACAAGTGAAGTACAAGGTCATGAATCAGATTCTTGGCAAAATGAAGCTCTCATAGATCAGATGGTCGGATGTAAGGCAATGGAAGTCCAAGAAGATGAAGGACTAGATTCTTAGCAAGAGGAAATCATTACAAGTCAGACGACCAGATGTAAGACAAAGAAAATTCAAGAAGGTTAACGATTGGATTCTTGACAAGAGAAGAAAAATACAAGCATATCATGGGATAGGATGTGGGGGGTGGATGAATGCATCAAAAGTTTAAAGAACAAGAGGTTCATCTTGCATGAGATTACGGGGATATAAGGGTAGCCAACTCTTTGATGAATTCAATCATTAGAATGATCGAAAATTGTCATCGGGCGATTGATCATGAGATTCATTCAACTGAAATTGAAATCAGTCGAACGGAAATAAATATCAATCGAGTGATACATTGTAAAATCTCTATTTAGGGTCGATTCTGCATATCAGTCTACTGATATTTAGATCAGTCGAATTAATTCAGTCTCAGAAGTAAATGCATTCAACTAATATGAGTAATCGATTCGACTGATGGTCCTTTTAGAGCAATCAGAAGCGAATTGATTCGACTGATCTGAGGAATTAATTCGACTAGAACGAATTGATTCGACTGATCAGGATAATGAGACGATTGGTATTGATTCTGAAATGATCAGAAACGAATTGATTAGACTTATCTGAATACTCGATTTGACTGATCAAGGTACTCAATCGACTAATGGTGTTTCTAAAGAGAATAGAAGAAAATCAATTCAACTGATCATTCAATCAATCTAATCAATCAACTGATGCACAAATCGATTCGATTGATATTTGAAAATTAGACAGGACTTCAAAAGGTTCAGAAGTTGTTAATTGCTTAGTGACCAAATCAATTGATTGGTAGGGAAAATCAGTCGAATAGATTCCAAAAAAAACTGAGCTAATATAAAAGGAGAAACTTAACGTTTGTAGGGCTACTGTTCATGCTTAAAGCTCCAAGCTCTCTACTGCTCTACTACTCAACTTAGAGCATTTTTTTTTTTGAAGAAGAGGAAGCAAAAATCTCAACATCATGGTAAAAAACCCTCTCTTCTTTGTTTTTCTACTATTATTTTTGTGTTTACTGTTGTAATCTTATTGTAAAAAGGTTTTTCCACCTTCAGATTTGGTCCAAGAAGAAGAAGACCTAGTGGAATTAGACAACTTAAAGTGATCTCTTAAATTAGTTGTCTCAGAGGTAGATACCAAGTAAGTCAAAAATGTTAGTGCTTATATAGGCGCTTTGCTCTAAGTTTTCGTTGAAATTTCAAATCGAAGAAGTGAAACGAGCTATTCAACCCCTCCCCCCCCCTTCCCTTCCGCTCTAGCTCTCACAATCCTTACAGATTTGTATTCAAAAAATTACTGCTCTCTATTAGGGCCTATGCGGGCTAGATTGGGAGGGGGGGGGAATAACTTCGATCGCTTCTCGTTGTTGCTTTGTGCTCGACGTTGAATGTACTGCGGAAACCTGACTTCAAACTTGACTCCATACGCACAACATCTTAGTTTACATGGTATCCACACCTTGAAGAGACTAATCTAAGGATCTGAACTTTCTCCTTCTCATAAAAATATAATCGAAAATGACTTTACAATTAAAACCTTGCTTGTTTGATATTTTGATATTCGGAAAAGCACCGACACTTTTCTTCAAAATCTCTAATAACTTTCACTTTCGAATATCTTAGAAATCGCCTTTTAAAAGATGCCGCTCTAGTTGATTTTTACCTATCAATCGATTGATTTTAACAATCAGTTGACAACTCAGATGAATTTGACAGTTAAAATTTATCGAATGACTCTTATATAACCTATTAGACCATATCAGTTAACTAATTTCCTAAATCAATCGAATTGATTTTCTTCTAGATCATATCGATTCGACTTATTTCCAAATCGATTCAAGTGATTTTGATAGATTTTTCAAATCAAGTTGAATTGATTTGTTTCTGTTTATTTTTGGATAAAATTAATTCAACTGAATTTTATAATGAGTTAAATTGATTTTTCCAATTAATTAAATCAATTTATTTCTTGATCATTATTATACTTATATTTTATTTATTCGTTTAATTCTCTCGTAGTATATCAATTTGAAATACTAAATGAAGAATAAGAATTTGTCAAATACGAATAAAATATTTTTAGCACGTAGCAGTCAATTAAAAATTATTTGTGAATGATTAAAATTGTTTGCAGTAATAATTTTAATCTATGGCTACCAATCAATTATTTTTTTAATAATTAAAAAACTGATTCATAAAATCATTATTTTTAATAACGTGTCAAATTAATATTTAAGAATATAAATATAATCAAAAAATTATATGGATATGTATAGAGCTTAATTTTATCACATTGAACTCTCTAAGTTTATTAATTAATTTTGATCAAATTTAGGTCAAAATTGATTGAGAGACATGAAAAATTCAAAATGATATGAAATCTAATATATGTTCGGTTAATTTTCTAAATTATATATATATTTTTAAATATTAATTTATTATATTATATTATAAATAATAATTTTTTTAAATATGAATCATATTGAAAAATTATTATTTCTAATATAATATACTAAATTAATGTTTGATTGCGTAAATATAATTAAAAAAATTAGATGAATATATATAATCTAGTTTACGTTATTTCGAGATTTGTAGACTCATCTATATTTTGATTCGGATTTAATTGAAATCGTCTGATGGATAATATGAAATCAAATTGTATTCGTCTAATTTTTTTTGTTTGTATTACGTCATTTGACAAATTATATTGATAATAATAATTTTTTAATATAAAATAAATTTTTTAATACTTACTATATTATAATAATTATATTAATAATTAGTATTATGAATCGATTAGTATACTGTAACATCGATTGAGAACAGAATTTAAAAATTATATTGAATACGTAATTTAAAATTTTTTAAATGAGAACCTGTGATTTAAATATTTTAGAAGCTTACCACGGTTCGAGCCTACCACGGTACGAAATAAATAAATAAATCTAATCGAAAAAATCCAGCTGGATATAATAATGAAATAAATAAATATATTCGAAAAAATCCAGCTGGAACATACTAGTGCTACCTCGTGTAAAAATATTCCCATCGTAGGGATATTTTGGGTGTTTCAAGTCATGGACAACGGATACAAACCAAGGTCTTCAATTTCCATTTTCCGAGGCCGCGTCTTCTCACCTCTGCCACTTGATTCCTTTTGCCCTTCTTTTCCCCTTCCTGCGCCCGCCGTCGCCTCTCGTCGTTCTGCCCTTGGTCACTCTTCCCGATCACTCGATCACGCGCAGGGGCTTGGTTGGGAGACGGGGTTGGGAGACGGGAGGAAGAGGAGGAAGAAGCATTCGAAGATTCCGTTTTTAGGTTGTTTTCCATCAGGTTGCTTCGCTCATGGACCGTCGAACTGGCGCCTGAGGTGCCCTAGAAGTTCTCTTCCAATGATTGTTCCAGCTGTGACACGATATTATCTGTTGCCGATGAGCGTGGCTAGCGAGTGAAAAGAAAGAAGGCCAGCTCGCCTTTGAAGTTGGTTTTCCGGTGAGTGTCCCTGTCTCGGTTCCAGAGTCCCTCAATAGTTCACTATATCCTCAATCCCAATCGTAAGTTCTGTTTTGGCCTTTTGGGTGAAATTAGTGTAAAAATCAAATTTTCTTCTCGTTACTCTAACATTTGCCCTCTTTTGTCAAATAATATTTCTTTCTCTTTGTGTTCGCAGAGATCTGAGCGCGTTTTAGCTTTACGCTTTTTTACTGTAGTTTGAACTGCTAATACATTATGGTTACTGACATATATATGTACTTCCTTTGACCTAAAGTTGTTCCTGTGCATGCATCTCTACGAAGTGTTAGTGTATCTTTATTCTTTCATATGATGCGCAGACATAAAAAATACACATACGCAGACAGAGTAGTTTTGTTGGAAGACACATGATACTTAAACATGATAGAATAATAGTGGTTGAAGGATGTTGGAACCTGTGTGAGCTCAATAGAAGGTGAGTGGGAATGCAGTGTTCTATTTGAAATGTTGTGTATCAAGCATCAGCTTCAGATTTGGCAGCCACGATCATGTTCTCTTCTCTGATCTGTAGGTCTGCCTTTCCTCTTCACCTCTGAAAGCATTTGTCCATTTGTTCCACGGGCAGATGCTTAGTACCTATAAATTCTTATGTAACACGTGAAGCTGGACTTGCTGTGCCGTGGGCGGGTCCTTCTTGGGGTATACTCATGCTCTGTTCTCTGTGGAGCTATCTTAAAAATAGTAACCTCGAGTTGATTCCTTGGTTGATATTAATTGAAGCTTAAAAAGAAGGAACAGTGGATACTTTAGAGAGTTCATCACTGTACTTTAGACAATGGAGTTAGACCTTAAACATGTCTTGTTATCAAATAAATTCACTCAATTCATGTTTATGTTGCTTGATCTGGATCAAAGTCTAAGGACTGTACACCACTCGGTTTAGTTTTGGATCTTCTTGTCCTAAATTTAGTCACTGTCTTCGATTTTGTTTATGAGAAACTTTGTCTAATTCAATCAATTCCTATTTTCTCTTAACAGTGTCCCAACTCGTACATTGTCTAACTAACTAAACTCATATATCATTAGGCTTGTATAGACACATAGTTATTTGCATAGTGTTTTCAAGAATTTTCTCTGTTTTTCGAATCTTAAGAAAGTGGTGGAACCTCTCATTGGATTTGCACATCCCAATGCCTCTATTATTGTAAGTGGTTATTACTCAACTACTTATCCCCCGTCAGATACAACTAGTGCAACATATCCCGGATTATCTTCCGTAACATTTCAGTGAATCAGTGCTTCCTCATAAAAGACTAAAGTGAAGAAAAAAGTGATATTGATTCATGGACTACACATGGAAGAGGAACTTCCTTTTTTTTTCTTTTGTATTTTACTCTCTCTATTTTGCCATAGTAAGCACATCATGGGGCCTTCCTGACTACACTAAAATATTCGGGTGTCTGCAAGCTGTAATACCAATTCTATTACTCCGACAATGGAGTATGGAGTTCAATCAGCAGATCACCGCTGCCTTATTCTGGATTCCTCTTCCACCTAATGCTGCATAAGCCAAAGCCTTTGTCCCAATAATTTTTTCTGTTTATTCATCAGCTGGACTTTTTAGATTTGTCCCACCACGGGAACATGCTCAGCGTTCATCGATTACGAGAATCTGATGTCCTTTTGTAGTATTAATTTAATGTCTTCCTCTTTAATTCAAGTTCTTCTCGTTCTTCGTGCTTCGATAAATTAATTATATCTGGCTGTTTGCTCTTTCTCTACAAAGTAGAACAGGAAGTAGTCTACGGGTGCCCCCTAAAAAGACCACCTTTTGACAAGCATTGTTCTTCTCTTGCGATCTTTGCTCTAATATCTTTGGACTTCCTTTGTTGCATGTTCAAATCTTGAAACAGAGAAGCTATGGAGTACACCCAACGGCCACCACAGCCAAAGCTGGGAACTTTAGCTCGTGCATTCAACAAAATTCTTCGCCTTCGCCGCTCCTTCACTAGCTCCGCCAGTGATGCTCCCAGTGAAGACTCTTGCTCAGTCCACAAGCTCAAGCTGTCCCAAACCTTCAGTGACTGCCGCACCATCATCTCCGAAGGCGGAAGTGATTTCTACAAGGTTGAGTATGAGAAGCCACGGCAGAAGTTCCCTTCCAAAGACAGACAAACCATCGAGTCCCTTCTCGCTCACCTCTTCGCCAGCATCTCCGCCATCAAAGCGGCTTACGCGCAGCTCCAAATGGCGCAATTGCCCTATGAACCGAACTTGATACAATCGTCAGATCTAGCCATCATTTCCGAGTTCAGACGTATCTCGGATCTGAAGCACTCCTACATCCGGGACCAGCTGGCCATTCCCCGTACCGTGTCTGATTCTAGCTCAGTTCTTGTTGCTCAGATCGAGGAGCAATGGAATCTAATCAAGGCGTATCCAATCACAAAGGCTAAGCTGGAGTCTGATCTCAAGCTCAAGGATTCTGAGATCCTTTCCCTGCAGGCCGAGCTACTTGAATCTAAGAAAAGGAATCAAATTTTGGACTCGAACCTTCACCCTGGCAGTTCGCTCTCGCCCCTCGATGGGCTACATCCCTCCGGCTTGACCCCAAATCATTTTCTAACTGTTCTTCGATTCGTCATCAATTCAATCAGATCTTTTGTCAAAGAATTGGTGAAGCAAATGGAGTCAGCAAGGTGGGACCTTGACGCCGCTGCTAGGGCAATTCAACCCGGTGTGCTCCGCCGAGGCCGCACACACTGGAGCTTAGCCTTCCAGTCCTACGTTTGTCAGCAAATATTCTCCGACTTCCACCATAAAAGCTACAACCTTGATGGCTTGGAAGACCGAACGATGTGGCGTCAAAGACAGTTCTTCGACGAATTCATAGAGCTCAGAGACATTGTACCGCCTCACAAGCTATGGCAGCACCCAGCTGCTGCGAAATTTCTCAGGGTGAAGTTCCTGTCTCTGGTGCACCCGAAAATGGAATCATCATTCTTCGGCAATCTTAACCACAGGGACGCAGTGAGCTCCGGCCGTTACTTCCCAAACACGGCATTCTTCACTGGGTTTGCAGAGATGGCGAGGCGAGTGTGGCTCCTCCACTGCATTTTCTTCTCCTTCGAGGACAGGTCCATCTTTCAGGCCAGGAAAGGGAGCCGGTTCTCTGAGGTCTACATGGAAAGCGTATGGGAAGTCAATGAGGACGATGATCACGTCACCTCTGCCGCTGCTGATGAGCACGCTTCTACCGCCGTCGGGTTCACTGTCGTCCCTGGGTTCAGGGTCGGCCAGACGGTGGTCCAGTGCCAGGTCTACCTCGCATGAGCAACGTGCATACGTTCGACAGCTCGGATTTCATCTTGTCGAAGACCCGACGGCGCATAAAGGGTTGGTATGGGCCGGTGGTGCCTGGTGGAATTGAGAAATTGAAAGATATCGCGCAGCAGCAATGTATAGGGTAGAAAAGCAGCTCAGCGTACTGCCTTAAGTTCATCTTTAAGCTTATGCATTAGAACTTATAATGACAGATTAATTAGATGTTTATTATGTTGGTTAGCTACTTTTGGAATAAATTATCTTAGAACAAATGACCTTTGTGATTAGGGATGCAATCAAACCAAATAATATAAAAATATTAATATTTAAGTTTGAATTCCGAAAATATATATGATAGTCAAAATTTAATTTGAAATTTAAAAATATAAATAATTTTGATTTGAGTTTGATTTGAAATAAAATTTGAGTTCAAGTTTGATTCGAAATATAAATTCGAATTTGATTTGATTTATTCAAATATTAATTTAAATATATTTAAGTTAAAATTATAAAAAAATAATTAAATATGATTGTTTGTGTGTAATTTATGAATAATTTAATAAAATATTATGGGTTTAAATTCGATTAAAAAATTATCTAAGAATTCAACTCAAATTAGAAAATTTCAAATATAAATCAGATAACTTTCAAGCGAACCAAAAATTTACGAACCGATCCGATCCTATTCATTTGCACCTTTACTTTGAGGTCAACGCATCGCTAGAAGATATATTTTTGTCGTTAAAGATAATAATTATTATTATTTTTATCATCCGAGGTGCTCCAAAATAAACTTAGCATTTTTTCCTTTAAATTATATTATCTGTGTCTGAGCTTCTCCTCTGTTTATCAAGTGAATTCGAATGTCAATGATTTGGCCATTTTTTTGGGCAGATTTTTGAAAGGGCATGCATATATTTTATTTTTTTATCTTAAATTATGCACTTCGTTTGTTTCACATGTACTTTTTTACCTAATCAATAATTAGGTTCGGTAATATTGAATGAGGGGTAATATTGAATGGGTTGACTAATTTGATTTCGTCAAAATTTTTTATCAATCAGCAGGATAAATCAGAAAATATTTATGATGGATAATTCAGAAGTCTAACATCTCATGGTTATACTTTCCATTTTAAGAAAAAATTTGTACAAAATTCATCGTTTTTAGAGAATGAACCGTGAATATTTGGGAGAATTAATCGCCCTTCTACTGTGTCATAACCCGAGACACCTTTTTTACATAATAGGTATTGGGGAGGTAGGTAAGGTCCACGTGGCGAGCCATTGATTCGATTGATACATCAAAATTAAAATTCGATCAATACATGGACTATATGGTGCATTTTAGAACTCGGTTAATATATTTTCCATATGATGTCTCAACAATCTTTGATTAAGTCGAGCATGATCGATCGACTTCCCATCTAGCCGACTCGTGAAGCTGTCGACCTTTGAGTCTTTCGAGCTCTTCGCATGCGATATTTACCAATATTAAAGGATTCAACCGTCACAAATAACACTATTTAATGAAATACTAATGAGATATTAAAACTATGTTAACGAAGTCTTCTCTCCCTACATGATGATAGGAAGGCTCTGTATCTGACTCTCTCTCTCTAACTGTATTTCTAACATTTATCTTTTTTCTCTCTACTATCGAAAAAATGATTTAGGCATCGGAATAGCTTCGCAGGGGAACTCCGACGAACTCTTTGATATTTGTTATTCATCTTAAGAATTGTCGTGCTATAAGAAAAAAGATAGGAGAAGATTTCAGGGTAGTCATTCTTTACATTAGGATAGAGTTTTATTGCCGCATCATCAATGATGACACTTTCACAAAAACCTTAATAGATTTGTGAGAGGGAGATTTTCAAAATAAAACTATTGAAGGTTAATATGAGCATCTTCTTTTGAGGTTTCCATCGAGTTGAGTTAGGGTTATGGGCAAAGGGCAGAGCAGAGTCCAATATAAGCGTATTTGGGCTTTAGCTTGGCGTTCATAGTCATTTTAATTTTTTTTTATATGTAATTGTTTATCATTTCTGTCTTAAATTTTCAAATCAAAATTTTTAGGGCCTTTTTAAGGTTATTTTTTTTAAGCCTGATAGATTATAATTTTTTTTTTTTTTGACTGCCACTGATTATAGAAAATGCACCAAGAGGAAAGAGTTTTGAGTGTTTGACAGGAACTGCACTCTCCAAGGATGAGACTCTCATTTTGCACACAAGATTTTGGTCCATTAACATTTTCACCATTTGGTAAAGGTTGCATATTTTAGCATTCAGATAACATTAAAGACGTTTAATATTTCTAACGTTGACCAGCCTTTGTTATTCTTGCAGTTATTAACTCTCCACTTCATCATAGTTATTATTAAAAAAACTCATATCTTTTCTGATATTAGTAATTTTCTATATTATTGACTTAAGCATCCATATTAACTTTTATAAAATCAATTACTATCCAAAATTTTATATTTTTTTTATAAAAAACTATTTATATGATTCTTTTTCAATTTTTAAATTTAGATTTATAGTACAATGTTTTTTCAATTATAGAGAATGAAACTCTCTATATTAAAAATAAAATAATACTTCTTTTCAATCTCTTTCTTGAACTCTCTACTATTATAAATATAATAATAAAAAAGGGAAGAGAGAAAAAAATAATAAAAAATAAAGATAATGAAAATTTCAGGATAGTTGATATAGTGTGGATTGAAAAGTGTTTGTTTAAATTTAATAAAATGGATGATTTTTCTTAAATTTTAAAGATATGATAGAGAAATTAATATGAATGCGCTCTTGGTAAATTAATTAATGTAATAGATTTTTTTTTAAAAATATATCCATTTTATTTTTCTCCCATAAAAGTAATTTAGCACTATGTTTTTAAAATGAATCTAACATGAGTCATGGGATTGACAGATTAGTCTTAGTAATCTACGTATTTACATCAAAATCTTGAGACGAGTGTGATGTCACATGGCTTCATAATAGCAATTTAGCAAGGGAGGACCAACATTTAACGGCACTAGATTTGATAAAATATCCGCGAGCACTTTTCATTTCCTGATTTACTCTTACGATCGATAAAAAACTTCCGTAGAATCGAACCAATCACTCAAGATTAAAAAAACCTCCTAATCATTTTTTAAATTTGATAAAATATGTTATATTAGAATTTGATTTTAAAAAATAAATTAGTTAATAAAAATAATAGCAAAATCAAAATCTTAGAATGTCAATAAAATTTATGTTCCTTGTTAAATTAGAAAAAAATATATTTCTCATTTGATATTATCTATCCATAATAAAATATAAATAAATAAACCATAAAAAATATTTTACTTTAACATAACAATCGAAAAACATCAAACACTCAATTAAACATTTTACATCAATAACTCGGTTCCTTCAGCTCCCTTGAATTTGTTCTTAAGATAAAAGGAGACAAATGAGCAAATCCTATAAAACTAAAATTGAAGACCAGTACATATCAAACATTACATTACACGGTTAAAGAAATATAGACATTTTAGGCCGTGTAAATTCTTATATATAGTTATATACAGCAATATAAAAAAGATGTGCAGCATTACTTCGGTATTTACAATTGCTTTATGCATTTTCAGAAATGATTGTTAATCTGTACATTTTCAAACGCCATTTTATGCACACAACTAAAGAATAAGGACTTGGAGGGAGGTTGAACTAGCAGAGCCAGTATTAAGGAGGTTCCCGGAAGAAACTCTATCGAAACATGATTTCTCCACATCTCGATTGGGCTAACTTTCCAGTTTAATGAATAGCTCAGAAAGGGCTCGGTAGAGAATAGCTGCAGCTGGGGGCCTTGGCATCGACCCAAGAAGTATCTTGGATGCTTTGATAGGTGCCCCATAGAAACGTGAGTTTTCGGATACGCGAGTAGTGACCATGCTCCCATTGAGTGCACAACCAACAAATGCACCTGCAATGAGAAGGACGCCATAATCCTAGAACAGTAAATAGTGTTTCAACAGAATGAATACTTCCTGAGTGCAGAAGAAGAGCAAAAGAAATGCGAGTACATTTCCAACATCTTTTTGTAGTGTTTCTCCTCTACTTCCTATCTCCATGTAAACACAACAATAAGAATTCAACAAGATTAAATATCTATATTTAGTTCATGATGATAACACTAAATATCTATATTTAGTTCGTGATGATAAAGCAAGCATTTTATACTATATTGCCTATATGATTAGTAAATAATACATATTTACCGCCTTAAAATATTTGTAAATGACCTACTTCTAGGAAGAAATGTTTGGTTTCCCTGTGATGGACTAGGGAGAACAAGTTTACTGAATTACCATTTTTGAAACTTGTAAGTGGCTAATTTCACAGATGACGGGTAAATGCTCAAGCTTCTGCATAAGGGGATAAAAAGCAGGACTTAGAAAGCCCCAAAACATTGTCCTCTAATCCAGTTTTCTGTCAGTGTTGCATGTCTGGTGCAATTGCTTTGTCTAATACAACAACAACAACAACAACAAAGCCTTATCCCACTAGGTGGGGTCGGCTATATGGATCCTTTTACGCCATTGAGTTCTATCCCCTACTATATCATCATCTAGATTTAAATAAAATTTATCTTGTTTTATTGTTGCCAACCAAGTCTTTTTTGGTCTTCCTCTCCCTCTTTTAATGTGCGTATTTATCATAGTTTCACATCGTCTAACAGGGGCATTTATTGGTCTTCTAAGTACATGTCCGTACCAGATTCGTCTAATAAAGAAAAATATTTCAAAACTAAGTCTAGGCAACCAGATTCGTAAATCAACACCTTGCCTGAGCAATAAGCTTGAGATCGAGTTGTTCAGAAGCAAACAAATTAAATGAAGCATAATTCATATTCCATATTTCAATAGACATTTGAACTTCTTCGACATTATATTTGCAAGACAGTGACTATGTCTTGATCTGATATGTAAGCAGATCGATATTTGGATGAAACATACCTTTACTGCAACTGTACGTATAACAAGCAGCAATACCACCGTCACCTGCACGTACGTCAGCCTCTGCAGCCCGTCCAAAAATTCCAGCAGCTGCACTCAATCCTGCACCAATGGATAAATGTCCATTGCCGCTAAAGGTTTTGATGGCAGCTTCATTCCTCAATACAATTATGTAGTCAGTTAGCTCGCCTCCAGCCTGTAAAAAAAAAATTCAATCATTTGCGGCGTTGTCTTTTCTTTTTCTAACAGATGATATATAAGAAACAAAATTCTTGAAAAACAAATAAGCTAACCTGGGCCCCCCATCCAATACCAAATGAAGAAATGGCCGATGGTGGAGACCAAGAGCCATCTTCTCTCCGAGATAGCACAAGCCCAGTCCCAACTTTGTAAGTAACCATTATTCCAACATTGACAACAGTTAGGATTGCAAGGCCTTTTGCTTGTCTCAAAATAACATCAGGGATTAACTTCTCAGGTTTCAGCGAACCAACCTAGCAATAATTACAGCACTGTCTAAGCTTCCATTATGCAGAAACTCTCTTTGGTATATAATTCCAACAGACAATAACAAATAATTTTGCAAAAAGCGTATTCATAGGAGCAAATGCAAAAATAAATAAATAAATAAAACGTTAAAAATATCTATTTTCGTCAAAATGACTAATATCCCACACTAAAGCATATTTATCAATAAAAAATTTATTACTTTCACATAGAGAAAATGTCAATCAGACAAAGCATAACACATAAATATAGTAAACAATATTACACATGTTGCATGCAGAACACATGTTGTATGCAAAACACATGTTGTATGCAACCATATAAGGCTTTTAGGCAATTCCCTTCAAAATCCGCCTAGACTGCTGTGTGCAGCCCAAGCAAGGGCTTGTAAGACCATGATAATAGATATCAGTCTAAAAACAGGAAGATGCTGATAACTTGACGTTGATTAAATTCCACCAAACATGTACGGATTGGTTAGTAAAAGCAAACATAAGGTATAGGCATGATTCATACTCAAGTCACACAATGTTAGTTAACCTTTGAAATACAATAAGCCTTATAAGGAATATTAATTAAAACCTAAATTGGAAAACACTATGAGGATAAAAAAAAACCTAACTTGAGAAAAGAAACAATAGGGAAATCCAACGACAACTTACGTAGTTAACCTGCACTTGAGCAGTTCCATTATTTCAAATATCGAATTAAGCCAAGGAAAATGCAATTGCTAGATGTCAGTAGTGGCATCACTAACTAGTTAACTAGTATGAAGAAATCTTACAGGGTAAATCACAACATAGAAAATGGCAAATCTACTTGAATTCCATACCATTGGGATCTACAATTTAAATTATCATGCCAATCTATTTCCATTGGGAAAAAGGACTTACCTTACAATAAGAGTGAACTATATTTGCTGCTTTGTAAATCTCATACTCCATAGTCCGTCCCCATGGAAAATTCAACCATGATCGCAAGGTACTGAGATCAGTCATGTCATGGGTTGGAATCTGGGAGGCGTGGCTGATTTGATTCATTAAATAAGGCTGCACAGACTCCAATCTCACACAGCAAACATCACACACTCGTTGTGGGTTTGCATCTCTGAATTTTCGAGGTAGCAAGCTTCTTCCTTTCGAGCAATCATTGCAAAATATGCCACCACAAAACCGGCAATGATGCCTTGAGCACATAATTGGGTGAAACCTTATGTTGCAGAGCATGCAAGCTGCAGCAGCACTGTCAGATAACCACTTCGGTGGTTCTGTTTCCAGAATCTCAATACTGTTCCCAAAATTAGCCTCCGCCAGAGTGTTGGCCATCTCTTTCCAAGTTTCTTCTAACATATCTGTTGATATCCAAGACTTTCTATGGCTTATTAGGTTATCTGAACTTAGGGCACTTACTTTGCCTCGTGCCACAAGAAGCATCTCAGAAACCACATCCCACATGGTCATCTCCTTATCTTCTCCTAAAAATTGGTCCCAATTGAACTCTTCCTCAGGAAAGTACCCACCATTAGCACCCAATCCACGACTCCATTCATCACGGTCACTTTCTAGCATGGGAGGGACAGACACAGGTATCCAAAATCCAGTATCTTCATAAAGTGGAGAATCATAATAGAAATATTTGCCTGACTTCTGTTCTACCGTGTCTTCATTACTGTTTATTCTGTGATTAGAAGATTGGACCAATTCTGAAGTGCTAGATTTTTCACTCTGAGAGGCAGATAAATCATTGTTGCCTCTTATAAGTGGAGAATTATCATAGAAATATTCGTTTGATTTCAATTCTCCTGTCTCTTCACTAGTGTCAATTCTGTGGTGAGGAGATTGAACCAACTCTGAAGTGCAAGATTTTTCAGCCTTAAGTGAAGTGATATCGTTGCTGCTTCCCTCCATTCGATTAGATGCCTGTTCAAAATTTTCAGAACTTAATAGCAAGAACCAACAGTAGAGCAAACAACTCTCCAACTATGTAAATTCATGCAGAGAAGACATGATGCTCTAATGACAGAAATAAAGCCCAGAAAACTATTTCCTCCAGTTTTCAAGTACTTGATGAACCTTATGAAGCATTTAAAGGCATGGCCTTCTCAAGTCCCGGGCATTGTGTATGATTTCAATGCAGTGTGTCGGCGCGTGTAAACACACGGTGCAAATAACTAATTGATGATGAAATTTCATTAAATAATTCCAAATTTATACAACAGGATGATATATAAAGAAAATATTTGAATAAATAACTCCTAAGCAGGGTTTTCTGGAATCAACGCATATTAGACCACCTAATGCATTCTCAACAGGAAATTGTGTTAAAGTAAGAGCTTAAAAAATCGATCTTGCTATGAATATAAGATAATTACTCAAAAGATCCTGCTTACACATGCATCTTTCCTGAATTCACAAAATCCAAAACGAACAATTAGAGCTTAAAAATGTCCTTTTGATTCTTTACTGCCCAAAGATATGATGAATTGTAAAAACGAACACAGAAATCAATCTTAAAAAGGACGAACCTCAGACAACGAAGGCGAAATATCCTCCATCCCTGGTTGACTCACACGGGAGATCCTATGACCGATGGCTTCTGACGACTCCAAAGCCTGACTGGGTCGGGATGACCCCGTTTCCTCGACTCCAACTACAGGGTAAAGATTGGGAGTCCCGATCATAGCGAATCGATTAGGCGATTGAAGCTGCCAAAAGGAAATCCACCATGGACAGAAGAAGGTTAAGGATGAACTAGTAGGAATTAGCGAACAAGGGAGAAGAGAAGAGTCAGAGATGAGAAGGTAAAATGTTACCCTAGAAACCAGAGAAGACCTAATGAACGAGGAGCAGCCGTAGGAGAAACCGGTTTCACGATGGTGCCTTGTCACAACGCGGTGTAACGTAGGAAAATATGGTTTGCATAAGGTACGGTAACCTTACCGAGAGTGATCTGACTCTACACGCCCCCAAGCTGCCTTGACGTAAAGGAGTAAACGACGTGCTAACTTGGAGTTGGCTGGTTCTACTCAACAAGTAATTTTTGGACCGGACAATGAGGATTTTATAGAATTCTATTTTTTAAACCATTTCTGGAAATATATCTAAAAAAAACTGAAAAAAATCTAAATCAAATTAATAAAATAGCTATTAGCGATAGATGGGATTGCAAATGGATTTATATCATAAAAAAGAACAATTCATTTATGAGATATTCTATCGTAACACTTCAAACATTTCTTCCATACAAACTCCCTTTGTTAAGAAAAAGGACAATTCTCATGTGTATGTGAATTTTAAAATCCTATTTCTTTAATGACGAAGTCAGAAATTTAAGGAAAAATTAGTAAAAAAATCCTAAAATAAAACTTAGCTTTTCATACAATCATCATCTCACAAAATCTTTACATGCATTCTTTGATGAGATTGACAAGATGATTTTGTGTATTTTTTTTATTAGTATAAAATAATAAAAATTCAGTATATATTATAAAGATTTAAGTATAAATTATTTAAGATTAAATACTAATTTAAAAAATTTTAGTATTATTTTAAAAAAAAATTGAGTATACATTATTTCATATATAATAAAATTTTGAGTATACATTATAAAAATTTAAGTGTGAATTGATTTACATTTAGTATTATTTTAAAAAATTGAATATAAAATTTAAAAATTTAAGTATGTGTAGCAAAATGATAGAGGGGTCACCGCATCAAGATCATGATGGAGGGATTATCAAAATTTTATACTTAAATTTTTTAAATTAATATTTAATCTCAAACAATCTATACTTAAATATTTACAATATATACTGAATTTTTATTATTTTATACTAATAAAAAAATAACACACCAAACCATCTTGTCAATCTTATCAAAGAGTACATGTAAAAATTTTATGGGATAAAAACTATCTGCAAAACTCAATTTCATTTTGAGGAGTTTTCGCCGAAATTTAATTCACCAAAACATATCGAAAATCCGAATGCCATGGGATTTCCCTCTTAAGTGGACCTCGAAAACAGCCGCATATTGTTTTTTATTCCCGCCGCAAATATGAACTGAAGTTCCTCCTCAATGTCGGCCCTCGGGTTAATGCTCGGATAGACTATAACAAGACTCCGCTCATTCCTTTGTAATGGCCCATAAATAGCCCATACAATGTGTTTCGCAAGATGCCAAAATTTTAACGACAAACTAATTATTTCAAGCATTCTTATCGCTATAATCAATATGTTGTCATAAAAATATAATAGTTTGTAGGATTAAAAGCAAAATATATTATTCATTCCACGTCGGGGGAAAAAGAAAAGACGAATACAATATTCAATATTTTACTGGCCAGACGAAACATGTTGATCAAACCGAAATGTTCGAAAGGAGGAAGAAGAATATAGGTGCTATTAAGTGAAAATTTTCCTCACGTAATTGCGCTACCATGTTACTGATTTAGAAAAATTCATTATCTTTTAATAAAAATGTAAACATTAATTACTCAAATAAAAAACATCTAAATATTTAGGAGCGAGCTAGGATCTTAATTTAGTATAGACAATAATATAATATAATTAATAAAAAATATAAAATTTTATAATAATAAAATAAGTATATATCTTATTTAAACCTTCGTACAGTATCCTGAGTATCAACTAATAGAAATATATATCTTAGTACAGTATCTTAATTAGTATCAAACTATATTTAAAAATAGAAAGAAAATGTCACCATTGGTGTGTATTGGAGGGCCGGTAGACTGTAAACTCTTTTCTAATTAATGATATAAATTATAAGACGGCAGTAACCGAGATTGTTATTCTAATCCGGCACTAAATTTTTTAAGGCCCAATTGCACTTGTGACGCGCAAGCTCCGCCACTGACGATATTTACATTTGTTTTTCCTAATTTACTCTAATAAATAATCAATCTTCACAACATACTTTATGCATGCCTCATAAACTCCTTAACAAATTCATTAATTATCTTAAATTGCAGAGAGGAGGATTGGCTGCTGTGGTTCTTTGAATAAATACACGGCAGAGAGATAGGATTGATCTATATTCTTATTAAGTACGTGTAAGGATTCTGAATTATTAAGATTAGATTGAATTGGTAAAGAAAAGAATATATCAATGTGTATGTTATCGTTGCATTGCGCAATAAATTTACGTGGGTCCAAATAATTAATTTCTCGTCTGGTTCGTGTTCCCCACAGCAAAAAACAAAATACTTTAATGATTTTGGCAATCTGTAGATGTCAGTAAGTCACTCGAGGGAGGACCAATCAACTGTGGTGAGAATCGCTGTAGATAGTTGTCGAATAGGATCAAATACCTTGGCATAAAAAGGTAAACAAAAATTTAAACATTTTAAATAATAATTGACTTTATAATTTTATAACATGGCAGTTTTGTTTATCACAATATTTTTTTGATTTGAGCTTTTAATCTAAAACACAAAAGGCACTTCCATGGGGTAATGTGCATTGTTTTTAGCATTCTGTTAGCATTAATCCAGGTTCTGTACACATTTATATTAAGATAATTCAATCCAATTACAGATTAATCAACTGTTATTTTTGGAAGGAAAAATAATTTGAGCAACAGAAACATGATGAAATCCAGCCACAATCATCGAAATTGGAAAATAACTTGCTAAGATTTTCATCATATATAGTTTTATCTAAAAAGAATACAGTACGGAAATTTATATTAAAAGACAGCAAGCTGAACCACCGACTTATATATATATATATCTCAAGCGATTAGTGAACTTCAACCATGCATCTCAATCACTCATCCGTTGATCGTACTCAATACGACACAGAACGCAGCTTGATCATGCATGCATATAATTATCATAATCAGAAATCAGAATCCTTCCGTTGTTCATATAGATATATAAGGCTGCCAGCCGTTCTTGTTGCTGTTCCCTTAATTAGCTAGGCTGCAATATTTCATATTTGAGCAGATCAAGGATGTACAAATATTCAACGGCGTATGTTGGTGCATGGCAGCTCCATGGCGCCTTACATATGCTTTCATGCCATTCATCATTGCTATACTACAGTATGAAGGCCACTGTTCATTTCGAATTTCATTTACCCTCCTCTTTTTTTCCCTGTCAAGCTACAAGCTTAATTATATACTTTATAGTACTTCTGGTCTACTTATTCTATTTATTAAATGATTTTCCACAGTGCCCCAATAGGTGTCGTCTCGCCATCAATAATAGTCTTATTCCTGGTCTCTGCTAGCTATCACGTCGTCCCACTGGAAGCTTTGCAGGCCCCAAGACTCACATCTCAACTCCATCTCCTGTATTTCAAAAGCACTGGCCACTGTTTGTCACTTTATGGGTCGTCACCTGCTGTCCTCCGATTCGTACCGATCGAGACGACTCACATTTTTCCTGTTTCCTTCTTTTTCTGGACCGGTTCGACTCGCTCCGCGTGCTCATCACGTGCGCGAGCGAGCGCGTACGTGTACGTGCGAGCGGATCGCGACCGTCGACCGCTGCTCGTTTCGAGGTGGGTGACCATCGAAGCCCCGGGCCCCGCTGTCCTCGTCTACGGTATCAGTGTCCACACACATGAAATAAACAGTGGGGCACGAAACCAATGGCACAGTCTACCCGCCTGTGTAGTGAGAAGTCAGTGAGCGGAAAGCTTTGCCTCGTATGGTTAAACGGGTAGGAGTTTGAGTGACAGAGCATGGTCCGTGAGCAGTGCTTCCCGAAGAGGAGACTGGAACCATGTGCGTCCACCACGGCAACCACGGCCGTTGTGCCAGCGACAGCAGGAGCCATCATCATGAGAGTGGGGGCGCATCCCGCACCATCACGACGCGATCGGACGGTCGCGAGAGAGTCCATGTCGCCTTCGCATGGCTATTGAATGCTCTCTGTAGCAGCATGGGTCGCTTTCGATAATGAATTGGATTGGGGGTGAAGTGGGGTCCGCATTCCGAGATGTTGAGCGGGAAAAGAAAGACTGTTCTTTAATTCCGATATCGTCTCTCTCCTTCCTTACTATTTATTAGTATTATTTTTTTTTGACCCGTTTGCTTTGATTTCTCTTCCCATCTCCTGTGAGAGGCTGTCTCCTCCCGCACCTGTCCGAGGATTATTAAGATTCTTTCGCCCTGATCCTTGTAGCCGATCGCAGCCATGCCGATCGCGGAGGAGATCTTCTCGATTCGGTAGGTATTTTGATATTTTTTTTCCCTCTCGGATTGTTTGGTTCGTTGTGATAGGTTTTGATGTTTGATAATCTCGTCTCGGAAATTGTAGGGAGTACGCCGGGAAGATGAGGGGAGTCGATTTTGAAAGGTGTTGGCCGTTTTTGGAGGACAGGGAAGGGCGGTCGCTACCTCCGATGCCAGTTCGGAAGTTCCGGTGGTGGGCGGACGAGTTACGGGAAGTTCGATCCATGGTCGAGGCGGCTGATCGCGTTGATTTGGATAAGGTTGTCGTGGATGCTGCTGCTGTCGCAGTACAGGAAGGTAACTTGATAGAGCCCTCTAACCCCAGCCTGGAAGGAGAAAGGGAGACTTCGGCGGAGGAGCGGCAGGGCAGAACTCGACCTCCTACCGCCCGGGCAAAACAAAGAACGCCTAAGAAGAGGTCCATCATCGAGCTCTTTGCGGTGGCGCCACCGATACGTGGCATACATGAGGAAGATCGCCAAGATCAATGGCGTGGTGGCGGAAAGCAGCAGGGAGCTGCCTTCGCATCACATATCAATTTGGGGGTTGGAGACGGGATTGAGATAAGTAAAAGAAACAAGCGGAGTAAAGATGAACCATGCCGGAAGATGCTGATGGAAAAGATTGGGACAAAGAAAAAGTTTAAGCCTAAGACGAAGCTGATGAAGAAACACAAGCAGGTTGAGATCCGTGCTACCAAGAAGGTTTGTGGCAATTCTTCGAATGCAGATTTTACCCTCATCCTTTATATATATATATTTATATATATCTATATGCTCGCAATAATTCGTCACTAGCTCAAACACTGTACATAGTGTGTGACCGTAGTTATCAGCTGTAGTCCTGCGGATCTTATATATTTTTCATTTCATTAGTTGTTTCATATGTTTTGCGAGAATATGCATTACTTGATCAAGTTATAAGGTCAGTGGAGAAAGGCCACTAAGGTGTATGGAACTTTGGTAACTTTAGGAGCCTAGACTGCTGATATTTCATGCGGTAAACATCTTTGTAGGGGCCCGGCCATAGCTGGAATAGACTTAAAAACGTACACAATCAACTAGCTGCCTTGATTGCTATCTTTGAATAATTCTTTTGCTGATATTTTGGGCCTAGGAATTGAGTGCTTATGTTGTGCATACCTTAAAGGCGCATCTTTCATCTTTTATTATAACTTCACCCACTAATAGTATCTAGTTTCAGGTAGCTTTGAATTTAGTATTTAGTACTAATACTGTGGTCCAGCTGGTACACTGCAACGAATTTGAGGTTATTCATTGCTTGTTGCAAATTGTTGCTTGTCCATTCTGATGTTAACTTTGTCTTAGTGAGACATGTATATAAAGCTATTATCCTTCTCTTGGCAACTTGTCCAAAAGTTTCAATACGGAGATAGTAGTTATAAAAATAAACAGAATTAGGATCATGTATAAATGCACCGAGTTAATTAAAGGCCCCACAGCATCTGAGTCAGTGAACTTATGTGGATTGATCATATAGCTCGAGTGTAAATGGAAACTATAAGTCATCTCCATATCTAGAAATAATTTTGAACTACTAACTCACTAATTAATTTGCACATGTAGTGAATGTAAGCATGAAGGAGGTCTAAAAATTGACCTCTCCTCCTTTCATAGTAATCGAAAAAATGACGTAGCAGCCACAACCAGCAATGTAAAGAGACCAACAATGTCTCCTTTTAGTGTTTGATAAAATTCCTCTTTTTCAACTAATCCTTCCTTTGCATATTCTCAATTTCCCCCCTTCATTATCCAGTTATGTATTTAGTTCTAGAGCACTGAGCAAAAAATGAAAGTCATAGAGATAAAAATTTTTAGGTGGATATGTAAACATACGAAGATGGACAAGATAAAAAATAACATTAAAGAGAAAATCGAAATTACACTTATTGAGCTCTAGGAGATACGTTTAAGATAAAACGAACATATACTTAGATGATCAATAAATGCTCCAATTAAGTAATTTGAAACTATAACAGATATGCACATTAAACAAGGAAGAGAAAATCAAAGAAGACTTGATTAGTAATGATAAAACATAATAAAATTTATTTACATATAAAGTGATATAATTGAGGATAGGATCAATAACATAGAAGGATTCATATAACCGACTCCATTTAGTGAAATAAGTCTTGGTGGTTATTGTATCTAATTCTCATTGCCATAATGTATTGGTGATAATTATGATAACCATACTTCAATGTTAGTGACTATGGACGATAGTGAATGCAAGATACGAGGAGCCACAAATTGAATACAACTTCTGTACCAAAGAAAGAAATCGGCTTGAATTCAATCAAGTGATGGATGCAAGAGCGCTTAGCTAATATTTTGGAGAATCATGGTAGCAGACAAATCAAAGAAGGCATGAAGCTTACTGTAATAATTATTAAAGGAAATCAGGAAGTGTGAAAAATTATTTTTCAGAGATTTGGAGAATCTAAAAATGGCTGAAGGAGAAGATATGATGGAATATTTTACAAAATTAGTGCAAATAGTAAATCATATTAATATATATAGAGAGATAACATTGATGATAATAAATAATGCAAAAAGTTTTAAACTAGCATGCTCGATAAATATGATTATGTGATAGCTACTATTGTAAAGTTGAAGAGAACTTGGAGGAAGGCTTAGTAGAGGAACTGCTCGCAGTTGCTGTAGAGGGAATCGAGCTTTTTGAGCATCTCAACAAATCAGTGAAGGCTGGCAGAATCCTTTCTGGAGAAGTCACTGATGCATTCATTGAGGATCCAATGGCCTATGCTTGGTGTGCCCGGCAGAGAAGAGATTAGGGTCGAGGTGCAGAGTGGACCGTGAGAGGAGGTGCTGGGTTCTGCATGCTAAATTTCAGTGGATATGTATTTTGAATTGGATCTGAACACAGAGGCTTGGTACCACTTATTCCAAAGTAGAAAAGGACGGATATTTACATTTATATCCCTAACATCTCAAATAAGATATTATACAAAAAAAAAGATATTACAGCTTTAAGATAGATATTTGGTGATTTTAACTTTGAAGGTACTCGTATGAGTTAGTTGATTTTCCTCATCTTATATCATCCATTTTTAAGTGAGATCTTATTCCCAGTTTTAACCAGTATAACTATGACAACCAATATCAAAACAGTTTGACAGAAAATTGTTACTTTCCGAGTTTCTGTCCTAATACAGCTGAGCAAGTGTTGGTGATGGTGGATCTGTACTTTTTGGTGTGTTTGCTGCAGCACTATAATGACTTTTGAAATGTTGTATTTTGATGAACCATAAAAGTTAGTTGAAAGGATTTTAAAATATTCTCTGACAAAATAAAATTGGAATTCCTTCAAATTTAGAGCTTGCAATGCTCACTTTCTTCCATACATCAACTTATCTTTGCCTTCTTGCAATATGCTTATGTGCTTTTCTTTGATCGCTAACCCTTGCTCACCCAGGAGGAAGCTTGTAAGCTCAACATGTCATCCCCAGCCGAGTTGTACAAAATACTGAAAAGCAAAGTGTATGAGAAGCAGTTTTCAAGGATGCATAAAAGACTTGTTCATAAACAGGTGAAGACGGCAACCATTCAAACCTTACTGAAGAAACATATTTTGAGACTTGCTCAGACTTCAAAATTTGTACCTAGAAGTCAGGAGGTGAAAAGGATTCCTCCAGGAACTACTAGAGTCAAGAAAAGAAAATGGAGCAATTCTACAAAGAAGAGAAAGAAAAGGGAGAAGATATTGGATAGTGATCTTGTTGAGGTTTGTCATGATAAAACCACAAGTTTGACTGTTGGTAAAGATGATTCTCTCGTGCATGACAGAGTTAGTTTATCGCTGCAGTTGCCTCATTTGGAAACCCTCTGTAAAATTGTTTCTGATGTATTGGCTGCAACGTCAACTATGGACAGTTTAAATAGATATCCTTCTACTACAGAAGGAGCTCAGTTAAACATGATTGATGAAGAAACACAAACAAACTTGAATCATAATGGACTTAGTACAAGCACCGTGCGAACTAGTGAAACATCCTCAGATAAGCAACTCAATGTTGGTTCAGTTCATACTACTGCAAATCCCTCAATCACAAAGAGGACTCCCATGATTGAAATTTTGGATCTGAATCATCCAGTTAAGGAAAATTTGGATTTAAATTGCATTTGTCCAGACGGCTCCACATCAATACCTAGTTCCAGTTGCTCAGTTGACATGAATAATCTTGGATCGGTAAATAATGGTAGGCTTGATCCAGAAACTGGTGTTTATCAAGAACAAAATTTGTCTATATCATTTGATCATCCAAACTGGTCACACAATCCTATAGGCAAGTGTAATGCAGTTTCCAATGCACGTACTGCTCTTAGTCTTCCCAGGAACCAAGATAATATTCACTGGTTATCTTGTTTAGGTCAAAGCCACTTGAACAAAATTGCTGGAAATACTCATTTAATTTGCCCAGAAATGAATGCGTGCAATGATTTCCCTAAATTTCAGCAGGCGTACTATCTTGCAAAAGATAAATTAACTAGCACTTGCTCTTCATTTGAACCGAAAACTCTTGTAGAACCAGCATCAATTGGAGAGTCATTTTGGAGGAACAAGTGCAACGAAGGTTATATTGGATTGCCCCTTAATTCACAGGGAGAGCTTATCCAATTGCATCCGATGACAAGGTATGTTTCTTGTGAGATAGATAAGTTTCCTAAACCAGAACTGAGTTCCCTTCAGTTTTTTCCATCTTCTAGTCATTATAAGCCACAGTCTAGCTATATCTGGACTAGAGGCAAGTTTCCTTTTCTTTCACCAAACCATGATGCTGATCAGAATTGGTTCTTGAAGCAGTATAATCCTGCTAGACAAGTAGTATTATCTGACTTGGGTTCTGTTGGAGTTCAAGCTCTTGAGAAATTGAAGAATCAAACCTATGACGAAAAAGCTCAATTTGACCACTGTGATCCTGGACAAGTGATATCCTCATGTCACGATTGCAGAGATCATATTATAACTGAAAATTGCTTTGATAGGATGAAGTTTCATTCAGATAGGGAAGTTGAGCTAGGCTTGCAATCTGACATCCAACCAACAATGCGCTTGATGGGAAAAAATGTGACAGTTGGTAGCTACAGCAAAGAATGCCATGGATCTACAAGTTGCGCCAGTATGAGGTTGTATAACGAACCTGTTTTGAAGAGATGGCCTTACGAGGATGGCATTGTTCAGCAATCTGGGTCATCAAGACAAATCCCTTTTAGTTCAATAGAGATCCCTTCACGCTATTGTTGCATTTCAGCAGATAAATTTGCACCTAATTGTATGCATCTTGGTTTTGGACAAGATTGGATGTTAAATAGTGGATGCTCCTCAACCACTGGAGATCGTGGGTTTCATGTTGACCTTTCTCAAAGTCCAGTTCCCTGTCAATCATTTCTGAATAGACACACTGTGGTCCATGGTAGAGTGGAAACACAGTCTATTGAGGGGCAAAGGAAGATGTTTTGGGGTCCATATCCCTCAAACTTACATCACCATATGCTACTAGATTCAAATCATTGCAAGCACAGCCAAGGTTTATCTTTTAGTGTTCCATCAAATTCTCATCCGACTTATCTCAGTCAAGTCTCTACCCAAGCATCAAGAGCAACGCCTATACAAAAGCTTCCACATTGGATGCAAGATTCAAGTTCTCATCTTCATTTTGTTAGTTATCCTACAGCGTACCATTCATGCAACATGCTGGCCAGTGGCGGTTATCCCTATGCTTCCCCGTATCCAAAACAAGTTGTATCTTTCCCTTCCAGTAGTTCACATCCATATGAATCATATGCTCCCACTTCTACGTTTGATCCTCCACCTATGACAACAAAAAATTTCAGCTTCGCATCCTCAAACTATGGAGACAAAATCAAAGTCAATGATGGTGGGGGATTTAGCTTTGCTCATAATGAGAGTCAAGATCATTATAACAAAGGGAAAAAGAGATATGCTTCCTCAGAAGAGAAAAATGTAGAAACAGCAAAGAGGTCTAACCTCAAACTGCAAGACTTAAATCTTATGACATCAGGGAGCAGAGAACAGTCGCTTGGACAAAAAGATAACCCAATTGCATCAGAAGTGAATGCTCGTGTCAGTTCAGCATCTGATGTCAGTCCTCCAGTTACTAATAATGAAAAAGATAATGTGGTAGTTTCAGGTGGGTTTGTTCCCTCAAAATTTAGCCATAAAAGATCAGGACCTGTCAAACTTAGTGCAGGCGCAAAGCATATACTGAGGCCCAATGGAAGTTTGGATCAGGAGAATTCTCGACCTATTTATTCTACTATATATTTTTCTCAAGCAACTAGTTCTGGCAAAGATGGCATTCCAAAGGAGAAAGCAGCAAAAGTCTACAGGTTTTAAACTCATACCGTGTCATTCCCACCATGCAATGGAATTTCAAAATGCAACTTTGGTTTGATTGGGACATCCTTGGCTTTGATGAGTAATGCCTACTCCTTATGCTATATGCTTATGACGGGGACCAAATGGTATTTAATATTCCTCTTGTTTAAACTAATTAGATGAAACATTGTGCTCATGTCCCTCTGTATTTTCTAGCTGTCATGGACGCTGTTAAACTGTATGAGCCATTTGTGTATTTTGTTAATATTCTGTATCTTTGATCACATCCTAGGTTGGTTCTCTAGTTGTTTAATGATAATTTATCTCCTCCGTGTTGGTCTTAGGACGGGTTTGCGGAGACACTTAGGATGAGCGAATAACCTTTTGCCACCTCTAGTTGTTCTGTGATAATATCTTGCTGAGTGTCAGTCATGTGGCTGCTGACACGTGATAATTATATATGCCTGATGTTGCACAGCAAAAGGAGATAATCATGTATGCTTGATGACACATTACATTGTTCTTTGACATCCATGTCTATAAATTATTAACGCATTTTTTTTTTCAACAAGAAGACTGTGGACTGTATATTGTGCCATTAGTCCTGTCGTATATATAGTCAATATAAAAAGTTATGCTGTCTATATCTGTTCTAATATTCTAATGTCCTCTGTTTATTAGGTTCGAAAGTCATATTTCTGGTGGTACTTTGCAATCATAAATGATGCATATCAGTTATCGGAAGTCAGAACATTATTATCTGATTTCTGCAGCATTCATATTCTTTATTCACCGGTGCTTGTTTATATTCAATTTTGACGTGGGTTTGGATGTGAAAACGTGGTTTGTAAGATTCGTTTAGTTATTTCTTTCTTCAATCCTTTTAATTGGGTGCTTTTTAATGTGTACACTTTTCTTTTGCTAGTCACTCGTCTTTTACTAAAATATATCTTTCATTTCACAATTTTTTTTAAAAAAATTCGAAATAGTAACTTTATTTACTATCTTCATGAAAAGGTTTGTCCCAGAATATGCGTCGTGGATTTGGATCAGAAACAGTTTATATGAAATTCAAATGACTTGCTATCATTCTATGCCCTAATTTATGAAACAATTTATTTAGTTCGTCTCAAATTGGTGCCAACTGTGCACAAGAAAATTGACTGAATACTTCAGAATGTAACATCACTGTGTAATAATCAACTACTTCTCATCACGCATTTAGCTCAATTTCAAAAGTTCACGCGTATCTGCAGTGAAACATCACAGAGTAATACTGATTCCAGAATTGCAAATCGTCTGATCAGAATATATTACAATATGTAATCAATATGACTGAAGAATTAGTTCATTGGGGGACTCAATATAATATGAATTAGTACATTCATCCTCAAACTTATCTTCTGACCGTTTAACTTGAAAACCCTGCAAATTTTTGCCAACATATTGAAGCAAACCTGAACAAGTTACTTAATCACAGGTCATACTGTTCATGAAGTGAATCATATACCCCATCTAAGTTTTTAGCAAATTCCAATAATACATAATACATTTTATATATCTCATTCCTATTATATTAATTCGGTAATATATATATATATATATATATATATATATATATATATATATATATATATATATATATATATATATATATATATATATATATATATACACACACACACACACACTCTCTCTTACGTAAGCGGTAGTGGACGCCATCCGATATGTCTATCTGACATGACTTTGATCAATTTTTTTAATCCCTCTCAAATTTTATCTACATGTAATAAATTTTTTCTCCTTTGATTGCATGCAATATCTATAATTGTATTAATTTTTAAAAATTAATATCACAACTTAAATATATCAGTCAACCACAGTTATAGTACTGATTTTTAAAGAATAACACCAGCACCAAATAATACTAATTTTTAATTAGGTGTTGATCTTTAAAGACCAATAACAATACTGATGTTGATCATCTAAAACCAACATCAATTATTGGTATTGGTTTAAGATCAGCACCAATGGTCTTCTAAGACCAGCACCAAGTACAATACTTGGTGCTGGACTTAGAAAATCAACACCAAATATTAGTGTTGGTCTCAAATACTGATGTTGGTCTTCCAAGTATCAATATTACTTTGAAAGACTAATACCAATTGGTGTTAGTTGGTAGAAATTAACACCACGTTGGTGGTGCTAGTTTATACACCAACTATACAAATAAGCACAAACTTGGTACCAATACTACTAAACCAATACCATTCACATTGGTATTGGTTTATAAAAATCTACACTATGTTGGTGTTGGTTTCTACAAATTAGGTGGCATTGGTTTGTATAAATTAGTACTATATTAGAGTCGTATCATCCATAAGGTGAGGTAGACAAGCGTTTCAGAGCCCAGCCTTCATAGGGGCCATTTTTTAAAATTATTTCTAAAAATTGAAAGACATTAACTCGCTAAATCCTATTCTTAAGGATCGAAAACACACAACGACTTACATGTGATTTTTTCTTTAACATTCTTTCCACCAAGGTACATGGATCCACTGAATAAGAGATAATTCTAAACTTCTTCTTTGACTTTCTTCTTTGTCCTGCAATACGCGACATTAGGCGTGAATCCGCTGAACAAGAGATAATCCTAATCTTCTTCCGCGACTTTCATTTTCATCCTGTAACACGCAACACTAGTTGCATCCTAATTGTGCGATGATGAATATTCGTGCAACCTAATCGTGTTGATTTGCGTGGTAGCTTTCGCACACGACATCGGCCAACGATCAACTTTCGCTCGTATGACCTAATCATTCAACACAGTATATTTAGTGTATTTGTTATTTACAAACTGAACTTTATAGTTATTTACCACAATAAAATGGTTATTTTTTATTATTTGTTTCAGTCCATCGAACACAGGTACGACTTTGTACTATGTTAGTGTTGGTTTGTAGAAATTAGCATCAACGTGTAATTTGTATAAACTCTAAAAACATATAATATATCCTTCAAAAATTAAAAAATAAATTAATAAAACTTACTATTTTGTATGGGAGAGATCAGATACCCAATGAAATATTTTACATTCGTTGAAAATTAAAATCAAAACCTATTAGAGTAACCATTCATATAAATATCAATTGTGTGAGGACAATATTATCTGATTTTTATGGAGATAACACTCACTCAAGATAACCAAGTATTGTAAGCTTCTGATTAGATACAGACATCCAACATAACAATCTTTGTACGAGGAAATCAAACATCCAACCGAATATTTTACATCCATTAACAATTGATCTTATTAAAATAATTATTCATGTAAATACCTACTGTGTTCTTATTATCTAAAAATTCTAGAAAAATAAAATTCATCGTCTGTTTCATGCTATGAAAAGAGAGTAAATTAAAAAGTCAAAATTAATCATCGAATAATTTTTCAGACTTTTGAAATTTAATTCTGATCCAGTTCTATAAATTTATCCTAATAAGCAAATCGACTAATATGTATAGAGGACGACATAGATATTTTTGCCTTCCTCGTTGTTTAAGATCGCCCGTACAGTCTAGATATCTACGTACAGCTTTTTCGACCAAGTAAATTTAGAAGATAGATTTAATTCCATTATATATGCCAGCTGATAATTAAAAGGGTTGAAAAGAAAGACAAACGACAGTACGTATTTGGTTCCTCTTCTATCTCAACTTCAATTCGTTTGATTTTCTAATGCACCGCAACAAGAACAGGTCTCGTTTTCACCCAAATAAATGCTCTCTTTCTTCACGGATGTATCTCACCTCCTCCTCCTCTTTCAAATCGGTGAAGGGAATGGTGAATATTCCTCGCCTGAATAACCAGTTTTGCGGGAAGCAGGACAAACGCGAAGGACAGAGAAGGAAGAAGCCGTAGTAAAAGTCCGTCCTTTTTCAACGCTGCGCACTCTCTTCCCAGGCCACTCACTCACTTCACCATCTAATTACCCGTAGAGTAGATCGGTGAGCCGAGAATCAGATCGTCTATGCTCTGTTTACGTTTTTCTTCTCTCTCGTGTAGGCGTTTCATGTTTGTGTGCGTGTTTTCAGTATCGGAATTGTTCGTAGGTTGAAGGCGGCGGGCGGAATTGAAGAGATGGGGCTGGGGGGCGGGGAAAGATTGAGATAAAGCGCATCGAGAACCGGACAAACCGGCCGCAGGTGACTTTCTGCAAGCCCTGCAATGGCATCCTGAAGAAGGTGCCCCCGAGTTGTCGGTCGTCTTGTGCGACGCCGAGGTTGCACTCGTGTCTCCTCCGGCCGCAGATGCATCTACGAGGACGCCACCAACAGGTAATCCATCTCCACTCCGCTCGTTTATGGTATACTCCAAAGATAATTTTTTTCAGAAATTTATGCTTCGTCCTATTATTCTCACATCGAAAAGAAAAATCTCGTGATTATTAGAAAATTTTCTCTAAATCATAAATATCTTCAATAATTTTTTTTATTACCGTATTGTTATAAACATTAAATAATTTTAATAATTTGTACAAGAAGAACATAAATCTTTTTCCAAAACTTTGAAATCCATTCATGAAAAAAATTATAAATTTCACTCATATAGCAAGGGTTGGATTTATAATATAAAATTCATATGCCTTGAGGCTGAAACTTATTTTTTAAAAAAAAATATAAAGGAAAATATATTTTGGATAACAAATTTGATATTAAATAAGTGAATTTGATATCAAATTTTTGAAAAGACTTTTTTAATTTTAAAGTTAACATTTTATTTTTATTTTAGTCTCGTGTTTATCTTCCCAATTGAGTTATAGTATTCAAGTTAAAAAAATAAAAAAGAAAAACTCCTAGTCTTCACATTCTCAATTGGGTTATAATGTTTAAGTTAATTAAAAAAATTAAAATAAAAAACTACTAGGGTTCACTTTCTCAATTGGATTATATTGTTCAATCATAATTTTTTTTAAAAAAAAACTAAAGACGTGTCTCATTGTATGATATTAAAATTATTACTTTTAAAATTTGAGACTAAACAAAATAAATATATAATTTTGAAATTATAAAAGTCTTTTAAAAATTTTAATATCAAAATCATTAATTTAGCATCAAGTTTGGAATATAACAAGTACGTGCATCAAAAACATATATTGAAAATTTTTCAAAACGGTTTCTTTTTACTAAAATATATTCTCTTATTATAACTAAATATCATTGATGTGAAATAGATTACTTATCAAATTCAATTATATACCTCGACAGTTGTTCGACAGTTCCAATTATGATATAATAATAATTTTAGATGAGTCTTTGTGTATTTCTTAATTTATTTTGATTATTGATGAAAAACTTTTATAAAATTGAATCAGTCCTTTCTAAAATTCATATATGGAATACTTAAATTAAAAAAACCATTATATAATTATGAAAAATGATAGGGAGAGTAAAAATGAGAGAGTGAAAAGCATAGTGAATGACGTGGCACCTTGCATGCAGCGATCTCTGATGGGTTCACCGTGTCCCCCAGGGTATAGTTTGATTCGAGGTAGCGGCCGAAGGCCGCCGATAGTGTCCAAGCGATAATCGAACGTGTGCATGTAAAATGTCACGTCATGCCACATCATGTCACATCATTTACTATGCTTTTCACTCTCCCATTTTTATTCTCCCTATCATTGTTCTATAATTATTCTCTTTGATCAACCATTGCATGTAGTACTGTATGTAATTCACCACTCGACTTCTCAGTGAATTCATAGTTTTTCCAATTAAACTTGAATTTGTTTCTCCAAATTAGCAAGTGCTTATGAGTCGGTAGTTTTTAGTTTCCGCAATAATTTGAGGACCAAAGATTTGTGTGACAGTGACAATGAGACTAAAACGATTTGTCTTGGATATTATAAGTGGTGACTGTAAATAAATATGCATATCGTATAATTATAGATGAAATATGAGATGACCTTTTTATAATATGTCAAAAGAATTCAGCAGGTTAGATTGTGTATGTTGTGTTAGAGAACATCATAACTCGATCTATTCCTAGGAGTTAGCTGACCTCATTAAGAGTACAATTCACAACATTGTTAATACAAACATAAAGTATTTCATGGCACACCAGTTCTTTACGAGTGTATCGTTGATTTGTTGTCAATACAAATATACATTGTTAATACAAACATAAAGTATTTGTCTCCCTCTGGACACCCATGGGGCAGGGACCAAGGAGCCGCTAAGGTGACGATTCCACTTTTTTTGTTCAATCGTTGATTTGTTATCAATACATATCTTTATCCTTTGAATTATACCTAAACTCTTAGACACAAATCTATGTGCCATCCTTCACTCTAACACGTTCTTTATTGCTTTGTTAATTTCTGTGAAATCGAATTGATATATTATTTTTTTCTTTATTGCTTTATTAAGGTGGATGGTCAAGGTGGGAAATTGGTTGGAAAATCTATCGGTTTTTTATAATAACTAGTATAATATTCGTACGATGTACGAGAATTTTACACAATTCAAATAACATATTTAATGATAATATATATATGTCAATTTTTATTATTAAATGAAAAATTAAAATGAAAAGTAACATGCAAATATCACATGCAAAGATCACATGTCCTATTTGGTTTAGACGAGAATTGTAAGTTCTCTGTGAATATCAATAGACATTGTAATAAAAAACTGTGTTTTATAGATATTAATAGATAGAAAGATTTTTTTACGATTTCTACATTATCAAATTTTTACAAAATTAATTATCGATCCAACTGTTATTTTTCAGACGAAAGAAAAGATTCGAAATTTATTATCGCTCTGAAATTATAAATTTCAAATCTTATTTTCACAACGATTAATTTTTTTTAATTTCATAATTTTTTTTAAAAAAAAATCATTAGATGCCCTGGGAGGGAAGGCTGGTTCGAAAAGCTGTCACACAATGGCAGCTCATTGGCTAACCAAATATGCTTCTCTCCTGCTTTCTCTCACGAGTCACGTCGTTTCATCTCCTACTCTGCTCTACTCTACTCTACTCCCTGTCCAAGTAAGTCCTACTTTATTATACGCTCACTCTGCGTGCATTAATTCGAGCAGCAGTAGCAAAGGAAATGCAGAGGCAGACGAGTACGAACCTTCGCAGACCATCCAATGGCATGGAAGGCAAATTCTAAAAAACCTGAAAATTATCAGCGAGAAGACGATCGAACTGCTGCAAGATCAGAAGATCGCCTATGAATTAATTACAATCACGCACAGCTATAACCTTCTTCATTTCAAATTAAGAAGACAGAGATTGCGTGCGTATTCATTCGTGATTGTTCAGACTCTGGCTTTAATTTAATTCCACGCAGAGCACGTTACACAGAGGGTAAAGGGATTGCAGGCCATGTCCGGATGAGCAGAGCTGCTGGAGGAAGAGCAGCCAATCATGTGGTGGGATCGCGTGTTGGCGTGTGAGAGAAGGAGAGGTGTCTCTGTTAAAATGGCTGGCAGGACTTATGAATTCCTCCTGCAGCTCTACGTAGCCTTGGCTTGGCACCTTTGTTGGCGTTGTGCAAGAGTCCGTTGCCAGCTTTTACATTAATGTTGTATGGTATTTTATGTTTCTAGCAAATAGCAATGCCTTATGAAAACATTGTTCTATAAATTGTATTAACTTCAAGTTTTTATATATTTTTGTAATTACACCAAGTTTGACTGTTTTGTTCCATATTTAATTAACTTCTTTATTTCAATTGATCATTAGGTTAATTGCATTAGGATGGAATGTCCACACAATAATCAATTAGCATGCTTTGTAGCTTGCATCAAATCTTCCTTTGGGAGATACAAGAAGGTCTGCAATGAAATCGCCAACAATGGATACGCATCAGAGGCCAATGCTCAGGTAACCTAGTTGAAGTTAAATCACATCCAATAAAAGCATAGAAATCCGATTCCAAACCAACAAGTGAAGCGAAAATGACTGATCATCATCCAAAAGTAAACAATTAATTTAAGCTTATTTCTCAACTACTAGCTTAATATAAATTAAAATGTTTATATTTTGAATTGATGTGCCCTTAACGAGATTATCTCTGAAGTGAGGTTGCAAGCTAAGTCTTGTCCCACTCCCCACAAAAAACTTAATAGTGTTGTCTGTTTACCAGTACTACCAGGAGGAAGCATCAAAACTCCGTTGGGAAATCAACCAGTTACACAATTCAAATAGGTACTTAAAAATCCTTTTTTATTATAATTATTTACTATATATTCAGTAGAAGCCAGTACATAAACCATTTTTCCTTGATGGCCAGGAATTTGCTGCGTGAATCTGTTGGATCCAAGATCAAGGTAAAGCTATATTTCCTAAAGCTTCTTCTCAGTCTATATTTTCCTACCTGGATATATAGAACTACAGCGATTAATCTGTCATTGGTTTCTCCAGAACGAGTTGTTGTTTGCCGAAAAGGGTAATTCACTTACAGTATACTTTTTGTTTTTGATTAATGTAATTCACTGGGCAGACTATTTTACTTGTGCATTTTTCTGCATGCACAACTAGTTTTTCATAGGAGATGCAGTTGCAAAATGGCAATATGTAACCGAGGAACAAGGTTCACAATTTCTTCCCTTCACGGTGTTCATACTTTTTTACAATGCTTTATAGGTATTCAATTTATCATCAAACTCAATACTCATATATGTTAAAGCATTATGAAAAAGGTGTGATTTTTTGGTTCGGATATACCTCTCACAATGTTAAAATATACGTATGTAAAGCATTATGAAAATTAACGTACGTAGGAAAACTGCATGCCTTGCCAAATATGACTTGCAAAATTTTAGCAATTTTAGCACCAAACAGTGGAATCAATGCTTACACTCTGTTGAAAAATTTAAAAAAAAATAATAATAATTAAAGTTCATAATATAATTTAGTAATGCATATTTTACATATGAATTGATTGATAAATAACTTGTTTTGTGATTTAGACAAGCTAAGAACGTAACTAATGAAATTAATTACTTAGAGCAGATAACTGACAACGAGGGAGTACAACAGGAGATGAGCATCTTCTTCCAACAACAACAATTGTGTTCGAAAAGGAGCTTCCATATGATTCGAGGACATTTATGCAGCTGAATAATATGCTGCTTAATCAACACTGCAATGGCCTCACCAATCTCTAGTTCAGCAAATTAAGTTTCTTTCACGTTCTTAATTATTTTACTGACATATATATATCCTCACGTATGCCCCATATTACACATAGATTATTAACATAGGAATGAATAAACTTTGTAAGTGTTGAAATAATACGAACATTTCATGGTTTCTCATTTTGATTTTCTCGTGTAGTTAGACAAGATGAGACCATATATATGATGGAGATGAATTTGCATTCAAGGTGGTAAAAGATGATTCGGTCGTCCTCAGTATCTCCGCCAATCTATCCCAGGGCCAACTCGGAGAAAATAAATCACGAGGGTTACTTGTCTAGATGTTGTCGCTGCTGCATGGGGAGGGAGGACACACTGCTTTGCCAGCAGGGGCGGATTTACATGGGGACCTGGGAGGGTCACGACCCCCCAAATTTTTAATAATATTATTTTTATATAGAAATTTTTATTTTTTTAGTATAGCAATTTTTATTTTCTTAGTATATATATAATTTGACTTCTTTATAATTTTACATTTGTAGTGAGTTTAATGGTTAGTCTAATTTTTGTTTTAGCATACATCTAGGGTTCAAATCCCTTGGATGATTAAATTTAAAAAAATATATTTTTTTATTTTTTCAAATTAACTCAATATACATTATCTTTGAAAGATTAGAGAAGATATTATTATAATAATTATTTTCTTGATTATTATTATAATAATTATTTACGTTGGCCCCCTCGAACTTATAATCCTATTTCTGCCACTGTTTGCCAGGTTTTGGCTCCTAGATCTCAAGGTGGAAACTCTCACTTACTAACCATCGGTTCATCCCATGAGAATAGATGAATTTGCATTCACGATACATATCAAGTAGATTTTGATTATTGGAGAATAATTAGTGTCTAATGACTTTAATGAAAATATATATGTTGTTGGGCATTCTGGTTGTGAGAGAGGGGAAATTGCTGAATTGAAATTGAAATTTAACTTCAACTTAACTGTTGAGTGACCTGAGCGAAACATTTCAGACTACTAAGTAGAGAAGGATTAGTTACTTGGATGACTGTTGAACTCTCTTAGCCGAGTTTGAGTTGGCTGAGTTGCTGAGTCACCAAAGCGCCAAGTTAGAGGAGTTTCTGAGTCACCTGAGTGTTGTGTTGGTCAAGTGTGGAGTCGTCAAATCCGAGTTAATTGAGTGCTCCCGAGTGGAAGCTGAGTCAGTTGAGTCAGCCGTGTCACATAAGGCCGAGTCGCCAAGTCTGTCGAGTGCTGAGACAACTAGTCAACCGAGTCCTTGAGTCGCTGAGTCAGCTGGGTGTCGAGACGCCAACTACTCCGAGTGACAAGACGTGAGTTGCCGAGTACCTAGACGTCTAGTCAATCGAGTGTCGGAGTCACCAAGTCAGCTGAGTGTCGAGACGTCGAGTGTTTTGAGTGTCGAGTTGGGAAAGGAAGATACCGAGACTTGCGTTTGACATAATTTTCTTAAAATGGATTTGTCCTATCCGACAGTGCTAAGAGATCACGATGGACGTATGTTTCTCATGCCAATTTGTTCCTAATTAAGCATATCATTATGTTTTATAGCATATCAATTAATTGAATTAATTATGAGAAGCTATAGATATATCATATGTGGAGCATACTCTCATTTATTCCTAATTAAGTATTAATGTATAAGGATAATATCAATGTATTGAGACTACATGTAGGTTAATTGATAATTTAATTTCACAAGTTATGAGTATAAGATATTAAGTTAACAAATAGGTATAATAGCGAAAGTTGTTATAAGATATTCCTAATTCGTATTCTTGGTTTTCGTTCAGTTTTTTTATTGCATAAGTTGTTACTATCTAATAGCAAAATTTAGCCACCTAATTTTTATTAGTGGGGGAGAATATTAAATACGAAGAATTTAGGGTTGAAATTACTAAATCTTGAGGGGTTAAATTGATTAAAACCTAAGATTTAGGGGTGTAGTTGTGGTATATGAAACAGTGAAGGGGCTATTTGCTTAAAATCAAACTTCATGGAGCGGGATTGATAACATAAAGATCAAGGGCTAATATGCAAAAATGCCACCACTTATATCCCTTTGCTTTTCCCCTTTCGGCTTCACATTCATGCCGCATCCCTTGCGGTTCCTCTCCACGCAAAGTCGACCCACGATGACACTGTGTAAGTACTTCGGGTTGATTTTGATGTGATAAACCAAGCCAAGTTAGGTCTTGGTGTGTTTTGATCCCTGTGTCTAAGTGTACAGGAGCTTAAGAGCACAGAAAGTCGAACGAAAGATGCAACAGACGAAAAGGATGGAACGGGGAAGGGAGTCGATGGGATCGGTGCATCAAGATAGTGGAAGAGTACACTGGTGGATGAGAAGGGGTGCGCGACGTCCGAGGAACGAGAAGTCAGGGAGGAAACTTGTTTGAGGTGAAGGCCAAAGTTGGATTCAAGTGAGCCTAACTCTGGTTGGCTTCAAATCACCCAAACGAAAGAAGGACAAAAAAGTAAACGCGGGTGTTGACTTTGACCACTGGTCAACTAAGGTGTCGTAGTTGATGTGTGAGGCGCCTCAACTGAAAGTTTCATCATTATGCAAAAGCTGAACTGAGGTGCTTCAGTTTGAGCCTGAGACACCTCAGATTAGAACTGAGGTGCCTCAGAACAAAAAATTATTGCCAGTAAACGTTGGCTCGTGGATAAAGTTTCATCCAATTTGAGGCGCTTGAAATAACAACTGAGGCACCTCAGGTCTACGTCAATATAACGTTCACTTTGGTTTTTGAGTTATAAATAACCCCTAAAAGCTATGATTAGACATCAACTATTGTACTTAATTTTCCTAGCTTTTTATGTGCTGTTCAAAATCTGTAAGAGACTACTCCGCTTACAATGAAGGAGCTTTTCATTAGTTGAGCTTTTGAATGTCTTGGATTAACAACTATCCTAGTTGCAACCAAGTAACCTTTGTGTCTCTTACTAGTTCCTTTTATTTGTTTATGTTTTTAATTAATTACTGATAGCTAACTTCTATCTTTACACAAATTAGCAAAAGATTTAGTTCTAACTTATAGTGCAATTCACCCTCCTCTTGCCGGCTTGCAATGGTCCTACACGCCGAACTGTCTTTCCTTACTTGAGCCAATCGCCGACGATCTCTCCCTCTCCCTTCATCAAATCCGCTCAAAGTCTACCTCTTCTCCCTGTGCGAGCTAAGCCAAAATAGGGTCGACGATTCTTTTCCTTGTTGCAATCCCCACCAGCCGCTGCTTCTGTTGGGGACGTCAGAAATCCACGCAGGCCATTACAAGGAGAAGACTCTCTTGTGTCACAGCCGTGATCCTTTCCCTCGTTGCTGGGCCATAGTACCCACTCCATCTTGTCAGCCGACTACCCTTAGTAGATTTTCCCTTTTCCCCAATCTCATGGATTTTACTCTTTTGGATTTCCTCCATGTATGATCGAAGACCTCACTCTGATATAGTTGTAGATGCAATCATGCCCTAAATAAGAAGTTTCGATGATTGACAGTTGTTTAAGTTTAAGCTAATACATGGGATTTAACATTGAGGTTTAGTGTGCAGTAATACAAGAAGTCCAAGGAATGGTCGGGGACCGGATTCTTGGCATGAAGACCCGGAGATGAGGAACCTCCAGGCAAGAAGTCCAAGGGATGGTCGGGGACGAAACTCTTGGCATGAAGACCCGGAGATGAGGAGGCTCCAGGCATGAAGTCCAGGAAACAAGAGGTTTCGCTGGCACAAGGTAATTGGATCGATTGAGAACAACACAGGGATATTTAGGATTGATAATCCTAAATCTGAGCGTTTCAATCGATCAGGCAATCGATTAGAAGGAGATCAATCGATTAGTGAATCGATTAAGAGTTATTCTGTGCGAAAACAGAATGCTCTTTAATCGATCAGTCAATCGATTAGGAGCTCTGTAATCGATTGGTGAATCGATTAGAAGCTATTCTGTGCGCAAATGGAATGCTCCTTGATCGATCAGTCAATCAATTAGGAGCTCTGTAATCGATTGGTGAATCGATTAGGAGCTATTCTGTGCGCAAACAGAATACTCTTTAATCGATCAGTCAATCGATTAGGAGTCCTGTAATCGATTAAGAGATATTCTGTGCGCAAACAGAATGCTCCGTAATCGATCAGGCAATCGATTCAGAAGCTCCCAATCGATTGGTCGATCGATTAAGAGACATTCTGTGCGAAAACAGAAAACTCCCTAATCGATTGGTTAATCGATTAGGGAACCTCTTAATCGATTGATGGATCGATTGGGACACATCCCTCGCTTGAACAGAAGGGTCCTGAATCAATTGTTGAATTGATTAAAGAGACTAACCGATCAGTGCATGCTCCCAATCGATTCAAGTTCAAAATGACGTAATCACAACCGTTCATCCAGTATCCGTACTGTTCAATGACTATATGGTAATCGATTGGGGTTTTCGCCAATCGATTGGCGATGTCACAAAGAAGTAGAGAAGACCATTAAAAGCAGGCAGCGAAACACAAATGACGACTACTGTTCTATTACGACTCTGCAAAGTTTTGGTGCTCAAGTTCTCTGCTCAAGCTCAAATTTTCAACGCCATCTTCAAGCAACCAAAGGAAGGAGAATCAAGCCTAGAGTGTAATATTTCTCTTCTTCTTCTCCTTTGTGTTGTTCTTTTTGTGAAAGCTTTCAAGGGTGTTGTAAAAGGGTTTCTCCACCTTCGGTGTTGTTTCGAGAAGGAGATTTCATAGTGAAATCTGTGATCGCTGGTGTGGACCCTTGGATTAGTCACCTCAAGGAGGTGGAGACCAAGTAAATCAAAGTCTTAACATTGGATTTGAAGGTGTTTGACTTCTAATTTCTGTTGTGAAGAAGAAAAACCAACTGAAGCAAGCTATTCACCCCCTCCCTCTAGCTCTACCGATCCTAACAATAGTGACGTCGTTTCCCTCTCATGGTGAGTTGGTTTTGAAGTTTCCCCATGGGGTTGTTGATCCGATCGAACTTGGATCAGCAAGGGAGGTCACTGCTTGCTACCCTCTTCAAATAAGGTTGGTAGTTAGGGTTTTGATTAACTGCACTTTTGGTATATTGTTTTAGATCTACTATAGGCGTTGAATCCAATATGAACAAGGAGTTGTTGTTGGGTTGTTCTGGTCATATGCATGTCGTGAATTCCTTTGAGCATAGGGCTATGTTTTTGGTTTGCTTGTAATGAGGTGTTCTGCTCAAATTTGGATTGCCCTGTTCAAGTTGGTGCCGTGAGATGTGATTGGTACAAAGAGCATTGTTTAGCATTGTGTGATCTGATCTGATTAATTGAAATGGGAGTTAAGTTGTGGTTGGGTTGTTGATTCATTGATGAGTTCATTGTCAAGTGAACCTTGGAGTTGGTGGATGTTAGATTTGAGGGTTTAGATTGGATTTGAAGTTGTTCCTTGGGTTAATTTGGGAAAATTTGAGAATTAACCTAATAACCTAATTGTGACCATTAGGTTTAGAAAGAACTCATCGTTAATTAAAATTTAATTAAACGAATGTTGAAATTAAGGTTACATCCTAATTGTGTTTTGTAGTTAGTTTAGCTATTTTATAGTTGTATTAATAGCTAAACTGTGTCCTTGATACAAGATTTTGATCGGATTCATACATTGATCGTGAGGGAGTTCACTCTGATATGTTTACATTTACAAGGCGAGTACTTCTTACTTGGATATATAGACTTTTTCACCTTAAATGCATGATTATTTTTATTATCTAAGTATGTTGCTTTATCATAACTCTATTCTGTTTATATTTCCTACTTGAAACTTTCGATGTTTGACCTTTGAGTTATTCAAAAGTTTATCTATACAGTCTCATCTATTATTTTCCTGATCTATAGAGTACCATTCGTATACATGTACTTGAGAACTATCACTTGACATATCTAGGTTTGGTTGATATTAGATATACACTACCTGGTAGATTAGTTGCATATTTATTTATCATTATATTGATTGGATACATGTGTATCATGTTGGATGCATGACTGTTGACCTAGTTGAAGTTGTGCATATTAGCATCATAAACCATATTTGTATTGTTGTATGCTAACAAATATCGACTTCCTTATAGTTAAGTCCAACGTTAGTCATATAGTTTTCTGGTCACTCAATCACTTGGAATAGTGATAGTTGTTGGAAAGATATGTAGAGCGTTATACTCCCCCCCTTTTCCTGGGATTTTAGAGCGGGTGTGCTCCCCCTTAGGGTCTTATAGAGCATTTGTACTCTCCCTTTTTCTGGGATTTGGGATGCAGTTGTGCTCCCCAGCATCCTACCCACTCGACCACTCAGAGCAGTGTAGCTGGAGTGCATATAGTTGTCATAGCCCTGCCTAGTCGGCCACACAGCTATAATGTGATGGTTGTTAGACTAGTGTCTAGGGGTGACACATGTCACATATGATGCATCATGCATTTTGCTTGTGTTTACTGTATTTACTTGAGCTATAATTACTGCACTTGATTGACATGCATATACAACTATGATTTGTACTTGTTATATGATCTAGATCTACTTAGTAGTACGAACAGACTTGTTGATGTACCATGGAGATTTCTTGGCATGCCCCCCGAGGCCTATGTTTACTCGAAAATTGGACAGCATCTCCCCTGTACGGCGGACAATATAAAGCTTATACTACATCCATCTCCACATATATATAAAGCACAACCACATACGACTGGTAACAAAAGAAATAACACAACACATCCATGCAGTATATTAACATCCAAATAATACATAATAAATAACCAAAACTTCGTAAAGAAAAATACAAATAAATTAAATGCCCACGACATGAATGCAAGTCCACCAAAGTACAATAAAATACCAACACATTCACTACGGAACAAAAATAACATTTCTAGAAGATATAAAACAACTTAAATAAAAAATATTTGACATTAAAGGGATAGAAGATGGATCTTCTCCTGGCGGCACGAGACACAACTATCTACTATCTGAAATAAAAAGGAAAGCAAGCGGTGGTGAGTCCCGGGTCGAACTCTGTGGGTATAGTGAAAAGATAAATGCATAGTATAAAGAAGATAAATAAAGCAGACAGAAACAAAGTATACAGTCTTCGAAAAGTATAGCACATAACAAATACGAATAATATACCTGCAGGGCATAATCATAAACCCCATACCAAATCAATAAACTACTCATACTACGAAGCAGATTCAGGTCAAATAATCAAAGCAAAACAAATACATATATGCATGTCAATTAAATGCAGCAATCATAGCTCAAACAAATGCAAGATGCAGCGTATGCAAATGATGTAATGACATGAGTCACCTCTACACACCAATCTACAACCATCACACATATCTGCGTGGTCGATTGGTCAAGAGCTTTGATGATTGTACGCACTCTGACATCCTTCTCGTATGAGTGACTGAGTGGACAGGATGCTGGGAGAAAAATCTCAATCCTGAACCCCAAGACAAGGGGGAGCACGACCGTTCTATATCAACGACCTCAGAGGAGCACAACCGCTCTAATACCCAAGAACAAGGAGGAACAACCTCTAACTCCAAGAACGGGAGCACAACCATGTTGGTGCAATCTTTGTTAGATCAGGGTTGATCTAGTATGACTAAGCTCGGGTGAGCTTATGTCTGGTAAGCTTGGTAAGCTGAAGGTTGGATTTTCGATGTTTGATAATGATGTTTGAATATCGTGTGAGTCAAGTGGGTCAAGGTTGACTGGAGACTTGACTGGGAAAAGACCTAGTGGGACTAGGCACACCTAGTGGGACTAGGTGAAGTCCAGGTGGATCGGGGAGATCACACACTGGCATGGGAAAAGACCTAGGAGTACTAGGCACACCTAGTGGGATTAGGTGAAGTCCAGGTGGATCGGGGATATCGCACGCTGGAATGGGAAAATACCTAGTGGGACTAGGTGAAGTCCAGGTGGATCGAAGAGATCGCACGCTGGCAAGGTAGAAGTTTACCGAGAGACTAGACCTAACTCGAGGGTTAGGCAAACCTGGTTGGGAATCAGGTTAAGTCCTAGTTGTGAGCTAGGTAGGAGAAATCCAGGTTGGTCAAAGGGTTGATCAGACACTTGGTAGAGAAGTCTTAACAGGTCACGGTTCTTCTCCTCCTTCCTCGCTATTTCAAGAGAAGTCTTGGGGCATAGTATTGCTGCACTTCCAAGGTTCTAGAAGCGATCTTAAGCTTGAACAAAGCAAGGAAAGCAAAGAGAGCTCATTGTTGTAAATCTTGTAAGATTTCCTATTGTATTTGCTTCCTCTTGTTGTATTCTTCTTGTAAGCTTGTAAGAGGTTTCTCCACCTCAAGAAGGAGATCTTTCATAGTGTATGAGAGAGTGAGGAGAGCGGATCATTGGATTAATCACCTCAAGGAGGTGGATACCAAGTAAATCCTTGAGCGTTAGCATTGCTTGAAGTCTTCCGCGGCGATAAATCTTCTACAAGCAAATTGGAGCTAATCACTTCCCCTCTAACTCTCCTACCGGTCCTAACAAACCACTCTAGTACCCAACAGAGGAGCACAACCGCTCTACCTATCCCTTATAAATAACAGAGGGGGTGTCACTGCCGGCTACTGCTCCAACAACTATCACTACCTATGAGTGGTTGAAAGTTGCACGATAGGAAGACCGCTCGCACTCTGACAACTGCCACTACCCCGAGTGGTTGTGTGCGCAGACCACTATATGTCTGATGGCGGGCTTAATCACAAGGAAGTCAATAACCGCCAGCATGCAACAATGCAATGTGGTGCATGATACCAATGTACACAAACAAAATCAGGTCAACCGAATTATTAAGCAACACATGCACCCAAAACCAAAATCATAATCAACCAATATGCAACTAATCTATTGGGTAGGATATGTTCAATGTCAATCAAACCCTAAATAAGTCACATGCTATTTCTAAAGTACATGTGTACTAGCGGTACTCTTCGGATCAGAAAAATAAGAGTCGAGATTTTATAACTGAAAAATTAGATTTTTAACGTAAAGATCAAGTAAAGAATAAGTATTAAGCAGGAAAACAAGTAAAATTGAGTCAAGGTAAATCAACCTACTCAGAAAATATAATAACCATGCATTTAACGTAAAAAAAACCCATAAAATCAAAGGAGAAGTACCCGCCTCGTAATGTAGTGTGCGTGTTCGAGAGAACCTCCAGACGCTTGGTCATCAATAGTGTCCATTTCAAATCGATCGTTATGTTAATCATCAATTAATGATTGGTTGTTATGTTAATCATCGATTAAAGTAACCAAAAAGATTCGGATTACTAAATGTTGGTTGATTCGATTGGGTAAATTTTGTCCAGAGCTAATTTGGTTTAGTGAAATTCAGGTCATAGATTTGCACCCCTGTGAACCTACGATTGAAAGAGTCTCTATTGTTCACAACATCAATGCTTGTGAATCAATATAAATCGATAAAAGTCCCTTAAAATTTTAAATATAGGACTAAAGTCTCATTCATACTGGAGTCTCTTTCCTCTCTATCTTTTTTCATTCACATATATCCAACATATAGGGAAATTACAGTTTTAGTCTCATAAGTTGTGTTTTTTCCAATTTTAATTATGTTATCTAAAAATTTACATTCTTAGTACATTAACTTACATTATTTTCCAATTTCAATCCTAATTTTTGTCCGAATTTGAATTGACTACTAGTAACTGCTAGTTGGCTGCGACGATGTTGATATGGAAAATGAACTTGGACATTTTTACTTTTGGTGGAAAAATTACCTAAATGGTAATTTAAGTCCACATGAGCATTAAAATAAATAAGGAACATAAAATCAAAGTCACATCACCTTAAAAATAAAATTCTTAAAAATTATATTACACTCATATTTCACTCACCCCCCACCCCACCCCAGCACCAATAGATTCGAAAACCGTATAACTGTAAGGGGGTACTTGGTAAGCGGGTTTAGAAGGTGGGAATGGGAATGAAATCTATTTCATTCCCATTGATGATGCTTGGTATACGGGAATCGGAATCAAAATAAGAATATGATACCCTTGATTTCATAACCCACCCCCACTAGGTTATCATCAAACCCATAAATCCCTCAATCAAATCCATTATCATTTCCATTGCCAAATTTATACCAAGCGCCCCCTAAATGTCTAGTTTAGTTATTGTCACGTAGACAATTATCCCACAAAATAAAAATATGCTCAAATTCATTTTTTATGTCACCATCGTTGCCGCCAACTAGGCAATTATTAATGGTCAATTCGAATTCCGAATAAAAATTAGATTGCAATTGAAAATAATTTAAATTAATGTACTAAAAAGAATATAAATTTATAGATAACATGATCAAATTTTTTTTTAAAAAAAATACAATTTATGGGCTAAAAATATAGTTTTGTAGGACAAATAAACATCTAGCAAGGATTGCATGATTTAATAAGCATGGGGTGCAGAACATTAAGCATGATTACTAGTGATGCATTTTACTAACAAATACGTATAATTAGCTTAAAAGTTAATTACCCTTTGTCAGCATCTTGATATAGCAGAAGCACACTGTTTGAGTTGACATTTTTTAAAATATGTTGATTGTCAAGTTATTTTGTCTAAAAACATGCATTAGTCAAAAATAATTTTTTTGTGTCAGTTTTTCTTTCAAAATTCCCTACTACTCGCGAAGCAAAGACTGTTTTAAAAGTTTATCTGTGATCTAAGAATGGAATTATTTTGACTTTTATTGGGATGTTATTGAGTTTATATTAAATTTTAATCTCTATTATAATGTTTGCACTCTTATTTGTGTAATAGAATATTGTTTGGACTTTTAACCAAGAAGTCGACCAATGTGCACACTTTAATTCATTGTTGAATCTACCTCTTCACCTTCAAAAAGATTTGCTATTTATCCAAAGAGTGTCTTCATGATTATCGATCATTTTGATAAGCTCTATTTTTTTTCCTAATAATGAATTTGAAATTGAAGAACTCTTCTATCCTATCAATTATCATTGCCTCCAAGATGATCCTCCATATCTTTAGCATATGGGCTTAAATCCAATTAGGTATTGTACTTGCAAAGTACTAGCCTATTAGGCATATGCGCAACTCTCAAAGGGCATATGGGCTTAATCCACCATTAAAATATTTCATAAATTGTTATATGACTATCATAAATATTCTTATAATGACCTCCTCCCAAAGGGTGGATGCCCTGCAAGCCCTATTATACAACGCCTCAAATGGTGTCATCTGGATAGTCGAATGATAGTTATTATTGTAGGCAAACTCAATCAAATGCAGGTGATCCTCCTAATTACCTCAAAAATCCATAACGCAGGATCTCAACAAATCCTCTAGAGTTTGAATGGTACGCTTTGACTGTCCATCTAACTGCGGATGAAAAGTTGTACTGAACTGGAGCTCCATACCCATGGCTTACTGCAAGCTCTGCCAAAATAGCAAAGTGAAACACAGGTCTCTGTCTGATATGATACTTAGAGGAATGTCGTGCAATCTGATAATCTCGCGGCAGTACAGCTCTGCCAACTTATCCAGTGAATCCGTTCTCCGAATCCCCAAGAAATAAGCAGATTTGGTTAATCGATCAACGATTACCCAAATCGCATCGTGTCCTCTCCGAGTCCTCGATAATCCCACGACAAAGTCCTTGATGATATATTCTCATTTCCACTCGGGAATATGAATCTTTTGGAGTAATCCAGCAGGTCTCTGATTCTCAGCCTTCACCTGCTGGCACACTAGACATCTAGCTACAAAGTCCGTGATGTCTTTCTTCATACCTTTCTACCAGTAGGAACATCTCAAATCTCGATACATACGAGTTTCGCTAGAATGTATCGCTAACTGAGATCGATGTGCCTCCTGAAATAATTCCTCCAAAACCGGATGTGACTTAGGTACGCATAACCTCCCTCGGAAATATAGAATACCTTCGTCATCTCGTGAAAAGTCAGGCTGCTACTCTGAGGCTATCCGGCTACATAGGAACTACAGATGTTGATCACTAGCCTGAGCTTCTCGGATCCTCGTCCTGATCGAAGACTGAGCAATCATAGTCACCGATAACCCTTTCTCTGTCTGACCCTGCTACTCTAATCTCAACTCTGAAAAGCTTTGAATTAAGTTTATGACCATAACCCGGTGGCAACCAGAATACTCAGAGATTTTCTGCTTAGTGCATCTACAAACACATTAGCTTTCCATGGATGATAGCTAATAGTGCAGTCATAGTACTTCAGAAATTCCATCCATCTCCTCTGACGAAGATTCAACTATTTCTGAATTAATAGATACTTAAGGATCTTATGATCCGTGAAAATCTCAAATGTGACGTTGTACAGATGGTGTCTCCATATCTTCTGGGAAAAAAGAATAGCTGCAAGCTCTAAGTCGTGGACTGAGTAGTTCTTCTCATACTCCTTCAAGTACGAGAAGTATAAGAGACAACACGTCTATGCTACATCAAAATTGCGCCCAAACCTGGATGCGATGCGTCAATGTATAGGACAAAACCATCCTCTACCGAAGGTAGCACCAAAACAGGCGTAGACACCAATCGTCGCTTCAGCTCCTAAAAACTAACCTCACAAGCCTCTGTCCAAAGAAATTTCACGCCCTTTCTGGTCAGACGTGTCAACGGTGTAGCAATGCTGGAAAACCCCTGAACGAATCGTTGTTAATAACCAGCCAATCCGAGAAAACTGTGCACCTCCTGAATTGACTTCGACTGCTCCCAACTGGTGACAACCTTGATCTTCAGGGGATCTACGGAGATACCTCTACTGGAAACGTGTTCGAGAAAACCCAGAGATGACAACCAGAAAGCACATTTGCTAAACTTCGTATACAACTGCTCTCGTTGGAGCCTCTCCAGGATGATGCGAAGATGGCGCGCATGTTCCTCCTCAGATCGGGAGTAGATCAGGATGTCGTCAATGAAAATGATAATAAACTGATCCAAATACTCCATAAAGACTCAATTCATCAGATCCATAAATACTGCAGGAGCATTGGTAAGCTTAAATGACATTACCAAAAACTCGTAATGTTCATACCGGGTGTGGAAAACAGTCTTCTGTATATCTGAATCTCCGATCCTCAGCTGGTGATATCTGACCTCAGATCTATCTTGGAACACACTGATGTATCCTTCAGCTGATCAAATAAATCCTCAATTCGCGGCAGGAGATATTTATTCTTGATGGTCACTACATTTAGCTGATTGTAGTTGATACACAATCTCAAAGAACCATCCTTCTTCTTCACGAACAGAACTGGCGAACCCCATGGAGATACACTAGGACGGATAAATCCCCTACCAAGCAACTCCCGAAGTTGGACCTTTAGCTCTTCCAACTCCTTAGGCGCCATACGATATGGAGCCTTTGATGCCGGTGTTGTCCCCAGAATCAACTCGATCATAAACTCCACTTACCTTCTGGGAGGCAAACCAGGTTGCTCCTCTGGAAACATGTCTGGAAATTCTCGGACCACTGGAACATCCGTGAGCCGAGGGCTACTGTTGTCATCTGTGCTGATCAGTGACAATTGAAAACCTTGACATCTGTGCTACATAAGCTTCTGGGCCTGAAGCACAGAGATAATCGAAATCCCATCATCTCTGGTGCCAATGAATTCCCACGAGGATCGTTTCGGGGGCCGAAACGTGACCACCCTCGCTTGGCAATCGACTGTGGCATGATAGGCCGCCAACGAGTCCATGCCCAGAATAATGTCAAACTCTAATATCTAGAAAACCGACAGATCCACAGTGAGAGTATAATCGCCGAAATCCAATGAGCATTCTTTGACTTCCTACGTGTTATCTAATACCTCACCGGGTGGCAGAGGGACGGACAAACGTTATGATCTAAGGGTAGGCAACCTACTAATTTTTCCCATGAACAACCGAGATATGAAAGAAATGGAACTACCGATATCCACAAGTAATTCAGCAGAAAATGCATAAACTGAAATCATACCACGGAAGACCGATACATCGGCCCGCTGTGCCTCCTCTCTGGTGATTGCATATACTTGACCTGTCTCTGAAGCTGTAGGTGGCAACGCCAATATCTGCTGTGGCTGAGATGCTGAAGATCCGGTAGTCTACTGGGGCTGATATACAGAAGGCCCAACCGACTCCAGAGGCTGATAAACTGAAGCTTCAACCAACTGTTGTAGCTGACAATCTGTAGGTTGGTATGGCTACGGATAGTACGACCCCGTCCCAGAATACTGAGATGACGCTGGTGTGGAGGCGTACTCATGCCCAAGCATACCGTAAATCTAAACTGGTGAAGGTACTGCATGTTGATGTCTGTCTACTGATGTCGGGATGACGTCTAAGTCTGACGGCCATGTCTCTGTGGCCTCTACTGTCCTGACTGACCTCCTTGTGGAGTAACTGCGACAGATTTATGTTGAGCCTTCAAGGGACACCCTCGACTCTCATGACTCAGAATCTTACAATAATAGCATATGGGGTGCTTTAGAGGGCAATCTAGTCTACTATGGTTCCTAGATCCATACTGAAAATAGTGAGCCCTACTGGTGGCAAACTTCCAAGTTTGCTGGGAACCCTGAGACGATCCTACTGAAAATCGTCCAGACTTTTGGCGTCGAGGTTGACGCCCAAAATTCTCCTGCGTACTCTGACTCCTGCTACTATGCTTCTGTCCGATGGTCTGCTATTTTTGAGTCACTACCGAATCATGAGTCAGCTACTTTCCTTTCTTTTTACCACCAAACAACCGATGCTAGGTCATCTCTATATGTAGAGCCCGATTCAGAGCCTCTCGATAAGAGGTCGGAGCCCATCCAGACATCCGCAACTGAATATATCCAGCGAGACTCTGCGTGAACTATGTTATCCGCTCATTTTCGGTAGCCACCAACTGAGAATAAAACTCTGCCAGGCGATTGAATTCTACCTTATATTCCAAAACCGTGCGATCTCCCTTTTGAAGATCAAGAAACTCCTGCCGTCGGGTCGTATGAAACGCAGTAGGATAATACTTCCCCTCAAAAGCCTCGCAAAAAGAAACCCATATAACTGCCTGCCTGCCAATAATAGTCTTTTGCATGTTCCACTAAGTATCGACATGATCTCGAAGGTGATAAGTAGCCAACTCCACCTTCTCTATGTCTATGAGAGTCATATAGCTGAAGCTGCCCTCCAATGTCTCCAACCAAGCACGAGCAACATACAAATCTGGTTCTCCATGGAACAATGTGAAACGACCCTTCACAGACGCTGTCAATAACGAAATCCAAGCTCTATCCAGAATCCAGCTTGCTTGGGCAGGGGTACCATTGATGGCGCTGCAGGGACTGCCACTGGTGGCACTGATGGACCTGCCACTGATGGTACCACTAGAACTGCTGTCGGATACAAAGGAGGTATTATCAGTGGTGGAGGTCTCAGCTCACCCAAAAGATCTTGGTGAGTTGGTTCCCAACCAGTCTGCTTCACCCTTGTGAGTCTCTCAACCTCCTAACTAGAGTCCCTCATTGACTCCACTGGTTTCCCCCGTGATCATCGTCCACGACCATGTGCACGGGGTGGAGACAACTCAATACGATAAGACATACCTATAATCAAAACCAACATGCATTACTTAGATGTAATTCTATCAAAATTAAACCAACTTACTTCTTGATTGCCCGGAGAGATCTCGTCGCTGCCAAATCCCAAAATACAACCATGTCAAGAAAATGACTCCGTAAAAATATATAAATTCGTAAAATACAATTCGAACCTGTCTCAGTCGACTGGTACAGTTCGGTTCAGAAAGTAGAGTCTTCGATGTATAAGTCGACTGGTCCTCCTCTATCACTCGACTGATAATTCTATTTGCTCCATCAGTCGACTGACTCATGGACCAGTCGACTAATGTCGCGAATCTTTAAAAGGGCAACCCACACAGGGGCGGCCGAACCTAGGTTTCAGCGTCGCCCCTCGTCGCCTCTCCTCTCCTTTGTCTTCTCCAGCCACTCCAAGGGTTCCAAAGTCCTTGGAATCTAGTCCCTATCCTTTCTCCACCTTGGATCCGAATCTAGGAGAAAGAGGAGCCCCTCTTGAGTGAACTTTGTCCATCTTCTTCCATGCAGCGAATGGAGCGAAGGTAACGGGTTGTTCACCTCGTCTTTCTCATTTATTCTATGATTTGTGACTAACCTTTTATATTTTGTATGTTTACCTTGATTTTCCTCTTGATTGTGTCCTTGATACATGTATATGATATTTGCATCTTACGACTAGGTAAAAACGTAGGGTCGGTGAGGAAACTTCCCGACAGCCTCCTACTGATCCTACGACACCTCGATTCTGTTCCGAGGCATGCCAGCAAAGATTTGAGAATGTCGATTTTATCTTAATGAATTGCCGGTATCTAAACCACTCCTATTTTGAGGAGATCACTCCTCATCTCATTAAGCTCATCACACTTTTAGGGTTAGATAAATTAGTGGATTGCCAACATTATATCAATATAGATCTTTGTAAAGAGTTCTATGTCAATCTCGCTTGCATTAGTACTGATGGTTTGACATATGAGTATGATTGGGAGAGTCACCATTTCATTCACACCTACACTGTTAGGGTCCTTTTTAGGATGTCAGGTTTCGGAGAACTCATTCACATGCTTTCCTAATGTTGTTGAGTCTTTCACGGGTTCATTTTCTAATGTGACGATTGACTAAATTCACAGACATTATTTTAATAATCCTCGACCTCCCCTTAAAACGTATCTTTGATGCTAATTGCATGTCTGCAGTCAGTAACATTCTCTATAAGATTGTTCTTGACTGTATTTTGCCTGTTGTCACAAAGGGGAGGTCCAAGATTCAGTTACCTCACCTAGTTATGATGTATGCCTTAGAGAGGAGGCTTGACATCAATGTTGCACTTCATATATTCATGTCCATTGTACACTTTTCGTGTCCTACACAAAAGAAGATTTACATGACATTTGGTCATATTTTGATCGAATTTTTTGCATCTAGAGGTGTCGATGTCACTAGAGGTCAGTATCATCAGTTGTCCAAGGACTATGATCAGATAGGTTCTCGGCAGCTCTCCTTGGCAGGGATTGAGCGGCAGCAGGAAGTGATGGTCTGGCGGTGTGACCATGTGTCTTCTAGCTCTGACAATGAGGATGAGGACGTCGATGCTCCTGGTGGTGCTACGCCTGCTGTTGCTCCTGCGATGACTACAGATGAGCGGTTCACCCGACTGGAGGAGGTGGTTCGCCAGGAGATTCAGGGGATGAGGCAGGAGCTTCAGGGCATTTAACAGCGTCAGACTGTCATGTTTGAGATGATGCAGCGTTGGGACTTGATGTATCATGCTCCTTCTCCTCCTCCTAGCGATGATGCTTAGATATGGTGTACCTCAGATGTTATGGTGTTGAGATTGTGTTTGGATTAGCCATAGCTCCCTATTATATCTCGAACACGATAAACGATATTGTAATACTTTCTATTTTTTATTTTGGATCTTTGTAGCACTATCTTTATAGTTATGTATGAACCTTCTATTTCTCTAGTATTGCTTCTATGGTTTGTCTTTACTTTTGTTGTCTTCTATTGTGATTTGTGTTTTTAGTATACATGTTGTTTATGTTTATGTGATGGATTCTTGTTTGTCTGCCACCGAGATATTATGGTTTAAAGGGGGAGCATATTTTCAGGGGGAGCTTCCTTTAAGGGGGAGCTTTGATTACTTTTACTCCCTCTATTTTTGTTGTGTGGCAAAGGGGGAGAATTGGATAAGTTAAGTTAGATAAGTTCTATGATTATTCATATATGTTAATGTTCTTTTTGATCATGATATATTTAAAGACCTAACATAAACAAATTTATCAAACATCAAAAAGAGGGAGATTATTGGTGCAATCATGCCACAAACATTATTTACTTTTGATGTTTGGTTAAATGTGTTTGAGTTAGGCAATGTTGGTGATCTAACATGAAACTTGAATTTAAATCTAGGAATGAAGAATTGATAGAAGAAGACTTAGCATGGCAAGGCCGAGAGAAACACTTCAAGGCAAGCACAAGGATTAGAAGTCGAGGGTTCGGAAGCATCCTAAGGGCGTGAGGCTAATGGAAGGGTTTGAAGGTTTGTGTCTACGCAAAGGAAAAAATGAAACCTGAGTTTTATTAGGTATCAGTCGACTGATGAGAGGATCAGTCGACTGATCGACTGATGAGAGGATCAATCGACTGATATGGTGGGTTCAGTCGATTGATAGCAGAATCAGTCGATTGCTTCAACGAACAGAAAGATCCGTCGATTGAGTCAGGTCCCAGTCGACTGATAAGTGACCGTTGAAGGCTGACGGTAGAAATCAGACGCTTTCTACAGTAGCCGTTGAAGCTCATCAGTCGACTGATGACACTGTCAGTCGACTGATGTCGAGGGTTATACAAAAGCAGATTTTAGAACTTGAAGATGACACAACTTGATTCTCTCGATCTTTCTTGCTTGTTCTGAGATCTCCAAGTTTACACACTCTCAATCTTTTCCTCCAAAATCATTCTAATCTTGTAAGAGGAAGAGATCATCTTGTAAGGGGTTCTCCACCTTCAAGCTTGAGTTGAAAAGGAGAAAAACATAGTGGAGCTTGGTTGTGTGGGTGTGGATTCTTAAATTAGTCACCTCAAGGAGGTGGAGACCAAGTAAATCAAGGGAGTTAGCATTGTCTTCATTGTTTTTCTTATTGTCTATCTTTTTCTTGTGCTTTAGCTAACATTATAGGTAAAATCTAAGAGAAGCTATTCACCCCCCCTCTAGCTAGACGCAAAGGTCCTAACAAAACCCACTAGTATATGTGGTTGAGTGGACAAAATGTTGGGGAGCCAACTACTCCAAAATCCCTAGGAAAAAGGGGAGCCACCAACAGCTCTGATATCCCTCGAAAATAACGGTGAGGGTGTCAACTGCTTGCCTACCATTCCAACATCCACTGCACATGAGTGGTCGAGTGTGACATAACAGGATAGTTACTTGCACTCTAGCAACTACCACAATGAGTGGTTGAGTGGACAAAGCAACTAAATGACTGACAATGACTTAACCATATAGAAGCTAATACTCGTCATCATGCAACTGTACAGATATGATGCATGATACTAAATGCACAATCATCCAAATAACAAGATGCAACGATACAAACCAATAGTACCAAATATGCAACTAAACTATTAGGTAGGGTATCTCTAAGGTCAACCAACCGTAGTTGTGTTTAATGATCATTTTTAAGTACTCGCGTACAAGCGGTACTTTACAAAATAGAAAATCAACGATGAGACAGTACGGACATAAAATACGATTAGCTCGAAGATCAAACAAAGAAAGTATGAACGGACAATATTAAAAACAACAAAGGACAAGGTAAAACAGTCATATTCAGAAATAAACAGTCATGCATTTAAGATCAATGATTTACAGAATACAAAAGGAGAAGTACCCGTCTTAATTGTAGAACGTGTCAAAAGAACCTCCTCACGATGAACCGAACGATTCTGAATTAAGGTTCTGTGTCAATGTGAAAGTTTAGCTATTTATAAAAATTATTAAAAATAACTAGACTACATATAAGCAAGTAACTACTTATTTATATATACATATGTAGCAACTATAGTTCCTTCCTAACACAATTATCCCAGTTAGGTCATGAGGTTAATTCCCAAACTAACCTAAGAAAATTAATATGGCCTCGAGCTCATTGCAAGGGAAGAGGAAAGTTTAGTGCTTAGTGTTTGTTCAGAACCGAAACAACTTTGGTCTAGTTTCAAATTCATAGAACCTAACGAATACAGTAACTCAAGCATAAAGAAAATCTAATTTATCCACCAGTTCCTAAACTTATCGATTCACACAACAAGCTTTACTCCAAAAGTGTGCATCTCACTGTTTTATAGCATCTTATCCAACTAAACACAAACTAAATACCATTCATTCACCAATTATTCAACACTATAAATCTTATTAATAAACAACCAACATAGAACTACAAAGCACTACAAGATCCAACCCCAAACAATGATTAATGCTTCGGATTAACTCTAACACCTCAAAGAATAGAACCCAAAAAAAAAAATGAAAATTTTGCTCACGGCCAACACCTTTCATCAACTAACCAAATGCTAAGATACGATAACCAAGCTTAATAAAGAAACCTCCAAAAGGGACTCACGGCAGTGAACAAAAGCAAACCAAAGGACTCACGACAGTGAACAAAGAACCACTTCCTCAACTTTCTTTGTATACCCAAAGCACTACTCATCCAAGAGCCAAAAACCAACAACCCTTACCTGATGCACCGGCCTCAATCCTTGCTCAGATCCGCCAACAACAACCGCAAACAAAGAGACTAACCCGCACCAAATTCTGCGGAGACGAAGCACACTACAACCAAGTTGACTCATCTTGATCCAAAGGAATCCACTACGCGAATGCGAGAGGGAGAGAGAGCAGTGCTTACCGTGAAAAGATCACCGGCGGTGAACCGAAGGCGCGACAACAGAGGGCAACCGCTCAAGGAAGGAGGAGGTAGTAGGCGCTCTAGGGTTTGCGGCGAGGGTTTCCGACACCGAGGCGGTTGTGGCATTAACCTTGGCTGAAGGAGGGAATCGCAGAGGAGTTCCACGAAGGGGAGAAGAAATCGCACAAGGTCGGCGGGCGCGATCAGGGAGACGGGGCGCTCGGCGTCTCGTTCGTGCGCACCGAAGAAGACGAAGAAGAAGAAGAAGAAGAAGAAGAAGAAAAAGAAGGAGAAGCAGAGAGCGGCGCCGCGAGGGGGAATCGCTTGCGCACAGTGGTGTCGGCGTCGGGGAAGAAGCGAAGGCAAAAACTGATTTCGGGAGAAAATTTTAATAGTTTTGGTTTTTTTACAAAAAATCCCCTCTAGTTTGACTAATTCTAACTACACCCCTATATTTCAAATTTTAATCATTTTAGCCCCTTTAAATCTCTGATATTTAACAAGCTTAACTTTCATCATGGAGGGAATTGGATTGAGAAGAAAGGAAAGGGAGGAGAGTGGGACAGGGGGAGAGCAGAAAGAGATTAAAAAAGGTATTTACTAGGAAGAGAAAGGAAGGAATTTAAAAATTATATATATATATATATGCCTTCCTCCCAAGTATACATGACATTTTTTTTTCAAGCTGTGTCAGATTTATTGATTCTCAAGTTTCTGCGAGACATATACCTACCCATCCTCACACATTGGGTACCCATCCAATTTGCTCCATCATCAACAAATGAAGAATTTAATTTGTGAGATTCCTTAACATGATGCATACCCAACCATCCAACAATATTTACCCCCCAAAGCAGAAGCCTTACAGCCTCCCAACTTCCACATAGCTTACACCTGATCAGTGTTCGACATTGAGATTTTTTAATTGTGATTTCATCACCTATAATAAAATTTCCAAATAAATGCCAAGTCTGATTACATGCATACCTCAGCACAACCAAAATTCACCTTCCTTAGGCCCTTGGTATGTCGTAAGAGATCAGGATTATTTTCATACAATGAGGATTTAATCTCACGTTAGGCATATTCTGTAGAATTTGAACAACTAGTGAAGCAGAGTGTCATATCAAGTTCTATCTGTGCTTCTCGGATTTAACTGGTTGAGATCTATGTGGCCTTGTCATCCACCTCTCTGTCCCAATATCTAAAAAAAATATTCTCATTAACATAGTTGAGTTGGCACTCAAGTGGTAAAAGGGAATAAGTTCCTCCTACTAGGTGGAAATATTATCACCTCTTTTACCACACTGAATTTAAAAAAAAACACCTTCATGAGGAATTGTGCACTTGAAAATCTAATCACAAGTATCAACCCAACCAAAGCTCTGCATCAAAGTTGACAATGTTTTCTACCACCAAGATGTTGGCAAAAACCTGAAGGTAAATTTAGTGGAGGAAGATGGAGGTGCACGAAGCTACATGTCATGGTCATCATTGATTCCCCACTTGAAAAAGATCAAAGATCTACGATCTTGGTTGATGGAGAAATGGGTAAAAAAGGAAGAAGAAACCAAGCGGAAAGAAGCAAAAGGACAGTGTTTGGAGCCCCCTAAATTTGCCATCTCCCTCCCCTCGATCACCTTTTTGCTTCATCGAGTGCAACTCAACCTCAAGTCCTGTTCGAACCCCAATATTAAATACACATTTTCTTCATGTCCCTTTCCCTTTTCTCTCTCAAGCCCATGGTGGCAATGAAAGCCACATCTCCATGAGCAGTGCCTAATCATGTTGTGGGGGACTCGTAGATGAGAGCAACAGCTAACTCGACTGCGAGGGTATCATAAGGAGGAAGAAGGACTAGTAAAAATGCTTCTTTTTTACCATCGCATACGTCCATGTGAGTAGGGAGGATGGAAGAGGAAGAAGAGGCTATAAATTTGTAGTAACAATTGCTGCTAGCTTTTGCTGTCCTGATCAAACATTCTCCTTTCTCTCCACCACTTCTATTATCCTTCACTTTCCAAACCCTAGATTGGTAAGATGGGAATCGCATCGCCTGGCTGTATATATTTCTCCACCTACACCAGAGCTTGTCAGGAAATCCAACCCATGATCTTTTGTTTCGATGGTAGGAATTTAACCGAAGCAGCAGCGGGTTGCAGGATGGGGCGAGGAAAGATTGAAATCAAGCGCATCGAGAACACGACCAACAGGCAGGTGACCTTCTGCAAGCGCCGGAACGGTCTTCTCAAAAAGGCCTACGAGCTGTCCGTCTTGTGCGACGCTGAGATCGCACTCATCGTCTTCTCGAGCCGCGGACGCCTCTATGAGTACGCCACCAGCAGGTGAGCCCTAGTTTATCTCTTCCCTCAACTCTTAATAGCTCCTTTTAATCTTGTTGCTTTGCCTTTCTATGCAACGTACAAGGGATAGGTACTCAGCGAGCTGAAGGTGTTTGACGTTTTTTCCCTCTGAGACGAAGACTAAATTAGAAATCGTCTCTACTATTCTTGAAAGGAAGATTGGTGCCAATCCTCTTAGATCTCATGAATGTCATTTTTGTCTTTGGCCTTAGAAGCTGAGATCTGAACTGGTTAGGAGTAGATAGATCTAACAAACGCAAGGGCCTCGCTTAGATGTTTAGATAGATTTAGTACTTTTGAGCTTACATTTGCTAGCACGGTGGTCCTCTTCTTTCTCTATTTGTGATTCTTTCCTTTCTCTAAGGCTGGTGCTTGGTGTCGTAGTGTGTTATTGGAGCTTCTGTTATCATGCTTTTATTCTCTTGCTTTCAATTGCTTTGTTGGGCGGAAGCACTGAGCTGAGGAGGCGCGGCAGTTAGAGAATACAGTAGGAATAGTAAAGATGATGTCTTAGTATATTAGTCGGAGCATATATGCTTCCTTCTTCTAAGCTCTACCTCCCCATTTTGATCTTACAAGCTCAATTTGCCACTTCCTCTCTCTTTCTTTTTCTCCTTCCTTTACGATCCTTCATCCATCCTCGCTCATCTCCTTCCCCTCTTCAGTTCAAGGCACCCATCACTCCATCAGTGTAAGAAAGCCTGCTCTAAGAGCTGTCACGCTCTCTCTAGCCCCATTCCTTAACCAGAAGTACAACCAGCCTTTCCCATGTCACACTCCTGTTCCTCCCTGAATATTAGGGTTCTTGATTCTCTTTATTTCCCATTCTACCCCTCTCCTAATTAATAAGTCTTAAGGCACTTAATTCACTTCAGTTCTTTATCAGCCTCTCTCCTAATAAGTGTACGTTGCAGTCATTAACTAAAACAACTCTACAATAAGCCAAAGGATTGCAGACGCAGAAGAGTACTGATAATGTACACTGTGCCGGAGATGTTGCATAGGAAGTATAAAAAGTAAAATTCAGAAGAGGTCAAGGAGACCAACGAGGGCAAAATGTTTGCTTCATTACTTGTGCTGTGGGTTTCTCATTAACTCCACGTACACAGGTCAGGGTAAAAGAATCCACTCTGGGTATTACACGGAAGATAATGAATGGAGTTCCGGGTGTAAGCCCACTCGGCTATGGGAGGAGTATCAGCCAATCATATCATGGGATCGCGTGATAACGTGGCAGATAAGGGCCAATAGGATTCTCGAGGAAACTAAGGTTGGTGCAAAGCCGAATGAATGGTTGTGTCTTTAAGGACGACCTTGGAAATAGGGGCTCCTTCTGCACGCAGCGTCTAGCTCCAGGAGCAATTGGTTGTCTTTTGCAGAGGTCTGGAACTTGGTATTTATTTTGGGGGTATGATTTATATATTGCATGTTTGAAAATACTGAAAATGGGTCCAAATTAATATTAAACATTTTACCTGGAAAAGTCACTATTTAATTAGCATAATGATGTGTATGCTTCTGAAATGCGATGGATGTTGACTGGAAAATATTTTGCTCGCCCTTTTTAACATAAGATACTTGATTATACTTTTCTTCGGCATGCAGCTTCTCATTGCACTTCTTAATTGATTAAGTCAAACGAAACGAGAGAGGGATAATAGTAAAGAATTAGTGATTAATTATTATATTTAATGAACAAGATTTCAGTTTAGCTAATTTAGAAACTTTTGATATGTATTACACTTGCTTATCCATTATTAAGCGTTGGGTACTTGATTATATGAATAATTAGCAAGATAGATGTAAATCTTTATGAATTCATATTTTAGTTGATTAATACTATTAAATAGTCATGGTCTACCTTCATGAATGAAACTTCCAAATATGTTTGCATATTTGGAGATGCATTATAGTATCTTCATGATAATTTGCTACTCTTATATATATGAGATATTCAGAATTACCACTCTATAATGATATGTATGCAAAGTTCTCACTTGGACGTTTATCATAACTTTGTAATTAACAACAAATATATATATTTTCCTTTTTGGTTGTAGTGCGCGAACGACAATTGAGAGGTACAAGAAAGCATGCAGCGATACCGCCAACAGTGGTCATGCTTCGGAAGTCAATGCTCAGGCAACATTTTCTTTATTCTCCATCCATTCAATAACCCATAAAGTTTTAAACATATATAATTAAAATGAAAATGAATTAATGTTGCAAAGATTAACTTGATTAACTTCAACATGATTTTTCTCTTTGCCCAAGATACATGCATCCACTTGATTATCAAAACAATGGATGAACATCTGCCAATCGTTTTATGACATAGAATTATAAGGTTTATATACTTCTCTTGGTCATTCCACATAAAGATTCCTATTTTCAGTTGGCATTTTTTTTCAATTTTTTGTTAGTGTCACTTACTGGGATTCAACGTCCTCCTTAGGAGATACTAGAATAATTACATCAAACCCAAAGTGTTTATTCGTCATTTGTCTAATCCCTATATATATATATAAAAGAGGTTAGAGGGTTAAGGTGTGTAAAAAGGACAAGAACAAAGAAGGGGTCTTAAAACCTTTTTTACCAAATTACGTTTAAAGTTGTAGAATTATTTACGAAAAAAATGTAACATTCATGTATTAAAAAGAAAAAGACAACAATTTTTTGAATTGGGAATGGGCTATATATTTTAGAGGTGTTGAAGTGATGTCTTAGGATGTTGATTTATAATAGCACTAGTTAAATCTTGTAGGATATGTTTCACTTTGATTAATGAATTTACATTTGCATATAAATAAAATTGAGGATGTACTAATAGAACTTAAGTTTTCTCCTAATCACATGAATTTTAAGAATGAAATAAAAATTCAAATAGAGAAAATATAAGACATAATCTAATTTCATTGAAAACATGGCATAACAAAGTAATACATAAACTGAACAATAAGGAACCTTATTGAAGAGTTATGTCCTTGCCTTGAACCGTTGTTTGAGCTATCCCTGAGGAAGAAGAAGAAGAAGCGGAAGCAAGAGGATGATCTTCTAGGAGAATTAGAGGTGGTGGCGCCGCAAAATAGCTTGTTGAAGTGGAATTAGATTTAGGTCAAGATCCTTAAACCCTCGGGGACCAACTTTATATATAGTGCATATCCATTATCAACCCATAGATGATAATAGATACGGATAATGGGTTCTACATATATGAGGTTCATATCCAATAATCTTATACATAATAACCTTAAATTAGAACACTTAATAAGTTTCAGTATCGCAAATCTTAAATCATATGTAAGCCCACCTTAAGGGATATTAAATTCAACAATCTCCCACTTTGATTATATATGATTATAGACAACAAACGAATATAACTTTAGTTGATTTCATACTTAATGAGTTCATAATACCTCTGTAAATAATTTGGTTCATTAACTTCATTGGTATAGAACTGAAGAGAACATAACTACTATATATAATCTTAACAAGTGTGAATAATAATCACAATACTAATATCATTAACTCAAGATGTGGATGTGTAGATGGAAATTATATAAAATGCGATCAATACATGTCAATTTCTAACTAGTCCTAAGGTAATCTCAAAAAAGGTCAGATTATATTTGTAAATACTTTATGCTAAACTGTAAGAACAAATCATGACCCAAACTTTATAATTCAACAGAAATCTATATCACTTTTACACCAAATGTTAACAGCGGTAACAAATCATGATATTGTATTTCAAAGTGTCCAACAAATAAATAAAATCCCATGAATATTTTGAATTTAAGTACGTACAATAATCAAAATAAAATATTTATCTTTATTATCAAATATAGAGTAATAAAATAAATACTAACTCTTACTAAATGACACAACATGCGCATGAAATACCTAAGGCACTAAACCTTTTGTCACGCCCCCAAGACCTAGGAGCCGCTGATCCAATAGAAAATCGGACAGCACCTCCCCTGTCCGGCGGATAATTACACATACACATAACCTATATAACATCACCACGCAGTTTAATTGGGCCTCAGGCCTCCAAAATAGATAAACACAACATAAAAACACAAGACAACTAAGTAACTCATACCTGACTGCGGACCGGTCCGACTTAGGATAGAACAACCAATACAACAACCCCTTAGGGCACACGACACACTCGTAATACATATACAAATCGCTAAGGACATATGAAACAAATACACTGCCCAGTACAAACACATAACCATGTCGTCACGATGGGTAGGGACTGGCTGCTGGGCTCTTCTGGCGACTCCAAGTATCTCAACCTGAAATAAACATGTATGGCAACGGGGTGAGTCCATAACTCAGCGAATACCCAACAGATATGCATAGAAAGTTATACTAACAACAAGAGTTCCACTAATACAGTCTCATATCAACAGTAGGGAAAGACTAGTACTGAAAATACTGAGGTAGATACATACCAGAATCCATCTAACCTGAAAAGAGGGTAATAAGTACCAAGGGAATACCAATAGACATATAATCTCAAATAACAAGCCTCCAGAATATGCATGTCAAACAAGTGCAGAAATCAAGTGCAGCAAACAATGCACGATGCAAAATATGCACATGGTGCAATGCCATGGTCACCCCCTAACTCCAGTCAAGCCACCGAGACAGGCGATACTGTGTCGGCCGAGTGGGTAGAGCTGTGACACTGTCCGCACTCTGCCATCACTGCTCCTGAGTGACCGAGAGGACAGGATGCTGGTGGAGCTATCGCTCCGCCCCATGTATATATGGGGGAGATATCTCTCTCATCTTCTCTGGTCTATGGGTAGAGAAGGGATCCCTGCTTGCTACCACGCTCCAAAACCACTACCCCTGAGCGGACGAGCGGAGCAATACAGAGCAAATGCACACACCCAGCGGTATCCACTAACCCATGAGTGGCCGTGTGTGTATATCATGTGCCGGAAGACGATTAGGCTCAACCACAAGGGAGTCGCTGATCGCCGGCATGCAACAATGCAAGGATGGTGTATGATGGATACACATACCTCTCTCCCCAAGTCCTCAGTATACTAAGTCTCAGTCTGAAATCCTATAACAGGAAATACAGGTAACCTACAAGGTATACTGGCCGGAAACTACAAATCCCTCAAGGTCAAATGCAGGAGGTACATCACAATCCCTAAGCATACATATAGATATGACAATACCTGAGACTGTATGGAACTAATAGCATAATAACTCAGGGATAAACAACAAGTATCCAGAACAGGTATAATAAACAGGGATAGCGTATAATCTTACTGCTATCTATAACAGTCTATGCATAACAAAATGACAATATCATAAGAGATAAGTCAAAGGGTACCCGCCTCCAAAGAAAGAGAAGTCCGTATCAAAAGGAGATAGAACCACCCGCCAATAATCCAATCAAGCTCCTGTATCAAGGATGTATTTAATTAGCTATTACACAGATATGATAACTAGCTAATTAATCCCCAATCCAAACCAAATTTAACCTAATCCTTTACTCTCTTCTAATTAAACGAAAGGTTTTCCAATTACCTCACGTAATTAAGATTAGGTTAAATCCTCGATCTAATCTCATAATTAACCTATTGTTATAATTGAACTGGATAGCCACAATAACCTATCCAACTCTAAGGTAGCAAAAACCCACTCAAACTTATGCGTAAAGGTTTGATAAAAACATTACAATATGGCAAATCTTGCCGTAACCCAATCCATCACAGAACACAACAATGGCAGCGCAAACCAAAACCATATTCACAAGTTCATCATCCAAATGCCACTAGATCAATTCCTATAAACTGACTATAAAGACCTAAGCTGCTCCAATACAGAATTAACAATCCAAGTGTGAATCTAAAAGCAATCTCACAGTTGAACAAAATCATACTCAAAGGCCAAAGGTATCAGCACCTTACCTCAATCCCAGGAGATCCAAAGCTCAGATTCAAACCCGAACAGATTTATCTTAACCCTACAGCTGTTCACGGCAGCAAATGACAACAAGAAAACATTTCTGACCTAACCCTAGCCATTTGCCCTTACCTGGATCGGTGGCTTGCAAGAATTCAACTCGGCTCTGACATGGCAAAACCAACAACTGACGCAGAGAGTCTCAGATCAGTGTCTCCGTCGTCTCTGTGTCACCGCCGGCTGTAGAAGCCAGTGAAGAGGGGAAACGAGGAAGAAACTGCCGACCTTGAAAAATTCTTGAGCTGGACTCGCCATTGGCTCGCTCGCGCGAGGAAGAAGAGAAGAACTGTGCTGAGAGGGGCCTGCGACGTCGATTGCGAAGAGGAGAGATCGCGAGAGGTGCTCTCGGCAGAGGTTTTGCGAACAAAAGGCTGGGGTTCGCGATGAGATGAGGAAAGGTCGGGTGGCGGCTAGGGGTCACGAAGGGAAAAGCGTCGGGTCGGCGCTTGGCTGCGGGCGAGCTATGAAATGAAGGAATGGTTAATCAGCCGATTAACCTAGGTTTAACCCTTATATATATATATATATATAGATAGATATATATATATATATATATATATATATATATATATATATATATATATATATCCAATAAATCAGATTATCTAATTATATTTTATTATTTATATAATTTATCATCATAAATTCCACCAAGGACCCAAGAAAATTTCTAAAAATTTTCCGTCATATTTTACAAGGTTATTTCTTGATTTAAACTTTAGAATTACTTGCCGTATTTTACACCTTTAGTGAGTAGATCAACCAATATGGAATCTGTGCAAATATGCTTTGTCATGATCTGACGACTCAGAACACTCTCTTTAACTGCTAGAAACTTGATTTCGATGTGCTTAAACTTCGACGAACTGCGGTTGTTCTTGGCATAAAATTATGCAATTTCATTATCACAGTAGATCCTTAGTGGCATGTCAATTGCATCAACGATCTGCAATGTTGTACATGACGAAGTTCCGCAATCAAATCCTGTGATTGGATGCTTCATAGCATGCTACCAACCCTGCCTCCATAGTAGAAGTGGCTACTAGTGTATGTTTGATACTCTTCCAAGATATAACCCCTCTAACTAGCATGAAAATATAGCCCGAAGTAGACTTCATGCTATCCAAGCATCCAGCAAAATCGGAGTTTGAATATCCTATCACTTTTAGGTGATTAAAACTTCGATATGTGAGCATATGTCCATTAATTCTTTGCAAATACCGCATCACTCTCTTTACTGCTTTCCAGTGTGATGGTTCTAGGTTACTTATATATTTACCTAACATCCCCACTATAAATACTATCTTGGTCGTATACAAACCTATGCATACATAAGACTTCTCACAGCTAACGCATAAGAGAATTGATCCATCTCCTTTATTTCATTCAAGCCATGGACCCTACTATATACTGAATCTGACATCTTTAGACATAGGTATGTCATCAGGTGTACAATTTTTCATGTCATACCTTATAAGCACCTTTTCAATATAGGCCTGTTGTGAAAATCCAAGAATACTTCTTGAATGATTGCGACATATCTGTATGCCTAAACAAAGGATGTTTCATTAAGATCTTTCATTTCAAAATTATTGGATAGAAATGACTGGTTCATGGAGCGAACCCGTATTATTACTCGAAAGCAATATGTCATCCACATACAAAACAAATATAACAAACTTGCTCTCATTGAACTTGACATATAATCAATAGGGTTCTCTCTAAAATCAAATTAGATGAATACTTAATCAAATTTCTAGTACCATTGACGGGATGGATGTTCCAAACCATAAATGGATCTCTTTAATCAACATACTAAATGTTCTGAATCTGAAGACTCAAAGTTCTCCGATTGCACCATATATATATATACACCTCAATATCTCCATGAAGGAATGCAATCTTTACGTTCATTTGGTGTCAATCTAAATCATAATGAGTTACAAGTGTCATGATTACCCTTAGGGAGTCTTTTGTTGACACAAATGAGAAAGTCTCCTTATAATCAATTTATTCTTTCTTAGTGAATCCCTTAGCAACAAGAGGCTTTTTACTTTCATACAATTCGACAAGTTCTCAAACATCATTATCTGTCATAGATTTCAACTCTTCTTGCATTGTGTTAATCCACTTTTCAAAATTAGAGCATTGATTGACCTCTTGGAAATATACAGAATCACTTTTCAACTCAATGTCAAAATCGTGCTCATGGAAATAAATATAATCATGAGAAGTCATAGTTCTCTGTTCACTAGTGGATCACCTTAAAGGCACTTGTATTTGAGATGGTTGAGGTATGTGCTCATCAATATAAGGTAATATCTCTTTAAGTGATAGATCCTCCAATTGCATTGGAAATATTGCGCGAATATCTTAGTTCACTATACTCACTTGATGTGCAATATCCATAATGTGTAGTATAGTAACCATATCATTATTGATCACGCTAGTAATAACCAAGGAGGATCACCAATACATTCCTTAAAAGATACTTCCCCAATATTATAACTCCCACTATCCTTAATAATTTGATGTTTCCCATTTCGAAGAAGGTTCCATTAGAGGAATCATAAAATTTCTATCCTCTTGATTTCTCAGAGTAAACTTACAAAATTGCAGCTAACTGTTCTTGAGTTCAGTTTTCTTTCGTTAGGCCTATAAGGTTTAGCCTCAACAGGGCAACCCCAGCTGTATAAATGCCTAATGTTAGACTAACTATCTGTCCACATCTCGAATGAAGTTTTAGTTACTATTTTACTAAGTACTCTATTGAGTAGGTAAACTATAGTTTTAAGTGTTTCATACCATAAAGATTCAGATAAAGAAGTGAAGATCATCATACTTTATACCATATCTTTTAGGGTACGAATGCATCGCTAAGCTATATCATTTTGATTAGGTGTATCAGATATGGTATACTGAGGCTTAATCTCATACTCAGTAAAGTAATTTGTATAAGGTCTTAGACGTTGTTCACCTAATCCAATATATTGACCATAATATTAACCTCCATAATCAGATTGAACGATTTTGATTTTCTTTCCTAGTTGATTTTTAACTTTGGATTTAAAAATTCTGAGCATAACCAACGATTGCGACTTCTCATGAATAAGGTACAAATAGCCGAATAAAGAGTAGTCGTTTATGAACCTAACAAAATATATGTGTCCATTCTATGATGTCTTAGACTCTTCGGGAATGATTTACAAATGTTCGTATGTATTAATTCCAGTACGTCACTACATCGATTTGTTCTCTTATTCTTTTTAATAGTTGTTTTTCCCTTAACACACTCTATACAATATCATAGTCTGACATGTTAAAGAAATCGAGAATTCCATATGACATTAATCTTTATAGGTATTACCTGGATATATGTCCTAAACGCAAATGTCACAACATGGATGAATTCTCGTTAGTTAATTTGTGTTTCATACCTATACTAGCATAATCACATTGTCAACCGTAAGAGTTATAGTGTTTAATTGATAAAGTTTATCAACCAAGGAACCATTGTCAACCCACATTGAATTTAAGAAATACTAAACATTCCATTTCTAAATAAACAAGAATATTCTAATTTGTCTAAATAAAAAATTAAATTATATCGAAAAGACGGTACAATGAATGCATTTTCCAAATCCAGAAAAACATTAGTTCCTAAACAAAGTCTAAACATACTAATGGACTCTACTTTAGTCTTCTTTTCATTTTCGGCATAGATATATCTTTCATCATCAAACGAAAGTCGGTTACCACCCTGCATAGTGACACTTATGTGAATAGTAACACTAATATCTATCCACCAAGTATTAGTTGGTACAATAGCCAAATTGACTTTTGAACTAACAAGAGTGAGAAATTTATCTTTCTTTACATGCCAGTTGAAATATTTGAGGAAGTCTTTCTTCATATAACCTTTCTTCTTGAAAAAGAAACAAGTGGACTCCTTGTCCCACTTCTTTTGCTTCTTATGGCAAAACTCCTAGAATATGTAATTTGTTTTCCCTTTCTTTACTAATCCTCTTTCTCTTCTTGGTCGAACCTTGGAATCAAAATGCTAAGTGAGCATTTTCAGGTGTCTCACATCTCAATATCTCCTCCTCTTGCATGTACTGAGCTATAAGCTCATTCAATATCCACTTTTTCTCTTGAGTATTATATGATATCTTAAAAGTAGTAAACCGTGCAGATAGCGACATCAAGACAAAATGACTAACATTGACTCAGGCATATCATGTTTAAGTGCTTTCATACTTGTGGCAATATTAGACATCTTCATAATCTACTTCCTGAAATTTTCTTTGTCGTTATACCACATAGTTACTAACTTCAAAAGAAGTGTAATATTCTTGACTTTTTCGTTTGCCACAAAACAGTTTGCTAATTGGCTAAAAAAACTCCTAATATCCTTTCTATTGGGCCCCGAGGATATACATATGTCACGCCCCGAGGAGCTGCTCGTCTGATACAGACCGGACAACTTCTCTCTCGAAACGGCGGACAACTCAAATCCTCAACACATCAACTCTCTCTGCCACCTGTACCACAATTGATAGGGCTGGAACAAGTGTACAAGAACGAAATGAAAATGTCAACACATCAAGAAAAGTCGCGTAGCGGTACGACTTACGACAAACACACTTAGACGTACGCCTCCATGGCACACAAAAGTACAATCCACACCGTTGTGCAAGGCATCACAACAAACAAGAATACATATGTGAAAACGAAAAACAAAAGAAAGGTACCAACATGTACAACATCTAATAAAAGTAAAACAACGCAAGTCGTCTCGACACAGGTGAACTGGGATAGGTTGCCGATCACTCCAAATAATCATCCTAAAATAAAAACAAGCCTAATGGTGTGAGTCCAAGAACTCAGCGAATACCTATATCTGATATACAAAGCAAACTAATTAGCAGTTAGATTCCAGCTGACAAAGTCCTAAGTGTAGTAGTAGAAAAATACAAAACTGAGATACTATAAAGGTAAGACATACCAGTGTTAGGCTATCTCGGTAATACATATGTCAATAACCCTTAATACCCCTCCGTGGGTAAAACAAAGTTGTCAGGATGAATACATAACACAACCTATATGTGCATGCCAAACAAATGCATCATCCAAATGCAGCAAACGCAAACAAATATAATTCATACATCATGCACATGATACAATGACATGGTTACCCTTGTCACTAGTCAGTCATCGTCACATATCATAAGTGAGGATGCTGGCGGAAGTACTCATCCAGGTGTAGGGTTATCACAACTATACGCACTTTGTCATCACTACTCTTGAGTGACCAAGTGGACATGATGCTAGTGAAGTAAACACTCTTATCCCATGTCATATGGGGGAGATAAATCTCTCAACTTCTCATATCATCGAAAAGAGGAGGGAACGTTGCCTGCTACCACGCTCCGGTACCACTACTCATAAGCGATCGAGCGGAGCAGTACAGAGCAACTGTATACACTCGGAGGGGTCCCTGACTGCTACCACGCACTAGAACCACTGTAAGAGTGATCGTGCGGAGTCTCGATAGAGCAAGTGGGTGCACCCTCTGGTAGCCACTATCCATAAGTGACTATGTGCACACAACATGATCTGACGATCCAACTCGACCACAAAGGAACCCAGGGTTGCCAACTATGCAATAGTGCAGTATGATGCATGACACTAAATGCATGCAACACCCTACCGAAAGACCTCCCTAGAATACATGACATGCATAGGTCTAAGTCGTAAATCATGATCTAGAAGTAAACTACCAGTGTATATACAGGGTACTACTCGTGATCAAGTCATGCTGTGTACGAACTATACGGGAGTAAACATGAAGCATCTCAAGGTCAAGCTACTAGTATCCGGTGGAGATATTCATGAAATACATGAATAACATGGAAGATTAAGTCTTTCCTAGTTTTTCTTATCGAGAGTTTTCAACAATCAAACATGATATCTATTAGTAAAACATAATCTAGCATTAACACAATAAATCAAAGAAAAACTCTAACTTTATTACCAATGAAAATGACAAAACAGAATATGTGGCTTTGATACCAATTGATAAAACTTGAATTGTCTCCTAACCGTATAAATTCTAGGAACGAAATAAGAATTCGAACAGAGAAAACATATGATGTGATCTAGTTTTATCAAAAACATGACATAACAAAGTACTACATAAACTGAAAGACAATGAACATAATTAAAGAGTCATGTCCCTGTCTCAAAGCATCGTCTGAGCGATCCATGAGGAAGAAGAAGAAGAAGAAGAAGCAGAAGCAAGAGGATGGTCTTCTAAGGGAATTAGGGATGACAGCGCCGCAAAATTTCTTGTCGATGAGAATAAAAACTTAGGTGAAGATCTTTAAATCCTTGGGGATCAATCCTATATATAGTGCACATCCATTATCAGCTTATGGATGATAATAAATGCAAATAATGGGTTCTACACATACGAAGCCCATGTCCAATAATTCTATACCTAATAACATTAAGTTAGGCCACTTAATGAATTTCAATATCATAAATCTTAAATTACATGATGTGAATCCACCTTAAGAGATTAAATCCAACATGTGTTAGTTTAAGTTTAGTTACAAAGTGATAAATTTATTGGAATCTCAAAAATTAGTTCACGATATATTGATTAGTTCTTTATGATATAATTTCCTCAAAATTTGAGGATGCCTTCTCTCGCATACTTTTGAATTTAAATTAGTTTATCTCAAAATATCTTTTAGGAAGGATTTTTATTAAAACTTACACAAATACTATACACTTTTAATGATTACTAAAAATTTAGAAAACAGTTAAATTTTAAAATTATATTATTGGTTCAATAGGTATAGAAGTAAAGATTAATAGGTGCCCTCATGTGTGCGGTGTAGTGGTAAAGCATTTAGGGGAACACATTTAAGTGTGTATTAATTGCGCTTCAAATTTATCGGTAGGTGAACTAAAGAAAAGATCATTTATTTAAAGATTTATGTGAGAAATATAAATCAAAGGTAGATAGGATAGACTTCCCAAATAGTAAATTATATTAAAAGGGTACAAATATAAGACAATGTGCTAGTTGACACAAAAATTTTAATTACATGAATCTCCTTTTCAATCAATGTGATTTCTCTTTTGAGAAATAGAGGAAGCTTCAAGCTTCAAAAAGTTGTAATAACATTTTTCACAATGAGTACAATTTTCTGAAGCAAACAATTTTAGGGACAACTTTGACAAGTTCAAGAATAAAGAAATCAGCAATTCAGAAGCAGAGCTAACAAGTTATGATTTTGATCAAATATATCAGGAATTTAGAAGAAGAACTAGCATTGAAACAGATCTAGATAAGAATCCAAATTAAATTTATGTAATTTGACACTAAATATAAATGAAAAAGATAAATTACTTGCACAAAATTCAAGTAGAATATTTCTTGATTTCCACCTAAAATCTCCTCCTTATATTAGCTTTCTTATGTTGTTTTACAAACTATTTTGATAAAACAGTGTTCTTTACTTGTTCTTTAAGTAGAGAACAGTTCGGTAAAAGAAATTTTAGTTAATAAGGATCTCAAAGTTTATGGTACGTAGTCTTACTTTACATTACAAGAAATTAGGATGAATAAAAATTCGATTAAACCGAATAAACCAATCGAATTTTAAAATTCGGTTCGGTCTATTTAGAAATTTATTTTTTTCTTAAAAAAATTAGTTAATTAAGTTAATTTGGTTTAGTTTTGGTTTTTAATTTTCCTATTAGGTTAAACCGATAAACCGAATTAATCAAATTTTTAGCCCCAAATTAATTTTTTATTAAAAAATTGATTTTTATTTTTAAAAAATTGAATTTTATTAAAAAACTAATTTGTTTTAGATAATTCCGTTTGATAAAAAAAAATTGGTTTGATTTTAATCAAATACTCACCTTTGCAAGAAGTAATTTTTATGATTCAAACTCGTAACCTTTTAATCACACGATAATAATTTTAACGTTGCATCAAAGCTTTTTAGTACTCTTTAACTTTTTTTTCTCTTTATTCTTATATTAATAATCACTTCTTGAAATTTTATAAATACAACTTATGTCCCATCTTATCCTTATAATTCTATCATTTGATGGTTGTCAAGATTTTTTTTGATGTTTATACTTCATTGATTTTATTTTACTAAAAATTTTTGTCAACTAGCCTCACGGTCTTATATACTATCATCTAATAAAATACTAGTTGGCTCTGATTTTGTGTTATTAAATAAATGAATTATGACCATAAATTTTTTTTGGCAATAATCAAATAGTATAATTATAAGGATAAGATGGGATATAAGTTATATTTATAAAATTTCAAGATGTGATTATTAATATGAGAACAAAGAGAAAAAAATAGAATAGTATTCAGAAAATTACATTTTTAGGTTCGTAAATTATATTTTTTTCCAATTTTCATCCGGTTATCTACATATTCATATTCTTAATATATTAACTTATTATTTTCCAATATTAATATATTTTTGTTCGGAATTTAAATTGACCATCGATAATTGCCTAGCTAGGGCAACGATGCTAAATGGAAAATGAATTTGAGCATTTTTACTTTTGATGGACAAATCGCGTATGTGACAAATTTTTTAAGTCCACCTAAGCATTAAAATAAATAAGGAACACAAAATAAAAGCTACATTACTTTAAAAATAAAATCAATAAATAATATGGTTTTGATATTGTGTTCCTTATTTATTTTAATGGTAATGTGGACTTAAAAAATTTATCACGTAGGTGATTTATCTGCCAAAAGTAAAAATAGCTAAATTCAATTTCTATGTCAACATAGTTGTCTTCAGCTAGGTAATTAATGGTGGTCCATTCAAATTTCGGATAAATAAATATTGAAGTTGAAAAATAATATAAGGTAATATACTAAGCATATGAATTATAGATAATAGGACTACAATTAGAAAAAGTACAAGTTACTGTATGAAAAATATAATTTTAATGTATTCATTAACTTGATATATCTTATTATTAATCAAAATCTCAGGTTACTAACAATTCATATATGTAAGAGCTAATTATAAAAATTAATAATTAATTCATAAATCTTCATGTATCACTCATTATCTTGGGCTATAATCATGCTATAATTTACAATAACTATATTTACCTTTTTGAATAAGTATGTTTTATTTACTATATTAAAGTAAATTCTTGAAAAGCTGCCCCTAAAACTTGTAATGTTTCTCAAAAAATGTCACCTGCTCTCACTTTATAAACAACTATATGATTCATTGATACATCATCTCTTACTTCTGTCTTTCCTAGTTCCTACCCAAAAAAACTTTTCCTACCCAAAATACTATATTAAGTAATAATAACAAATGCTAAATTACATGTATTTCTAAGGCATAAAAAATTAGATTTTTATTTTAAAATTTTTAAAGCAATTTTAACCAACATGATTTAATAGCTTAAACAACTAATTTCAAAAACAAATGGAAATATATATATATATATAAGGTAGTTTTCCTGTGTATGAATCCAATGATGATGCCCTTGTTTGTAACCCTATCTGTAAAATGATAAAAAAATTTACCAGATTTTTTTTAAAAAAAAAGAACTTTGGTATAACTAAGTGTACCGTCTACTTCTCAAAATCATAGAATAAACTTGTTGATAAAATTTATTAATTTGCATGTGAATTACAATAATTATTTTTTATTTTTGTGTGTTTATTTAGTCATGAAATTAGTGGGTTAGTATGTGCTCATGGTTAAGAAGTTAGTGAGCTAGTACATTTTCACTATTGAGGAGTTACTAGATTAGTAATTATTTTTATTTATCTATTTATTTAGTTGACATCAGGTATCCAAGCCTTCGACCTGACTAATGTTATTTTTATGATTGAGAAATTAGTGGATTAGTCATTATTTTTAATATTATTTTTTATTATATATTTTTCTATTTATAAGTTGTTATTCTTGACCTAAAATGTACCAATCTTGCTACCTTTATAATCTTGGTTTCATGATTTCATTAGAAATTAAAATTTAATCTTTTTTATTTTTCAATTAAGTAGTTTTCATCAAAACAACTTTTGATCAACCCATAACCCATTTTAACTCAATAAATAAAATATTTAAACACAATTCACTTTCAAAGATCTAATGATACCTCTTATTTGTCTAAAGCTAATAAGTTTGGGTCTTATTTTATGTCTTAAAGCAGTTTATGTCTAAAGTGCTTTTTGGACTAAAATACTTTTAGAGTCAAAACTAAAGCTAGATTTGAATACATATTTTGTGGCTTAATAGTGCTCCAAGAATACATATTTAGTTTTATTTTATTTTTTAATTTAGATTTGACTTAATTAATTAATTAATTTTGTAAATCAAAACTATTGCATGGAGGTTTAAAGTGCTCATACTATTATTTCGGGAAGAAAAAAACAAGCGAGTGAGGAAAAGGGCACCTTTAGGGCATGTATACCATTTGTTAAAGCTAAAAATTTAGTCCCTTTTTGAAATTTTGGCTAAAATTAATAGAGATGTAGATGAATCAAACGTTTGTGAATAAATTTAATATTTGATTTGATAAGATCGGGTTTATTTATATTCGTTTAATACATACAAAGTCAATTAACTAAATAAGCTTAAACACCTTATTAAACTAAACGAATATTCTTGAATGTATGTGTTCAACTCATGATTGTTCATAAACAAAAATTATGAATTATTTGTAAGCAATATTGGTTAGTATAGTTTATGAATTATGCTGATTAATAAACCTATTATCAATATGGTAACAAACAAACATGCTCTTAATCAACTAAACACACTTAAGAATATAAAAGTTTTAAATAATCAAACAAGTTTAAATTAAGAGTCCGATAATATTTAAATAAATCAAGTTAGAGTTAAGCTTTATTCAAGCTAAAGATCATAAAAAGGTAAATCAAGTCAAGTTTTAACAACCGTTTCAATGATTTAATTTATTTTAGATTTGATTTGACTCGGCTAAATAAATAAGTTTGAATAATATAAAATTTGACATGGTCTAACTTATTTACGATCCTAGAAATTAATTTGTAAAATGCAATATCAATCATTAACATGTACTTTTATTATTTTAAAAAGTCACACGTGTGATCGGTTAGGTTTGATAAGTATATTTTTTTTTAACATTCAAATAGGAGTTTCTTAAGTTACACCTGCCTTATCTACATTAACATTTATTTCTATTTTATGTTTGAAATTGTATATTCTTGTAGAATTGAATCTTTCCATGCATCTATGGTGTGGATAAACTAGAGTGATGTGCCTTCACTCATTTGCTGCAGGGAGTCTTTGGAGTATGATACATGTTGTGCATTAATGTTAAAGTACTTTGATCTATAGGTCGTACATATTGAAACATTAGCTTGATCAAGGTCAAATTTGACTGAAAAACTGACTCGGATAAGACTCATCATGCCTACTAACCTACTTAATCATAGGAGTGAATTAATCCATGAATTCATTTATAGAGCCTATTAGATTGAAATCATAGCCGTTGTTGTGACAAGAAAGAATTGTCCAATAGTTTTTGTGAATCAATAAACCAATTCAAGTACAGCTATGGCAATTGTGTCTTTCTAAGTTTTTGATTAGTTGTCATTTCTTTTATTATTTCTCTATTATTTTGTTACTTTTAGTGTGTGAGCACTGGTTGTGTGCACTTAAATCTGTTATTACTTCAGGAACAAAGATTAGAAAGATGCCCACTTTCATTTGGCCATTGTATTTTCTAAGAAAATTTACTTACTGTACATCCATAAGATTGTCTAACCCTCTGTTTGGATGGGTGAGTAGAGGTTCATTAATGGAACGGGAAGGGAGAGGAAGAAAGAGAAAGGAAAGATAACTTTCTTACATCCTGATTTGGAATGTAAGAAAATAGATCATTTGAGAGGAAATAGAGGATAAAAGTTCCCCTACCTTCCCTCACCTCCTTCACCTTCTTCTTAAACATAAATAAAAATTACCTTTCCATTACTTACACCTCCCTCGTCTCCTCTCTAAGGAGAGAGAAGATAAAAGCTTAATGATCATAACTCAATTTTTTGTGATATTTTTTAACTCTTCTTCATGAATTAGATTGATGCAACATGCTGACATTAATACATGGCCTAACCTGTTGTCTTGTTTATTATCAGTATTACCAGCAGGAATCGTCAAAGCTCCGTCAGCAAATCAACCAATTACAGAGTACAAACAGGTTAGTCAAATCGACAGCCTTTTGATACTTAATTTCCTTTCAAATAGAGTCCTTTAGGCATGATGGTTCATCAGAAACTTGCTGGGTGAGTCTCTCGCATCCATGAGCCTACGAGACATCAAACAACTTGAGACTAGGTTGGAGAAAGGCATAACTAAAATAAGATCCAAGAAGGTAATCTTATTGCTTCTTGGAAGCTTATATGCTATGAGGATCTGATGTAGTGCTTACTTATATGATTTGATTTTGCAGAATGAGTTGATGCTTGCTGAAATTGACTATATGCAGAGAAGGGTAATCAGTATAAACTGAATTTGTGTATATCTTGATTAAGTTCTAGAAAACTTATCCAATTTATGCATATTATGTACACCTGATTATTGTTGTCAGGAGATGGAGCTGCAAAATGGCAATATGTACCTGAGAAACAAGGTGCTCAAACTTTTTCATCTGTAGGTGTAGATTTTTCTTCTGAAATAATTATATGGATGCCTGCAGCAGATAGCTGAGTATGAGAGAGCACAACAGATGACTGTATTTCCATCATCGACAACAACAATTGGGTACGAGGTTGTGCCACCTTATGATTCCAGAAACATGTTGCAAGTGAATAATACTATGCAGACTGATGAACAGTATAACCACCACCAGCAGATTAATCTGCAACTGGGGTAGGAGCATCTTGATCTTCTCTATCAACTAGTTTCAAAATTTTATATATGTTCATTCTTTTAGTTTCCTGAACTTATTGACAGATCAAAATTTAATAGTATTAAGTATATATAAAAATGGTACCTTTCCTAAGAATTTGAGGTCTTAGGATTGTTGTAAAATATTCAATACTATTAAATCAAGACCCTGTACAAGATTTATATAACATGGCAAATCCTAATGACACACAAAATAAGAAAAATAGGAAAAGACATAATTGCCCTTCAACACTCCCCTTCAAGTTGAACATATATATCAAACATGTTTAACTTGCTAAGGGCAGAATTAAACACAGCTTGGGGTATAGCTTTAGTAAACATATCAACAAGTTGGTCCTCGGATTTGACATAAAGCAAGCATAATTTTCCAGAATCAAGTCTCTCCCGAATAAAGTGGCGATCAATCTCGATGTGTTTGGTTCGATCATGTTGAACTGGATTATTTGCAATATTGATTGCAGCTTTATTGTCGCAATACAGCCTGAGAGGTAATTCAGTCTTTAATTCCATATCCTTCAACAAGAAGCTCAACCACAACATTTCTGCAAGACCATGTGTCATAGCCCGATATTCTGCTTCCGCACTGGACCGTGCACAAACACTTTGTTTCTTACTTCTCCAAGTTACCAAGTTTCCACCTAAGAAGGTGCAATAGCCAGAAGTGGATTTTCTATCATCTCTAGAACCAGCCCAATCAGCATCAGAATAACATTCCACTTTCAGATTTCCACCTCCTTTAAACAGTAAGCCTTTCCCAGGACATGACTTTAAATACCTTAAAATCCTGTCAGCAGCCTTCATGTGGATAGTTTTAGGAGCATGCATGTACTGGCTGACTACACTAACAGCATAGGTAATATCAGGCCTAGTCATAGACAAATAGAGTAACTTTCCAACCAGCCTTTGATACGTTCCCTTTTCCAGATTTGTTAAATCTTCCCCATTAGAACTAGTAACATCATGACTTACTTCTATAGGTGTCGATACTGGCCGACAACCCAACTTCCCTGTCTCCTTGAGCAAATCCAACACATATTTTCTCTGACATATATAAATTCCCTCATGAGATCGAGCAACTTCAATACCAAGAAAGTACCTCAATAGTCCAAGGTCTTTAATCTTAAATTCTGATATTAACTTGGATTTAAGAGTCTGGATTTCAATCTCATCATCTCCTGTAATTATCATATCATCAACATAAACCAAAAGAATAGTAATTCTGTCTTCTTTCCTTTTCACAAAGAGTGTATGATCAGCATTCCCTTGTTTAAAGTCAAACAATATCATGGCTTTGCAGAACCTATCAAACCATGCTCTGGGAGATTGTTTAAGTCCATACAAAGCTTTTATCAGCCTACAAACCTTCCCTTTTGTTTCGATTCCAGGAGGTGGTAACATGTAGACTTCTTCGTGAAGGTTGCCATTCAAAAAAGCATTTTTCACATCTAGCTGAAATAGTGGCCAATCATACTGAGAAGCAAGAGAAAGAATCACTCTGACTGATTTGAGATTTGCAACTGGAGCAAAGGTCTCCAAGTAATCCACCGCATATGTTTGAGTGAATCCCTTGGCAACAAGTCTGGCTTTATATCTGACAACTTCACCCTCTGAGTTATACTTGATAGCATAGACCCATTTAGAGCCAACCAAGTTCTTCCCCTTTGGGGGATCTACTAATTCCCAAGTACCATTCTTATTAAGAGCATCCACTTCTTCATTCATTGCCTCCAACCACCTTGAGTCCCTTACAGCTTCATAATAAGAAGAAGGTATGACATGATTTGATAGCTGTGAAATAAAAGCATGATATGAAGAAGACAAACGAGAATAAGACACATGGTTAGAAATAGGATGTTGAGTACATGACCTGACCCCCTTTCTAACCGCAATTGGAAGATTCAGCTCATTCATATTCAGGGGTGCAGCAGGTTCAACCAATGAGGATACAGGATCAGGAGCCAGAGCATCCGATTCGGCTAGCCGATTAGTAGTAGGTCCTTGCTTATGTCTTCGTCGTTTGTAAGTAATAATTTCTTGTGAAGCCCGCGAGCCCAGTAATGGAGCATCATCTTGTTTATTTTCCATGATATCCAGTGAAATAGGAATAGGAGAAGGAACCACTTGAGGTACAAGGGAAGAGGTAAGATTCTCCCCCTGAGGACGAGTCTGGGGAGCATAATAGGACTCGGACTCAAAAAAGGTAACATCCTTCAAGACATATCTTGTTCTAGTAATAGGATCAAAGCACTTGTAGCCTTTCTGGCAAGTAGAATACCCTAGAAAGATTCCCCGTATAGAGCGAGGATCAAGCTTAGAGGACTTGGGACCAAGGACATGAATAAAACAAAGGGAGCCAAATACCCGAGGTGTAAGGGAAAACAACATTGTGTCAGGACGAAGAATAGTGAGTGGACACCGATACCCTAAACTTTTTGATGGTAGACGATTAATGATATAGGCGGCTGCAAGGATAGCATCAGCCCAGAAATATTTGGGTAATTGGCGCTGAAATAATAGTGCACGGGCTGTTTCAAGGATATGACGATTTTTCCTTTCTGCCACTCCATTCTGCTGTGGTGTGTAAGGACAAGATGACTCATGAAGAATTCCTAAATCCTCAAGAAAGACATTTAGAGATTGTGTAAAGTATTCCCGCGCATTATCAGATCGAAGAGTTTTCACTTTTGTGTGGAATTGAGTTTCAACCATTCTGCAATAATGTTGAATGAGTCGAGGAACTTCATCTCTGCCTTTCATCAAATAAAGCCATGTACAGTGAGTGTAATCATCAATAAAAGATATAAAGTATCGATAGCCATCCAAAGAAGGCACAGGAGAGGGACCCCACACATCTGAATGGACAAGGTCAAACGGAGACGAACTTTTATTCATGGACTCAGAAAAATGAGTTCTACAATGTTTGGATAACTGACAAACTTCACATTGAAGAGACTCAAGAGAAACAGAAGAGAAGAGATTAGGAAATAAGACCTTTAAGGACCGAAAAGATAAATGTCTCAAACGAGAATGTCATAACAAGATTTTTTGACGCTTATTTTCTGAACACTGGGCTGTAGACTTCAGAGCAGATGTTGTTCCAAGATGATAGTAATAAAGACCTCCTACTTCACGGCCAGTTCCAATCGTTTGCTTGGTCTCGAGATCCTGAAAGACACAATGATCAGGGAAAAAGGTTACCGAGCAGTGTAGTTGTTTAGTAATACTACTAACAGAAAGTAAATTTAGAGAAAGAACTTGGAAAAAGGTTCCTTCTCCTACTTGGTTGGAGAAGGAACTTCCAAGCAAAAGGAAGTTGGTCTTCTACGGCAAGGAAAGGAAGGCAAGGAGGCCACCAGCAGCACACCGAGGTTGAAGAGGCCAGAGAAGAGTCTGTGAAGGCAGAGCGACCTTTGCGAACAGGGGCGCAACGAGGCGGCTGATGGCGATAAACCGGAGCACCGCTCGCTCTCTCCGGTAGAAGAAAACCCAAGGCCAGAAGGAAATCTCACTACTTTCGGCGACAAGAAGAAGACCGAAGAAGAAGTCCAGCAGTGCCTCTGTTGCTTCGCGTGCGCTCGAGGAGAGAGTCCTCCGCTCGAGGCTGATGGCGGCCACGAGGTCGCGTCGAGGAGGCGCGCGCGATAAGAGCGCTGTGACTTGTGTGTGCGCGGCAAAGGGGAAGAACATGATCCTGTGCTTGGTCGGTGAAGGATGTGGAGGAGAGTCCTCCGCTCGAGCTTGACGAGCCGACCTGGCGTGCGCAAGGATGCGAGGTTTGGCGGCGCGTGCGGCGCGCGGATTGGCGGCGCTTGCGATGTCGCTTGGTTTGGCGGCGCCGAGTTCACGTCGAGGATGCCGTCGAGTTGTTTGGAAAAGCAAAGAGGAGGATGCCGTCGAGTTGTTTGGAAAAGCAAAGAGGACGGCGCCGAAGAGAGAAAAAAATTAGGGTTGGGATTGCTCTGATACCATGTTATAAAATATTCAATACTATTAAATCAAGACCCTGTACAAGATTTATATGACATGGCAAACCCTAATGACACACAAAATAGGAAAAATAGGAAAAGACATAATTGCCCTTCAACAAGGATAAGTATATATAGCAACCTTCTGAAACTTAGAGAATCTAATAGTATTAAAACTCGGAGATCTTGCAAGCAAACTGAACTTCATTAATTGGAAGAACTAACCGAAATTTGCAGATGGCATAAATATATCACTCTGTTTTTTGCAATGCCATTACTGTTCTTAATATTTGGATGAACAATTGTTTTGTTTTTGGCTTTTGTAGGTGAAATGAAACGACGGAGAAGCTTCTGCAAATACATGTCTAATTAGTGCAACTAGTTATTATAGAACGAGAAAAAAGGTGTATGGCCATGATTGCTGAACGTATTTATAGTCCTCTCCATGTCCAATACACATGGTGCTTGGTAGAAGACCATTAAATATATATTTACCTTTAAATAATCACTCTGTATGATTATAACTCTATATGTTGTTGCCCTTTATGTACACTAACAAGTTTTATTTGAACTATATTGGCTACGCTCTGATCAAAATAGTGTTGTTGCTTGGTAGCAGAACATTAAGTGCATATTTGCCTCCATAATCATGTTAGTCATTGTTTGAGCTAGAAAGTATTTTAAGGGTAGGTTTTGACAAAAAATAATCTACTCATGTTGTATGATTTTTCACTCTATTTAGTTTGAAAACCATCATAGATAGTGCGCCTTCTTAGGGCAGTTTTTTCTCCAAAAAAACACACGAACAAACAAAAATTGTATGATTCAGAATTAGGGGTAGGCATCCAAAATTAATATCAATTCAAAAAGGGAAAACGATGAACTAAATAACTCGAACCAATTTTAAAAAAAATAGTAGATGAATTTGGGATGATCGACTCGATCCCACGAAAATTTTTCACCGACCGTTAAGATAAATCGAAAAAGTATATATAACAACCCATCTTAATAATTAGCATTTTCAAATCCTTTATTTCTTGAACCAATTCAAGATGGTACATATATTTGATATTTATTTATGTAAAGTATAGTTGATTAATTTATAGACATAGAAGCCTCATCACTATTGAATGAAGGTCTAGACAAACAGGAGCTAGAAATTAAAGACTAACATTATCTAAGTATGTTTGTTGTCCTTCCACTAGCAAGACAGCCTACCTTAGATTCGGCCACTCTATCCATTTATTTTAGCAAAAGAAAGAGAAAAAATAAATAATTTCCATATTTCTTTAACTAAAAGGCATGGATCATACAAAGCCCCTCACAAAGGAAGTCAAAATAAAGCCCCGGGATATGGTGCGTTCATTAATCATCGTTGTAAGTATTCAAGATTTAATTCTCAATTATAATATATTTTATAAGAATTTTTCTTTTAAATAAGACATGAATCCTATGATATTGGACTTTTGGATCATCTATCATAAATACTTTCCAATTTATCCTAACGATTGATGAAAAATTTTTATAAAACCAATATAATCGTTCAAGATTTAACGTTACTTAACCTCATTAATTTACAAACAAAGTCAAAATTAATCGCGCGTTATAGAAACCTAAAGATAGAGAACGATAAAAATAATGATAATAAAGGGATTACAATCATTTTATTTATAAATTATGTGAAAGATATAAATTATAAGATTAATTTATAGTCAATTCTTAAATAATTAAGAAATAAAAGGAGTTTTTTAATCCTGGAAATAATGAACAGTAAATAAGTTGTCGGAAAAAAAATTGTTAAAGAGACAAACCTGATAAATAAGTTATAGGTGGCAAATAAGTTATTGAAAAAAAAGGTTAATGAGGTTTTTTTTAATCTCGAGTTATCGGTTCGGTCTTATGAAAATTTTGTATTGATCATCAGGATAAATCGGAAAGTACTTACGATGGACAGTCTAAAAGCTCAACGTCCTAGGGTTCACGTCTCGTTTAGAGAAAAAATTTCTACATAATACGTCGTAGTTGAAGATCGAACCGCGAATGTCTGAGATAACAACTAGTTGCTCTTCCGCTGTACTATATCCCCGAGAGCGGCACATAAGTTATAGGTGGCAAAAGGTGATTCACTCGTCCCCACCAATCCGTCCCAGAATCAATATGGAGGAGGTAAATCACTGGATACTAGTTCAGATGTTGTGGCTAATGCTTCGGGAGAACAGACATACTGGCTTTGTCAGGTTTTGACTCCAAATCTTTATGTGGCAATACCCACGTACTAACCATCAGTCCATCCCATGGGATAAATAAGTTAATTATAAAATGATTAACGAGATTTTTCCAACCTCGGACGACCAATCCGACCCTACAGAAGTTTCCCACCGACCGCCAAGGTAAATCGGAAAGTACTCACAGCAGGTGGTCCACAAGCCCAGTGTCTCAAGTTCGTGAGAAAAAATTCCTACAAAATACATCGTAGCTGGGGATCGAACCGTGGATGACTGGGATGACAACTAGTTGCCCTTTCGCTGTATCATTGCCCAGGGCATAAACAATTAACAAAGTTTTTCTAACCTCGGATGATCGGCCCGGTCCCATGAAATTTTTCGATCAACTGTCATGATAAATCGAGAAGTATTTGTGGTGGACGGTCCAGAAGTCCAGCATAAGAACAAAAAGGTGGAACCGCCATCTTAGCGGCCCCCTAGTCCTTGCCCCACAGGTGTCCAGAGGGAGGCAAATCATGGTTTACTGGTCGGGTAAGGCGCCTGGGGTCGAGAGGATTTAAGCCAGTAGACCAGGTTTTTACCCCGTATGCGACTGGCGACTCTCGAACCTGAGACCTTCGGAACAAGCAGTCAGACGCCTTACCAACCGAGCCAGTCTCTGGGGGCCCAGAAGTCCAGCATAAGTAAAGTAAGTAAAAAGGCGAAACGCTCGCCCCCAGCGCCCCCGCCAGTCCGTCCCAGGATCAATACGGAGAAGATAAATTATGGTTATCACTGATGTGGTGAGGCGCCTGGGGTCAAGGGAATTAATATCAATAGACTAAGATTTTATCCCCGTACGCAACTGGCGCATAAGGAATTGGGTGAGGAGAGAGAGAGAGAGAGAGAGAGAGAGAGAGAGAGTAAAATGACCATTAAATGAGAATTGGATGCTCCACTCATCTGCGTTAAGGATAAGTGCAGTACTTGTGGAACATAATGCTGCCGCCTGATCAAAGAAGATGATTTGTTGTGCTACAAAATTGGATAATTTAGTTGATCATATTGGATCTCACCAAAAGAAAAGCTTCGTTGCGTTTTTAGGAGTAAAATTTTGAAAAGATTTGTAAAATAAAAATATTTAAATTATTGTGGAGATGAAATTTAAAATTTTTAATTTAATAGTAAATTTATATTTTCAAGTCTATTTTTTTTCTCTTAGAGGTGGAGTCGATGACAAATACTACAATAATATTACATGGTTGACCTTTCAAAATAATTAAAAAGTGAATTCAATAAATTAATTATAATATTTTATTTCATAAATAAATAGTAATGAATTAAAGTTGTATTTATTTTTTTTAAAAAAATATATTTGATAAATTAAAAATATATAAATGACTAAATTAAATTAAACTTTATAAGTTTATTAAATATTAAATGAAAATTAAAAAGTAAATTAAATTAAAAATCATGTTAATTAATTTATTAATTAAAAATTATACATAAATTAAATTAGAAATCATAATTATTTAAAATATTAAATGAAAATTATAAATTTAATTAAATTAAAAATTAAAAGTTAATTAATATATTAATTAAAAATATAAATAAATTAAATTAAAGATTATAATAATTTAAAATATTAAATAAAAATTATATAGAGATATTAAATGAAAACTATATATTTATGTGAATTATAATGTAGGGCCTACGAAAAAATTATAAATTTTTATATTTGTGATGTGGTATATTAAAAATTTAGTTTAAAAAAATTATTAATATTTTAATCATTAAAAATGTTCTAATAAAATTTTATATTTTTAATGTAGCATCTACCGTGGTAGATTAGGAATTATAAAAAAAATTAAAATTTAATAGAATAGAAAAAGGAACAGAATTCATCATCATGCCATAGAATAAAAAAATAAATAAAGTCAGAAAGCCAATTTATTTTTCTATCCCAAAAAAAGTTATGACTTTGTTTTCAAAACGAAAAGAGAAAAAATTGTATCTTTATTACCTTCCTCGAGCCTTTCTTTCCTTTCCCTATTCCTCTGCTCGCCGCTGCCGCCGCTGACTTTTGCCAGCTTCCACCTCTCTCAGACTCTCAGTGCAAAGCTTCATATTTTTTTTTCCCGTATTAGAAGGGCCTTTGTTCTTCCACTGGATGCAATGGAAAAGGAAGAGCTCGGTGGCAGTAAAAGCGCCTACAGCTGTGCCGATGGAGCGGTGGCCGCTGCTCCGACGCAGGCCTCTCCGACCCCGCTGACGCCCAAAGCCTGCGAGGCGACGCCGTACCCGACGACCTTCGTCCAGGCAGACAGCTCCTCCTTCAAGAAGGTGGTGCAGATGCTCACGGGCTCCGCCGAGACTGCGGCGGCGGCGGCGGCCGGGAAGGGGAAGCCCCAAGCTACGGCGGCCAAGGCCACCGGCGCCAAAAAGCCGTCTTTCAAGCTCTACGAGCGGAGGAACAGCTTCAAGAACCTGAAGATGCTGAGCCCTCTGATGCCGGCATTTCTGTCCAATCCCAATTCCCCTGGCGGCGCCGCTGGATTCTCTCCCCGGAAGAGGCCGGATCTCCTGTCGCCCAGCATGCTGGATTTCCCCTCCTGGGTTCTGAGTCCCGTGACGCCCCTTAATCCGGATCCCTTCAACCGGCCGCAGCCACACCCGAGCTCCGAGGCAGCTAAGCGGGCAGAGGACCTGGCCATCGCTGGAAAAGGGTTCTACCTGCACCCGTCGCCCGGGGCCGCCCCCGATATGGAGCCGCCCCGGTTGCTGCCGTTGTTTCCGTTGACGTCGCCAAAGGTCGTCTCCTCTGAGTTATCCCTTGCCACCCCTCACTCTGCTACTTAGAGAAGCAGAATTTCTAGGTTTAATGCTTAATTACTGCTCTTCGTCAGCTTCAATTGTATGATTTGTTCGTAATTTCCGATCTATGATTGAAATTACCAGCATGGGAAAGAGTGATCATGATCATCAGATCATCTACGTGCCTTCAACTATTTCTTCAGGAAAAAAAAAATTGATAACTAAACTTGTTGAGATTATGAACTTCAGGAATTGATTTGAATACAACAGGTTATGGTAAATTCGAAGCGAACAATTAAAACAGATTACAAATTTTTCATTCTGCATTTCTACTTGTACCTCACATAATGAGCCAAGCCTGATCTTTTGGATTATACTGAAAGGGAAAAAAACTACAAAAGAAAATTCAGATCTCCGTAAAAGATTGATTATATTATATCATAGGTAGTTAAGTATTATGGGTTTTAAATTAGATATAAATAGATAAATTATGGAGATATAAAAACCTTTGATATGAATTCAGATATCCAAATATTTTACGCACTGACAATTGACCTCGAAATTTATTAAAATAATTACTCATGTAATTATCAACATTGTCAATATTTAAACGCACCCATCCTCTACCTCCCTCTTTTCTCTTATATATAAATGTATAAAATTAACATATATGTTATAAATTAAATCAAGCGATGAAAATTGGACGGTTCATTCACCATTACATATACGAAAAATAAAAAAACATATAAATTTTAAATTTTTTAAGAAAATAGAGAACAAAATTATATAAAGATGTTAAATTCTGTAAATATAGAAACAAATTAATTGTTTTTGTTTTAGGAATAAGTGGAATATAAAAAACATAATAATTTTTGTCATGGGTAAATGATCTCAAAATTATTAGAGGATTATAATATTTGTTATCCTATTTAACCGTACTGATTAAAATTGTTAAACAAAAACACCCTATGTTGTAAAGCAAAAATGTATTTTTGATATCCGAAAATAGAATGTCATGGTTACATTCTCGTGAATTAGATTTTTGTGAAGTAGATATTTGAATTAAAAAAATACATTTTTGACTGATTTAATACTAAAACAGAAGAAGAGAAAAATGCTCTTTTGAATTTTTTTCCCCCCGAGGGAAATATAACGCAAATACCCAATTCCAATCTTTTACGTTGATGTAAAATGTTGTTATCTCAAAAGGCTGTTTTGCACTGACGGATCTCATCAACATGGGCAGTGGCATGGGGCCATCTCATCATGATGGAGACACGCGGAACTTGTGGGCAAATAAAAGCCATTTAAAGCTGTAACCAGTCTACCATGAGGCACACTGATTCCTAGATGAGTAGTAAATGCCAAATCCACTGGTTGACTCGATTTAAAGGAAGAACCAAATGGGTATAAGAAAATTGATGAGTTGCAAGTTATTGTGCAAAAAAAAATTAGGAGTATATATTTTCATCAAACTCGGCAAAAACTAAGGCCATTTTACATCATCTTGTGAAAAAAGCAATCAAAATTAAATAACATGAAAACAAAAGCAGGCGAAAACAGAACCGCAAGGTGACATGGATCACAATTCAGAAGAATATGCCCATCCCTAATGGAAACAAATTAATTGAGCATCAGATCCTTGTTGCCCACCAAACTAAAGAAAGTTTCATCTAATACAGTCAAATTTTCTAATTGTGGACTATGCTTACGCAAGCACTTTGGAGTTTGAAAAAAACATTTCGAAGTATTTCACAGATGCATTTTCTAAATCTTAAAGAAAGAAATAGGAAAAGGTAAGGGTGCGTTTGTTTTATATTTTTTAGTTTATTTTTTATTTTTATTTTTTGTAAAAAATATGATTTTCTAGAAAACATGTTTGATTTATATTTTTCAATTTTATTTTTCAGAAAAAAATATAACATTTTCTGAAAAATTAAAATATGAAATAAATTTATTTTTAAAAAAATGAGAAAATATGATTTTTTAAAAAAATAAAATAAATCAAACGACTCCCAAGTGACGTAGTGATTCACATCTTCAAATCACATGCTTTAATTCTTAAATGATAGGCATCCTTCAGGAAACAGGTGACACCCGTTACATAACAAGTTTCAGAGAAACACAAATACTGCGGGATATTGCATTAAAGTTAACTTTCATTTTTTTTTTTTTTGGATCTTTTCTGATATATATAGTAATCTTAGTTATTTAGTTTATTTTCATTAAGTACTTCAGAGGTGTTCCCTATTGCATAAGTATGTGAGACCATTTCTAATTTTCTATTCTACTGTGGGAGTTGCCATAATCATTTTTGTTTGTTTTGTTCGTTCGTTCGTACCAATATCAGATGAGAAGAATTCTACAATGAAAATATGTAAAAATCATAAATAAACATCAGGCAGATTATAGAATCTAGCAAAATATACTTATGTAGCTTATTTGGAGAATATAATTGATGATTTAAGAAATCAGGATCTTCGAGGTTACAATGTTGGATCTAATAATGAGACGCAAGTAAAAGTCTGCAAAGACGGTGACAGATGAGATTATCTCAAGTCACTATTGAAAAAAAAAATGAAATCATAGAGCTATCATAGAAATGAACAAAAAAAGAAGAGATTTGTATTATTGTAATTTGCAAAAATCTGAAATGTACTTTATTAACTAAAGGGCATACTTTAGCAATTAGAAAATATCATTGCAGAAAGTAGATAATTAAATGTAACAAACACCATAAATTAGTAGCGTACTTAACAAACAAGTCTGAATGAGAATTCATCACGCTAATTTATGTTTGAAGAATGCACTAACTCTTGAAAATGCATTTACGAAATGTATTTTTCTCAAATGTCAAAGCATCCGATCAAACAAACTAGGGAAAAGTTCTAATCATTCAGGTGTGATGTATAAAATGAATATGGATTTAGCTTTTGACTGAACTATTATTCATAAATCTCAAGAATATTTAATTTCACACGTCGAAATTGATAGTCCATCTAACGAATATAGATTTCTATTATATTCTTATGCTATTGCTTTCCCTAAAGATAATTGCTTTATTTCGTCTGAGAAAAAGTGACGCACTAAAATTTTTAAAGGAAGACAAAGTACACCTACTAAAGAAGACTAAAACAGCATTGCCCTTCAAACAAGTTATAGAACAGCATGACAGTGTTAGGTCCGCATATCTATATGTTTTTAAACAAGAGCCAGGACAGCTTAAATAATATGAATAATATATTTATTAAAAATATCTCAGCATTGGGTTTGGTACAAAAAGTTAAAGGGAAAAAACTCACATTACAATCCATAATCGTATAAAGAAATAATAGATACTCGTACCAGCAGCTCACCTGAGATAATTTTAACGAGTAGCCAACGCCAGAAAATACCAACTAAAATTAACACACGCACAAAAGGAAAAAAAAATTAAAAAAAAAAACTTGTTTCAGGATCAGCTTCTTAAGAAGCTAACTGGAGATGTACTCAATAAGTCGTCTATCAAGCTCAAAATTTTGACAAAGAAGCTTCTGCAATAAAAACAAGAAATTTACTGCATCAGCTTTATGAAACTTCATCAGTTAGTCTTTAATTTTGCAGCACAATGTGTACATACTTTTAAACTAAAAGAAACTTTAATTATCTCTAAGACATTCAGATTTATCATTCTTCCATTTGGGGTGGGTTTTACACAAGGTGATGATAAGTCATCAATGACTCAGTCACATCGGTTTCATGGCAAGCTAACCAAAGATGTATCCAATAAGATCTATCAAGCTCAAAATTTTTGACAAAGAAGCTTCAGCAATTGGAAACACAAGAAAATTCTTGCATGAGCTTTATGGAACTTAGTCAAATAAAATCTTTATTTTACGGTATCATGTGGTGCATATATAACCTAATTCATTCGAGGGACAGCAGAAAATCGATGCAAGGCATTACCAAAAGCAAGTTAATTAGCTCCGGCACATTCAGATTTGATCAGTCTTCCAGTTGTTTAGGGGTTGAATAGATAACATTGGCGATGGTTAGAACAAGAGTTTAGCTACATCATGTGATATGAAGGACGAATTGATAATTAGGTAGCAGTCAAGGCTACACTAAATAGTCTAACCACACCAAGAAAAATCTTTCTTAAACGAATTCCACCGAGAAAAGAGAAAGGGGTAACTATGAATTCCAAAGTGAATATCCATCTTTCATCCTCCTCAAGGCGGAGATGGTTATCATATGGTAAGAGTTATAGAATGAAGCAAAGGTCAATTTCCAACGAAACTGGGAGAAATACTCTCTCATGACATGCTTAGTTTCCTGATTTACGGGGCCGACCGTGTGAAACGTCCGGGGTCAACATAAGTTAATTAATTTACTAAAACAATGATGGCCTAAAGGATCAACAATGAAACTTCTATAAACTCAAACAAACTCAAAAAAAGTAATGACCTCATAAAATTAATGCGCATGAAACCAAGTACCCACATGAGTAAAATAAAAATGTCCAAGTACCACAAAAGGAATGCTTCCATGTTATAACATATTCTCCATGGTGACTTTTCATTGTTTAATTATCATTAAGTAAATATGACAGTGCTATCCTAGGGGTTGCTCTAATTGCATATTGAACGATATGCTAAGATAGATTGCCGAGTGGAGCAATTATAAAGATCATGTGTTGGATTTTCAAAAGTCACATTTAGCTGCATCATACTTCTTAGCTTGCAAATAAGGCAGCATCATACTTCTTAGCTTGCAAATAAGCCATTCACAAATTGCATTTCATCTTGGGTAATTTCTAAAATGCTTTTACTAGCTAATCAAAATGCCCCCAAGATTTGATTAATATCAAAATGCCCTAAGATTTCTACTTTATTATCAAAATGCCCCAATGTAAGACCAAAATACCCATTAACCCTTTATCACCAAAATCATTTATTTGTTAATAGAGAGGGGGCCAATTTTGACAACAAAATGAAGACATAAGGACATATTGGCATTTACCAAATCCAGAGCATGGGCATTTTGAAAATCATCCTTTCATCTTTTCTATAGTAAGTGTTAGAACTCTAGCATGAAATAGACTTTCAAAACATTAAAATCTTACAGTATCGATGTAGGGGAGATCTTGATCTCTTCCTAGTTGTCAGATGAATAATCACAAACGAATCGGGCAGCTCTCCGATAGCCATGACCAAATCCCTCTCTGTTCTCTTCTTGAGATGAACCACTCTTCCTTCGATGGATTCCTTGGACGGGCTTAAATAGGAGAAGAAGGTAAGTTTTTCACCTTCTACACTTTTCACCTTCCAAGCCTTTCACCTTCCTCCATAATGTGTGCTCTAATTGCACATAATAGATGAAGAAGAAGAGGCAGAGAATGAGCAACCGATACCCATTCAATGTACAAGTCCAACATCTCTCACTCGTTCAAGTCAATCCATAAAGGTCATCTAGTCACAAAGACTATATAAGAACATTTAATTCACACATCAGGTAAAATGGTTCGTGCGACAGTCAGCACACTGTGCAATTACTGTTAAGAAAGTTATTACACTTAACTTAGTTGTTGCTCTATAGAACGAATTTGAGACATCAATAACTTACCTTTAACCCAGATTAAATATTTACATCTCTAATCCCTCGTTTGACTACTATGTCAAGAGCATGTTCAACATCTTTAATCAATATAATTATTTACAATTATATTTTAAGTACTCAACAAAAAAATATAACTGGTCGACCAGTAAATAAGTACCACAGATGTAAACCAATTTTAATCTTCCTTTTTAGCTAGAATTTATTCATTCTAATCAGTCGTTTTCCTAGTTATGCTCCATAGACTGAATCATCCATAGTCAATAGGATACACACTAAAGTAGCAGACATTGATTAGAACTTCAAGTAGACAGCTAGATAATCACTTAGGGTAAAATTGAGATTAACTCATAATCTCAAGGGTCTCACATAGTAGAGAAGCAGGGATTTCTTCACCTATTATCCTTATTGTCGCTATAGCGCATGTGGTATGAATCACATGTTACGATATTTTTCTCTTTAATAAAATAAAGAGTGCGTGTTTTTCTCAAAATTAACATCGTACAAATTTTGATCTAGGCATACCTAATGTCTATCCTGAATTCAACTTTAATGAATTCCAATCGGGCTTTCAGCAGATTCAGTTAATGCTGGGTACATTTACTCCGATCATTATATAAATGATCTCATCTTGATCAAAAAATCAAGACGACCCCAACTTATAAGTATGTCTCTGTTTACAGCTACATAAGTTGTCACATAAGTAATGGTCTTACCTCTATTTATACTCAACAAATAGAGATGATTGTCCATATGAGTGGACCAATCTTAACCTGCCAACATGCTCATTGAGACTTTTATCCAAATGTAACAAATAAATTTACACTGAATAGATCAGACATTTCATAAATATAACAGTTTTTATAATGTGTTACATCTTGCGTAGTCCCAAAGACTTCACATGTCTATGAAATGACTCTTTAGCCAATGACTTAATAAAAGGATCTGCAAACAGAGCTCGTGTAGGGATGTACTTAAGAATTATCTTTTTCTTGTCAACGATATCCCTTACAAAATTATAGTTAATTACTATGTGTTTGCCTTTGCTGTGATATTTAGGATCATTGGAAAAAGTTATACCAGTTTAATTGTTACAATACACTGTAACAAGACTCCCATTGTCCTCAGCAATCTTCAGATGTTTCAAGAACCTTCTCAACTAGACAGCTTCTTGTACAGCCGCTGCACAAGCCACATACTCAGCCTCCATTATCGATAGCGCTACACAAGTCTGTTTCTTGCTGTTCTATGAGATGACGCCACCATTCAACAAGAAAGTATAGCTAGATGTGGATTTTCTGTCATCAAGGTCCCCTACCCATTCTGCCTCTGTGTAGCCCTTCAGACTCAACTTTGATCCTTGGAAGCAAAGACAATAATCTGCTATCGCTTTGAGATATCTGAATATCCTTTTCATCGCTTTCTAGTATCTCGATCCTGGGTTAGACTGGAAACGATTAACTAAGCCGACAACATAGCTTATATCGGAGCGAGTACACAACATAGTATACATCAAATTACCAATGACACTGGCATATGATTTTTTCTTCATATCGGCTACCTCATCAAAAGTCTTGGGAGACATACTTTTGCTAAGAATAATACCTTTTGCTGTAGGTGTTTGTTCAATGCTGCAATCTAACATATTGAAGTGTTGTAACATCTTAGTGATATAAGCTTCTTGGGACAAATACAAAAGCCTTTTTGATCGATCACGAATTATCTACACTCATAAAATGTGCTCAACTTCTCTCATATCTATTATGTCAAATTGCGATGAAAGCCAAGTCTTAACTTCTATCACAAACTTAAGTCACTTCCAGCTATTAACATATCATCAACGTATAATGATAAAATGACAAACTTTCCTTTTTTCCTTCTCTAGGTAAACACAATAATCCTCATTGATCATTTCGAAACCATAAGACAAAATGATTTTATTGAATCTTATGTTCCATTATCTTAACGCCTGCTTTAGCCCATATATAGACTTCTCAAGTCTACATACTTTATTCTCTTGGCCCTAAGCTATATAACCTTCTCGCTGTGTCATATAGACTTCTTTGTCAAAATTACCATTAAGGAAAGTCGCTATTATATCCATTTGATGTAATTCTAAGTCAAAATGTGCTACTATAACTAGGATGACACGTATTGACACAAACTTCACAACAGGGGAGAATGTCTCTTCAAAATCAATACCCTCCATTTAGGTATATCCTTTTGTAACTAAACGAGCTTTGTATCGATTAATCGATCCATCCGCTTTCCTCTTAATTTTGAGAATCCATTTATTCCCTATAGCCCTTCGGCTCGAAGGAAGATCCATTAAGTTCCAAACTTGATTCTTTCTCATGGACTTCATTTCCTCATCCATTGTAACTTTTCATTTCTCCTTAACTAAGCATTTCAATGCTTCCTCAACTGTTCGGGGTTCCTCATCATCAACTAGAAGAATCATTAATGTCTCATTCTCAATGTCAAACCTTCTCCGAGGAATAATCTGACTAATACTTCTTCGTAGGTTAGAGTGTTGAGAAACTGACTCATTCATAGGCAATTCACACCTACTAGGTTGACTAGATTTAGGTATCCCCTGTGATTCTTAATTCATTGATAAAGGAACAGTATCCTCCTCCTCTATTGCAAATAGAGGAATCGATTTATCAACTTCACCTCTTGTTGGGAACTCAATTTCGAGAAAAGTAATATCTCGTGACTCTATTTCAGAGATGGTTCCATCTTGTTGCTCACCAATGAAAGCATAACTCTTAGAGGTATCAGAATATCTTATAAAGATACACTTTCTACCCCTAGGTCCTAATTTTCCATATTTGTGAGTTTTGTCATGAGTTTTGTCATGAATATAAACAGCTGACCTCCAGGGTCTCAGCTTACTCAAATCTGATTTTCTGCCTGTCCAAAGTTCATATGGAGTAGATGGATCAGATAAGAAGGCACTCAGTTAAGTATGTAAGTTGTAGCGAATAATAGATCTCCCTAATAGGAAATAGGCAAATTAGCTTGAACCATCATCGATCTAACCATTTCAAGAAGAGCTCGATTTCTTCTTTCAGCAATTCTATTTTGTTGTGGAGTTTCAGGGATAGTTAGCTGTCTAATAATCCCTTTCTCATATTGTCTTGAACTGATCAAACAAATATTCACCTCCACGGTTAGTGCGAAGGTTTTAACCTTACGTTCCAATTGATTCTCAACTTCGTTCAAATAACGATTAAAGCAATCTAATGCATCAGATTTATGAGAAATCAAATACACATGATCAAAACGCGTGAAGTCATCAATAAATGTAATGAAATAAGAACTTCCATATCTAGCCTTCACATTTATTGGACCATAAATATCTGAATGAATCAATTGCAACGGTGATTCAACCCTAATAGCCTTACCAAATGATTTCCCAGTTGCTTTTCCAACAAGACAATACTCACATATAGACAAGTAAATTTTAGCACAAGTGCGGAGAAGACCCTCTCTAGCTAATCTATTCATTCTTTCTTGTCTTATATGTCCCAATCTAGCATGGTAATTCCTTTGACTTTAATTCTTACATTGTTTCCCACATATATTCACTTATTGCCAGCTGGTACCCGACGGTACTCCACATATGTAGCTCGATCACGAGCTATATGGTCCGTTGCTCCTAAATCTTTTTCTGCTCAGTACATTCTCGAGCAAAGTGACCCTTCTTATCATAGTTATAGCAAGTCAGCTTACTTTTAAGTTTCTTTCCATACTTCTTTCTTTTCTTCTTAATTGGGTCTTGCACAGCAGTAGCACCAACTTCTTTTCCCTTACCTTTTTCTTTCTTGAACCATCTTTTCTTATTTTTGAATCCAGAACCTTCAGCTATAAAAGTCTGTTCAGAAATCCTTGTGGATTCTATTCTCTCCGCCTCTGGTTCAATATAGCGTGAGACATCATTAAAAGTCTTGATACTCTCACTGTGAGTAAGGTTCTGTTTCATCGTTTTCTAAGAATCAGAAAGGGAACGAGTAACTGCCTAAACTTATTGTTCATCGGTCAACTCATGACCAGAATCATATTCCTCATTTCCCTCAGATGTTTACAACTGTCAAACTTGATTGTCAGTTAGTGAAGTTTGCTTAAACTAACTCTACTGTATTTCTCTCTCAGGGCTACCCAGACAACATGAGCTGATGGTAATAGCTCATACTCAAATAGCAAGTCGTCTACTATTGAACTAATCAATATCCCCTTAGCAGTGGAGTCATTTTTCTTCCGTACCTTATAGGCATCAAGATCAAGTTTATGTTGTGTCGTTAAACCATTAGCAAATTTTTCCATGAACTAATTCACAGCCTCTAGAACTCTTGTTCCTCAAGAACATATTATATCTTGAGATGTCATATTTTATAGTTATCCCCATATAATTTCTCTCCCTTGTTGAATTCGGCTATGATGTTCTTAGTTGTCATGATCTATCATAAATAAAAATATTATTCATTAATTCAGTGTATATCATATATATATAATTTATGATTGACTCAATATAAATTTGAGTTAGTTTACGAAATCAAGTGGTATATAATTTACGAAATCAATATACATTTGATGGGATGTATGTTGAACTAATCATTAAATGAACTAATCATTTGTATTGAACATGAATTAATCATAGAATGAACTAATAATTTGTAAGAAAGTACTAATCATTAAATGAACTAATCATTTATAAGATTTGTTAACATATAACATAACTTTTTTCATAAAATAGCACTGTTTATACATAACAACAGTCTATATCACATGACTTTCATAAACTAAATGGTCAATACTATTCGTACATAATGACAGTAACAATAACAGAATTCTAACAAACCAGATAAGCTAATGTCACTGCCACTAAGACAAATACTAGTGCAGTTGTTAACACAATCTATTTTATCCTAGACTTTACTCTATCTCGTCAATCGTCTCCCTCAGCTCATTCTGTCACACATCGAGACGGATCATCGTGCATATCATCCTTAGCATATGAAATTGAAAAATAATATTGTCGGTACAAAACTGACAATCCAGTAACAAAACTGGTTTATTTCAATTCACATATATGCATAGAACAAACACACAGAATCATAAGCAAATAAGAAAAAACAAATTTTCTTTATTTGAGAAATTCCAGATGACTAACACATTAGACCAATCGATTTGGAAATTAGATCTCAAGTATTAGCTTATTCCTTTGTCCTCATTTGAACTGATCTAATTAGATATCTTGTTGGTATTGTTTAATTTAAGCCCATTTAAGTTTAAGTCAAACTTATTGATCAAACCAATTAGACTGGTTATAATTTGGACCAAACTGGTCTGGTTAAACTAATCAATGGTTTGAACCAGACCCGACTTGATTGGACCAAACTGATCTGGTTAAACCAACAAATGGTTTGAACCAAACCCGGTCTGATTGGATCAACCTAATCTGATTAAACCAACCAATGATTTAACCCAAGCCTAATTGGATAGATTGGTTCAAATAAAATGAACCTGATCTAAAAGTAACTGTCCCTATAGCTAAGTGGTAGAGCGTTAGACTTGTACTAATAAGGTCTCCAGTTCAATCCTGCATGGGGGCATCTTTCTTGCATTTTCTTTTTTTTTTAACATGCATAAATTTATTTTTCTCATTTGATTAATTTAAATCAAACTTTTCCTCACATCTTAATCGATTAACATTTCTCTTAATCAATTAAACATTTCTTTTAATCGATTGAACATTTCTCTTAATTGATTCAACTTTGTTTTAATTGATTAGATTTGTTTTTCAATCGATTACGTATATTTCAATCAATTAAACTAAGATTTTAATCTATTAAAAACTTCTCTGTGGTCACAACGAAAGCGAGATTGTCGACCGATACAGTTTGATCGTCAATGTTTTCCAGCCACGGAAGTCAATCACCTATTACCTGTTACCTGTCGCGGTAGCCAGCCCCAGCGACAGCCGTCGCCGCGATTTCTTCTCCATGACAAACACGGTCGCTGGCGTGTGACACAGTCGCCTGGCCAACAAAGTGAACAAGGGGAAACCGTCGAAATTACGACTACATAATGTCATCGGCTCAGGAGAAAACCACCGCGAAGTGCAGTCGCGATTTCCCGGCGGAGCGATCGATAGTGAACAGATATGATTTTAAAAGTTTCATGCTTTTACAAATCTAACCTCGTTCTGATACTAATGTTAGAACTCTAGCATGAAATACACTTTCAAAACATTAAAATCTTACAATATCGATGTAGGGGAGATCTTGATCTCTTCCTTGTTGTCAGAAGAGCAATCACAAATGAATCGGACAGCTCTCCAATAGCCACGAACCAAATCCCTCTCTGTTCTTTTCTTGCGATGAACCACTCTTCCTTCGATGGATTCCCTGGACGGGCTTATATAGGAGAAGAAGGTAAGCTTTTCACCTTCCACACTTTCCACCTTCCAAGCCTTTCACCTTCCTCCATGATGTGTGCTCTAATTGCACATAATGAATGAAAGAAGAAGAGGAAGAGAATGGGCAACCGATACTCATTCAATGTACAAATCCAATAGTAAAGAATAATATTGCTCTCATGGGCTGACACAGTTAGTTCATGCAAGGGTATTGCTGCCAATAGGCCGGGGTATATTCCCAATGGGTATGAAATGCCCCGCTGGTTGTCTCAACCCTTCCTTGCATGCATTGTTGTTGTTGGGCAAAGTCCTCCATGATGAGTCGCCCTAGAGGGGCCGCCGAGGTGACGGTTTTACCTTTTGTTGCCTATAGTAAGGCATAATATTCTTCCAAAAGTTCAATATTACAAGTATTTTCACGGGTTGACGTAGTTGGTTCATGCAAGAGTGTTGCTGCCAATAGGCCAGGGTATATTCCCAACAAGTATGAAATGTCCCGCTGGTTGCCCCAACCCTTCCTTACATGCACTATGTCAACCTCCCACGGGCTGACGCAGTTGGTTCATGCAAGGATGTTTTGCTAATAGGCCGGGGTGTATTCCCAATGGGTACAAAATGTCCCGCTGGTTGTCTCAACCCTTCCTTACATGCACTGCTCTTGCTGGGCAAAGCCCTCCATGATGGGCCACCCTAGAGGGGTCGTTGAGGTGATGGTTTCACTTTTTGTTACCTATAGTAAGGCATAGTATTCTTCCAAAAGTTCAATATTACAAGTATTTTCACTGATTCTTTGAATGACTATGAATAGCAGATCGACTTAAAGCTGAGTTTGCTAAGAAAACCTCAAGGAAAGTGTTCTTTGCAAAGATGAACCCAAATTAAGTCTGCTTTCATTTGTTGTACATGAATTTGCTTTGTTCGTTGACATCACCACAGAAAAATTTTGCATAAAAAGAGACTATTCGAGAGTACTAGGTGGAATGTCACCATACAACATTGTAAAGGTTTTACTGATTGTTTGCTTGAAGAATTATTGTAAGCAGATTCAGTGTGAGATAGACACAAATTCTATTGCAAAGATTCTTACCAAGTAAGCTCCTTGAGATATTTCTCGAACTATACTAAAAATTTCTAATTACTAAATCAAACATGTTTGGATAATTGTATCTAACAAACATATTCCCAATGTTTAACTTTCATGAAGTATCTTAAGCACTATTTGAGAGGTTGCTCTTGTCGCCATGTACTCTACAATTGAATTGATTAAAAAGTGAGGTGATTAAAAATGCCCCATGTTGGATGATCAGAAAGTCAAGAAGTTGCATTGGTAATTCCCATGTTAGTCAAAAATAATTCAAAAGTAAAAAATCAAATTCTAAATTTTTAGTTGTGAATTCTAATTTCTCATGGAGCCTAAAATTCTCATAGCTCAACCATTGCACATGATAATACACCAAGAACTCTTGAGTTATATTTCAGCAAATGATGTATCCCAACCCTGAACAATCAATCCGAGACTGACTGGAGGATTGGTTAGCTTTATTTTAAAAAGGTATTTCTTCTTTAGAGGTAGAAATTATATTTTTTACTATTTTGTATTTGAGATGATAATGAAATACCAAATTACTAGTAGTAATAAGAGAAGAATACCTTTGAAATTTTTGGATGAGAAATTTCTGCATAACCAATATCTGGCAGTCTAGCAATTTCAACGGCATTTTCAAACAAAATATAAGTTGGGATATGACCTGTATGACCAAACAAGAAAGAACTAATAAAAATGTTAATTAAACAAACAAAACAAATCATTGTTCTAATAGGGCATAAGAAGATAGAGTCTTGTAGGTATCAAAGAAACCAATTGATCATAAAACAATATCTGATAAAGCATCCAAAAATCATTACCAGGCAAAGATATTCCAAATTTCTCTGCAGCATTTGGAAAGTGTCCAATATCCACTATTCCAAAAGAAATATTTTTATTTGAGTATCTGCCAGATATGTACAAAAGAAATACATCAAGGGAAAACATATAGTACTAAACTTCAAAAGTTATATATTTCCACAGCTAGGTGAATCTTTAACTGTGGCTTTACTATCTACCAAGAAATTAAGACATTGGAGAAACAACTTTGGGTGAAATTTCCATAGAGAACTACCCTTGAAATACACTATGCCATAATGAAGCCTGATTATCTGAGTGACAAACAAAAACACACCTCGCCAACTTTGCCATTGTAATAAGTGAAATTGTCGCACAATGATAGACAAAAGCTTTCCTGACATTACAGCATAAAGAACTCACATTACTGAGAGATCCGGGAAAATACGACTGTTACACACATATGTTGAAGAACACAAAGCCCGAAACTCAACCTGTTCAATCATCAATGCAAATTTTGTAACCACGAGAAAATCAAATTAAAGAAGAGTTTAATGAATTTTTTAGTGCTAGAGCAGATAAATTAATGAATGATTTCCAGTAGAGAAACTCAAACTGTTCATGTACTTAAGCTGGCAAATGTAAAACAAAAGCTGCCAAAATAAGTATGCTCCACTAACCAGCCAAAATTTTGAAGTGTTTCCTTCAGTCAACAAGCTTTCTAATTGCAATGGGGTTAATTGACTACAATCACCTGAAACTCACGAAAAGAAAACTTCCGCTGATATTGAAAATAATTAATGTGTAATAAAAGAAAACAGAGTAGAACTCAAAGATCGTCAGCTACTTATGTATCTATATCAGCTGAAGATTACGACTAGTAACACTTTTATAAACCCAAATAACTCTAAGGATATTTTACCTAACGTTTTCTTGACTAATTTCACGTACCTAACCATTAGTGTAATTAGTTAAAACGAGCAAATGTGCCACACAGCTTAGATTAGGAACCATATAGAGGTCTGAATCTGAAAGCTGCCATTCACTGTTAGTTTAGTGAGGTAGTGAAAACGATTTCTTCGGTCAAATCAAGAGTTTCCATCTAAATTTATGAAGTTTAAATGTCGCCTTCTCCAATTGCTCATCTTGCCATTCAAATCCTTTGAACTTCTTCACTTTATCCTGAACATGGCGTGCTTGTATTTTTATCAACACCTAGTTTTTTTGTGAATGTACTTTTCCATCTTCTGGGCACCCTACAGGCTCACACATCGGACTCAATACATTTTGTATCATAGCCACGCTGTGAATATCTAGCAGTTTGTTACCTTAGATTGTTAAATGTGTAGATTGTGGAAAACATAAACAGATAATTCGGTCCAATTCCAAACAACTTGACTTTTGAAGTGGTCATTAATTATGCTAACATGGTATCATGCAGAGTTATGAGCTTGAATCCAGTCTCAACCCAAATATTTATTTCGGCTGTGTTAAATTGCCATCATGGACCTGGCGTTCAAGAACCCAGACTTCATCCTGCAATTTTTTGCAAGTTAGTCCAAATTTTAAACTTAGTCTATCATGATAGTGAAAGGAAGCCAAAACCATAAATAGGGGTATTCGATACCAAGTCAATAAAACCCTTTTTGCAATTTATATATAAACCAAGACAAAATTTATTCTACAGAAACTAATAACAGTTTCTTTTTAGTTTGGTTCCGTTTTATGTTTGGAAAAGGTAGTGGACATTGAAAATAGTCCATCTATATGAATTGTGTTCTCTTAGGGGATTAAGCATTTGGGATAAGTATAATATCAATTACTCTTCCAAGGAAAATGGTAGTATCATGCATACCCTTTGATTCTGTGTCTAACAAATTTATTCCGCTATGTTCTGGTTAACATAGCAGTGGCAGCTTCAAAGCATGTTCAGCATACTATTCGTGGTGAATATTATCCCTCAATTATGCTAGCAAATGCCATGAGCGAGAATGATAAAAAGTTTGAAGTGCTGAGCTAATATATTGATAAGTACAATCATGAAGCAACATAACAAACATTCAATGAGACAAATATTTCATGAATTATCAAAGGTTTTCATAGCATACATCCTCCATTTCAAAAAAAGGTAAAATATAATAATAGATTAGGGCATTAATCTAATGCAGTATAGTGATATTGGGTGAATATAATGTAAAAGAGAAAGTTATACCTAGGCCATCATATGGTGGTTGCTGAGCAATAACGAATATTACTGCAAAGAAAAATCCAAATATCAGGGAAACAAGTAATATTTTGCATAAAGAAATGTGACATTCCACATCTGTTAAAGCAACAAGTAAGGTCCAACAATAAATTTTAAGCCCTAATAATTTTTAACCAAATTAACTCTATACAACTTTCCAGTTGCTGAAATCAACTAAAGATAAAAATTAAGCAAAAACATAGCTCATGACTAATCACGTGGCTTAATTGCCCGTTCTTTTTCATGTCTACTAGCTTATATATCAAAATCTATTAATTTGTAGTTAAAAATAAATTAAATAAATAAAATGAGGTACGGTTACCTAGGAAAGCCACCAAATAGCATAGGGCCAAGCTGTAGTTGATTACTAAGGCAATTGCAAATAGGAATGCCTGAAGCAAAAGGCAATCGAGAATGTTAGAATTTTTTTATGAAGCAGGATGACAGAATATGCGCTGAAAATGACTTTTTAGCATATACTAAATTTTGGGAAATTATTGGCTTGTAATTTTTCAAATAAGTGGCATAACACTAGGGTTCAATTCTGCAACCAGAATTAAATATACTTCACTATTGAAATTGGCAAAAGTAGATTCGACTACCTTGGCATATAGTAAACTATCAGCAACAAATGCTTCCCAGGTTTCCTCCCTCACCACCTGTTTGAAATATGTTCATCTAAATCAGTAGTCAAGTATGTCAATACATAGTGCAAGTTGCTCTCAATTGGAAAATAACTTAGCGCTAAACTTCCCGTCTATATCTAGAACAAAATTTTGTATCAGCAGTCACTACTTCAGTTTTCATAGATTTCAACATGATTGTCTAGAGGCAGGAACGTTTTCAATTGTCCAAATATGAGAACAACATAATTGCATTTTGAGGCCTTGGTGTTCCAATGCCCAATTACTTTGTGGTGGAGAATTGACAAGGATTCTCAAAAATCTAAGAATGGGTGGTCATAAGAAAGTCGCAAGAAAGGATTCTAAGTTAGAAATCTTTGAGACTTCTTACACTGCTTATGAAATCCCTAAGCCAAAAAGAAACATCATTATTGAGCTGCACAACTTCAAACTATTGAGATCAGCCACAGGATAAAAAAAGAAAAGTAGGTGCTATATGATGGGCTAAAATTTGACTGAATATTTTAGCGAATTGCATTGGAAGTTCACCTTTGCGGGGTCTATTACATTATACAGAGCAGGAGGGCGAGAACCGTGACATCCCTCGAAGGTTTATGCAGTTTTATTTATTTAGATAAAAAAGAAAAAAAATCATTGAACAGAAAGCTTTTCTATAAACAATCAGCAGCTTAGCTTGCTTTAAACAGAACTATGCCCAGAAAAAAAAACAAAAGTTAAGTTCCCAGCAAGCAAAGCGATGATGAATCCGATAGTATCATACCTTCACCACCACCAGCACCAAAAACGCAAGAAACGCCTGAATCTCCTGTGGATCCCAAAAAAAAAACAGAGGTAAAATGCAGGAAATTGTCACCTTCGTGATGTCCCAATGTATAGAGAAGAAAAAAAGAAAGAAGAAACAAGAAAAATTAACATAATAAAGCATGAGTAAAGCTACCCGATGAATAAGATGATTGGACAGATCCGAGGGGAGGCTTTGAGCAGCGGAACTGCGAGCGGCGAAGTAAGAGCAAAAGAGGAGGACGTGAAGGAGATAGAATGGTTCGGTCACTATAAGATTCAGCCATGGGAAAGGGTGGCTACTCCTTGCTCGCGCCGTCGCCGGCGCCGACTTCATCGCCTCCATATCGCCTTTCGCTCGCCCGCTCTCTGGTCGCCGGAGATCCAAACCTAACGGCACGGAAATAAATTTACCTTGTCCCCCTTCATGACATCGTTATATCGTCTACATCAAAACCAGATGGCACCCCGCCGCTGCACCCATTGCCTCAGGATTTGGAGGCCGGGTCCTCTGTCCCGGATCCGGCCTCTGTCCCTCTGTCCCGCTCGCCGGCGATCGCCGGCGAGCCGTCCGATCGACGATCGGACACCATAGGCGGCTTCACCATACCGAATAAAACTATATCTTAGGGGTACGGTGAACTCGTCGGGTATCGCCGTAATTATGATGTTGTCGTATTCACCGTCGAATCCAACAAAATTGTAATGCGACGATTCCGACCGATTCATCGTTCTCCGAGGAGGTCGTCTTATTCGGGACGACGATAAAAAATTATTAGTGGAGTCCGATCGTCGATCGGACGGCTCGCCGGCGAGCGGGACTCCGGGACAGGCCTCTATCCCGGGACAAAGGATCCGCCTGCCAGGATGAGGCCGGATCCTCTATCCCGGATCCGGCCTCTGTCCCTCTGTCCCGATTGCCGGCGAGCCGTCTGATCGTCGGCGAGCCGTCCGATCGCCGGCGAGCCGTCCGATCGCCGGCGAGCCGTCCGATCGCCGGCGAGCCGTCCGATCGCCGACGAGCCGTCCGATCGCCGGCGAGCCGTCCGATCGACGATCGGACACCATCGGCGGCGTCCGCCGCCCCCAAACAAAACTATACCCTAGGGGATACGGTGAACCCGTCGGGTATCGCCGCAATTATGATATTGTCCTATTCACCGTCGAATCCAACAAGATTATAATGCGACGATTCCGACCGATTCATCGTTCTCCGAGGATATCGTCTTATTCGGGACGACGATAAAAAATTATTGGTGGAGTCCGATCGTCGATCGGACGGCTCACCGGTGAGCGGGACTCCGGGACAGACCTCTGTCCCGGGACATAGGATCCGCCCGCCAGGATGAGGCGGGATCCTCTGTCCCGGATCCGGCCTCTGTCCCTCTATCCCGCTCGTCGGCGAGCCGTCCGATCGACGATCGGATATCATCGACGGCATCTGGCCGCCACTCTGAACAAAACTATATCCTGAAGGGTACGGTGAATCCGTCGAATATCGCCACAATTATGATATTGCCGCAATTATTTGTAATCTTTAATAGAAGATTCCTTTGCATTCCAAATGCAATTATTTGAGGATTAAATATTTTTTAGTTAATTTTATTTAAATTTTACTAGATAAAATTCAAGAAGTTAAAGAGAAATATTTTTTTTTGTTTTTATTTTATTAGAAAATGCATTTGTATTTGATTTATCTATGTTTTATTTTAGAAAATATATTTTTTAAAAAAAATAATGTTTAATTTATATTTCCATCTCTATTTTCTAAAAAAATATAATCATATTTTATAAGAATTTTTTCCCCAAAAGGGTGTGAATCCTGAGACGCTAGGCTTCTAGACCGTCCACCGCGAGCGCTTCCCGATTTACCTTGGTGATTAGCGGGAAACTTTCGTTGGATCGGGCCGGTTATCCCATGTTCGTCTACTACTTTGTCCAATATTTTTTTAGGAAACAATATCATTTTCTAAAAAATTAAAAAAATATGGAGGAGTTAGATAAATCATACTAATCCATTTCAGGACCGATATGGAGGAGTTAAATCGTGAAAACTACTAATCCGGATATTATAATTAGTACGTGAGAAAAGTTGCTCGATTTTAACTCTCATATTTTAAAATGATATTATCCGAGTATTAACTATCAATTCATCTCAAATAAACTATCTCAAATTAATTCGATCAAATACTCAGATGTCTAATATATATAAGAAAAATTATTAACTCGCTTAGAACATCTGCAACGGTGCGTTAACACACCGCCCGCGTTAAAATCGTTGCGATGAGCACGTTAATGTGCTGACGCGATAAACACATTGAGATGTTTGAACGCGTTCATCGCGTATGACATGGTATCCCCAATGAATTCTTTGGGATTACGAGACTCCTGATCGGCCAAGCTGACCGACCAGGGGAGGGATTTAATAATTTAAATTTTAAACAGGGGAGGGATTTAATAATTTAAATTTTAAATATTGATAAAAAAAATTTTAAATTATTATTATTATTTATTTTAAATAATAATCATTTAAATTAGTAAATAAAATTGAAAATAAAAAATATGTAGGTAAGAGAATGAATATGTGAGAGAATATGTATGTGAGAGAATGTATATGTGAGATAATATGTATGTGGCACGTGGATCCCACAAATAATGGGGGTTGAATGTTAAACGAATGTGAGAGAATGAAAATGTTAATGTTAATGTGTATATGGTATGTGGGTCTCATGCTTTTTGATGAGATGGTAGGTGTTATAACATGAAAGGAGTTAAACAATTGGGGATGCCTTTAGGGAGTCAGCAATTTAGTATCAATTTCGTTCAAAAGTAATTGTGCTTCCGTGACCCGCATGTCATTTTTTTGGTGGTAAAGGTAATTTGCTCGTCTCCAGCGTCTCCGTCAATCCGTTTCAGAGCCAACATGGAAGAGATAAACTATTAATTCGGATACTGTGATTAGCGTGTGAGGAATAATAAATCGCATGCCGTTTTCTTACATGCTATCAAAGGGGTGCAATCATACAGCCTGGCTTGCACAGACAAAAATAAATTTATATCATATCGGGCATGACATGACTTAATCGGTCTGAAGCAAGCAAATGGGCTCGACCATGACGCAAATTGGGCTGTCACGCGATGAGCTAGAGATTAATTGATTTACGGTAATTCTATTTGGCCAGAATCTGGCCAGCTAGAGTGATATAATTTTAAATAGAAAAAAATTTATTTAATATAAAAATAAATATGAAAAAAATATAATTTAATTTGATAATAAAAAAATAAGAATATAATTGAATTTAGACATTTTTAATGATCCTAAAAATTAAAAAAAATTCATAATAGATTTTTATAAGTTAAAAAATTAATTTAATATGAAAATAATAAGAAATGATATAATTTAATATGAAATAAATAGGTAAAATTTTTATTTAATATGAAAATAAATAGGAAATGATATAATTAGATTTAAATATTAATAATAATTTAAAAAAAAATCTAAAATTTTTAAAAAAGAAAAATTCTAGCCGGCTAGATTCTAGCCATTTAGCAATGTCCATTGATTTAAACAGTACACGCGGATTGATAAATCACCTTACTTATTAGAGATGAGATTTTTTTTTAAATTGTTATTTTGCTTGCTAAGCTAGCAAAATGCAATTGAGTTACATAAACACCTTGCTAACTAACCTATTCTGAAAAAATAAATAAAAGGAGATAATTTGTTTAATTTCTTTTTTGTGATTTTACATAAAATTTCTTCACCATCCATAACAAGAAGACAGACATATAAAAAAAGTTTGTCTTGATGTTTAGTATTTAAAAGAGTAATGATACGCACAGTGAAAGTAAATGCCTCAGTGAAAATTTTGACCGTCAATCGACGGCACGTCCGACGTCCGATCATCGATCGGACACTAGGCCGCCGCCCCGAACCAAACTATACCCTGGGGGGCACGATGAACCCGTCGGGGATCGCCACAATTACGATCTCGGATCATTAACCGTCGATTTCGATGGGTTCACCGTTGTCGGCGATCCTGACGAGTTCACCGTCCTCCCAAGGTATAGTTTGATTCGGGACGACAATCAGAGGCCGCCGGTAGTGTCCGATCGACGATCGAATATGTACACATTAACTACACATCATTCACTATAATTTTCACTCTCCCAAATTCACTCTTCAAATTATTTTCCAAATTAGGACAAAGATAGAATGCTTTTTATTTTTATTATTGTTTAAAAAAGGCACACCATATTTAAAAAAATATTAACATCTATCTATCTTATAGTAATCTTAGTTAAAATTAAAACAACTTACTTAAAATTATTGATCAAAACTATTTTTTCAATTCGACTGCGCCTCTCCAAAAACCACGGCCCATACCTCGCGGCGTTGCCCACGGATTGTTCTACCGCAACACAAATGTTCATGAAGCCATCTCCTGGTCCAGCAGAGGAAGGCACACCACCTGAATACGATTTGGCTAATGACGACGTCGGCCTTATCCTTTTATCTTAACCAAAATCTTAAATTCTCTTAGATCGCCCTCTCTCTGGTCATTCCCATCGACATTTTGATCGTTCATCCTAATTGCCTTTTATTTCGTATCCAACCACGCAGCGTATTTTCTATTCCCAGTCGCCCACGGAATTCTACTGCCCAGCACTGCACTGGTGTATAAATACTGGACCATCCATAATTAAGGCGCCATGATTGCCTCCCCCTGTCCGGTTCTGCTCGTCGAGCCTGATCTCATGGATCAGCCAAGCTGTGAATCTGATGGCTCCATGTCCTCTTCCTCTTCCGATCTCACAGACGATGCGGTTTCAACACAAGGGCCTCTGTTCGAGTTGTCTGCTACTCTCATGGCTGCGCTCCCTATCAAGTTAGTCTTCCTCTAATAATCCGCAAAAATGGCATTTCCTTAAGCTTGTCGATATCTAACCCCATGTTGTTGTGGGTGCGTGCAGAAGAGGGCTGTCAAAGTACTTCCAGGGGAAGTCCCAATCTTTCGCATCTCTATCTCGAGCCACGTGCGTAGAGGATCTAGCAAAGAAAGAGGATCCAGCGAATTGTAATAACAAGAAGAGTATAAAAGCATGGAAGATCAGTGGAGGCGGCTTCACGCCTGGTCCCTGCAGCAGGACAATAACAAAGAAGTCTTCGAGGGGCTCTTGTGCCTCCTCGGTGGCAAGGAGAGGCAGCAGTAGCCTTTTATGTGGCAGTAAACCTCCTGCGTTACCTACGACTGAGAATCCATGAGTCTCATTTTTGTGTACTGTAGGGATTCGCATCACAAACTGCTCCTGGCAATGGTTGTCATTAGCCAAGAAGAGCGGAGATGTTCTAAATAGTACTAAGGCCAAGTCTTCTTTCCTCAGCCCAATTTAATTTAAATGGGCCGTTATTGGACCTCAACGATTCTATATATACACACTGCTACTCAAAACCCTAGAGTTCTTTTTCTCACACGTACCGGGTCTCATTCCGGCGTTTTTGCGGTAATTTGGTTGCGTTTCGCCTTGAGCTTGATTTCTATTTCTTAATCCATTCTGTTCCTGAAATTTTTTTGTGGCGTTTTTGCGGTGATTTTGTCACCCACTCTCGCTTCTTTCTTGTTCGATCGCATTGCAGTAGGCCTTTGGGTAATTAATCATGCTCTTGATGTATGTTTATGTGCCAACACTGGTTGGTTTAGGTGGTGTTTTTCATGAGAATCTATTCGTAGATTCGGCAGACAGTTGATCTGTGAAGATTTTAATATACTGTTAAAAAATGAGAAAGAGTTTGGATTTCTGCAATCGCATCTAACTTCATACTTTCCACTGTTGGAGCTTCGAGTGAAATACAAATGATTAGTATTTGTATTTCTCATACTGCTCCGCAAATTGAATTTGCCGCTGCATGATGGCAGATCGGTGCGATCCTTTTTTGCCTCTTCATGGAACGTGGCATAAATATTTGTTGCCTCCCGATCGCCATTCTTCGACAAAAGCAATATTTTTAAGGATATGAAACTTTAAACCCTATTGTGTTTTCTATCTATTATATTTTGTATCTTATTATTTTAAAAGTAATATTTAACCCATCGAGTTGTATTTTATGTATTAAAAAAAATAACATTCAATTTTCGTTAATAAAAATCAGATATAAGAAAATTTATAAAAATAATTATATTTTAATTTCTTTTATTATTTTCGATAAAAAAGAAAAAAAATCATATTGATTTTAGGGAAAATTTGTGTTAATATTAGGAATATATTATATAGATATTTAATCAATTTTTAAAATTATAGATATATTTTTGTTTAAATATGATGTTAATTCTAATATATTTTGTTGATTGATATATGTGGATTGAAAGAAAAAAATTATTAGTATATAAGATATTTGATCTTTTAAGCTGCGTTTGGTAGGGTGTAATCCATCCTATAATGTAATCAAAATTACATTACAAGTTGGATTTTTTTGTTTGGAATAATTTTAAAATTGTAATGTAATGTAATCTCGATTACAAAAGAGGTGATTTGTAATCTGGATTACAAAATAAAACCTCTGTAATCTAGATTACATTACAGCTTGTAAAGTCTTCAGCCGGGCGGCGACGGTCGTTGGTCGTCGATCGCCAGTGGTTTATCGGTCGCAGGCCGCGGACCCCGTCGACCGTCGTCGGTCGATCGTCGGTAGCCGGTCGCCTATCGTCGGTCACCGATCGGCCGGCGGCGGTCACCGGTCGGTCGGCGGTTGTTGCCGATCGGTCGATGGTCATCGGTCGGTCGGCGGCAGTCGTTGGTCGTTAATCTTGATTACATTACAGGATGGATTATCCCTCACCAAACAAAAGAATCCAATTTATAATGATTATCGAAGATTACATACAATTCATTACCAACACATAAAAATATAATCAAGATTACATTACATTACAAATTTGATTATATTACAGATCCGATTATATTACTCCCTACTAAACGTAACCTTAATGGATATAAATATTCGGATGAATATTTGATACCCGATGATATAAAATTTGATTTCAACCCGGTCTATTATCATCCTTACTCATTGAGTGACAAAATTATATTATAGGAATAAGTTTATAAATTATTATGACTATAAATTAGTATTCAAATATATTAATATATCATATAAATTTAAAATCGTTAACATCAAATAGGTAGTAACTATTATTTATATATAGAAAATAGTGAATTTGAAGGTAGAAAATGACAAAGGAGATTCTTCTATTTCTACCTCTATTTCATTCCAAGAATTCATAATTGAATAGTAATTAATATTTATTAAATATTAATGATTTTAAATTTATGTGATATATTAAATATTTAAATAGTATCTTGTAGTCAAACAACTTATTTAATATTTTTGATGTTCATGTAATTTTATCATATTAATATTTTATTCATATTTTATTATATATCATATTTGATAATGAAAAAATTTTATTTCATTAATTTAAAATTTTAATTTTTTTTATTTGATAAGGATGATAGAATTAGATTTTACTGATTTGAATACCTCTTACAAAGTTATTTTTTCTATCATTTATATTGATGATGTATGAATATATTTTTTAAAAAATTATCAAATAATATAATAATTAAATTAATATATTTTTTCTCTCTGAAAATCCATAAAATATATTTAAAAAATAAAACACATATTTTCTCTATTCAAATATATCAAATAATAATAATAATAAATAAAAACATTATTATTTTTATAAATTTCCTTTGATCAAAGATAACTAAATATTTTTTTTATAAATTTTCACACTATTTTTAATAAAAGAATTAAATGTTATTTTTTTAAATATAAAAGAATAAAATACAACAAATGTTATTTTTTTTAAATATAAAAGAGTAAAGTATAACACGATAGAATAAAACACATAGGATTTAAATTTATTTAACCTAATTTTAAACTGTAAGACAACTAAGAGGCATTCTGACCACGAAATTCTGGTGGAACTAAACTTCTTATTCCACAGAACGGAAATAATAAACATGATATTTACAATCTCCACTTGGAGTTAATTAACATGATATTAACATCTGCAGACATTTAGCATTTAACCAAAAATTGATAAATAAACCGGAGACAGGGCAACGAACATCAAGTGAATCAAAATAAAGTAATTTGCACAGATTTGCAACTGCGATGCAAATTGACCCTTACTATCGCTCGATCTGATACCAGACGAATCTTTCCTCCGTCGTCGACCACTTTCACTTCCACGAAGAACAAAAACCCGATTCCAGCAACGTAACCGAGTCTCCGGTTTGGGGACAAATATTCAGCCTTTCAGGAAAAATGACTATGATACTTTAAAATTCTGACCTTTACTTCAAACTTGCTCTTTAGTTTCTCTGAATCTTTCAACTATTTCAGCAGCTCGGACACCCATTCGACGTCCGGTGCGGCCTCTGCTTCGTCAAAGATATTATCTTTACTCAGCCTCCCGAACATCTTGACCCGTAGCGAACGCTCCGACTCCACTCTCTCCGTCTGATGCTCCTCCGGCCAACTAGCAGTCGCCCCCACCGGAGTCGACGGCAAGCTACGGAAAGCAGTGTCGAATCCAACCGCCGCCCCCCGCGGGGTGACGAAACCGGTGTTCCCCATATGCAGCCCCCTCGTACTCGGCATAGACTCCGGCCTGTTCAGCTGCAACTGCCTTAGCGATGCCACTATCTCGTTCATACTGGAGCTTGCTGGCCACGACGCCCGCAGCAGCTTGGCGCCGCTAGGCGAAATCGGCGGAGATTCTGCCGGTGGCGACTTGGGCGGCGAGATAAGTGTCGAAGTCGGGGAAGAGACGAGGATTTTGGAAAAGCAAGAGTGCAGACAGGACTGGAGACGCAGAGGCGACCCGTCATAGGACTCCGGCACCGCGGCACTCTGCCTAAGAAACGGCGTCTGCGGCATGCGAAGCTGATCGGGAGTGTGCGCGAAGAAGCAAACGCGGCGGCGGCAGTCGGTGCCGTCCTTGCAGGGCTGGGTCCTGTAGCGGTCCGGGTGAAGCCAACACTCGAACACTCCGTGCGCGAGTTCGCAGGCATCTCCGCGCTTGCACCCGCCGGGTTTGCGGAACTCCGGGCAGGGAGTGCCGGAGTAGCTGTGCTTCCGCAGGTCGCGTCGGCGTGCCTTCTCGCCCGGGTGAGCAAAAGGGCAATCGGCCCAGTCGTGCGACCGCCCGCGGCCGCACATCTTCACCTTGAAGTCGTAGATCCTGAATTCGTCCGACGCGTACGCGTCCAACACCGGCGGTGCGTCGGTGCGGGAATCACCTTCTTCCTCGTGGGTTGGGTAGAACCGCAAGGAAGCCAGCGTGGCCTCGTCGAGGGGTAGGCAGTCGCCAGGAGAGATCACGCCGCTGACGGGAAAGGGAGAGGATGGGAAGCTCCCAACCGTCAAATCATCGTGAGTAGTCCACGGGGGAACGCTGGAGACCGGATTCAGATGACTAATCCCTCTCCCGATCATCATAAACGCCGTCTGTCCGTAGGTCCGGGCTGTCGTCTCTATCTCGCTAGCCGCGGAGCTTATAAATGGCGAAGGTGGCGACCGTGGTTGGGTCATAATGTAACCGTGGTTTAAGAATTATCGAGGTCTAAATCAGACTGAGTCGGCGACGGCATCGTGGCGGGATGAGAAGAAAAGAGACCACCAGTCGCATCCGGCGGGGCTTCGAAGCTACCAGGGACGGTACTTAAGTGCGCGGTGGCCTGCGGTGGACACGTGGAGATAGAAGAAAGTCATCGTGGACGTGCACTCCTTCTGTCAAGTGACACGTCGTCCGTCACCAACCGAGTGGGCCAATATATCCATCATGGATTTGGGGCTGACGAATCGTAGGGTCGATATAAGTCGGTGATGGCGCACGAACGCGTCGATTTACTCGGGGCAGTTTGTAACATCAGCCCCCGTAATATAAATTTTAGGTATTTTATTGAAAGTTTCAATATTACATATGAATCCAAGTTTTCTAATTCTAAAAATAATTATCACGTTCTCTTTTTTACTCCTCCCTTATTTTCATATTAAAATTTTTATTTTATCAATTCAAAATTTTGATATTTCCAATTTAGACCGTCAAATTTAAATCGAAGGACATTGATATACTAAAAAAATGTAAAAAATATATTAATTTTAATTTTAAATAATTTAAAATTTTATAGATCCATTAACTAGAGCATCTACAATGGCTCGTTAACCGAGCGTTATAACGCTCGATTAACAAGCTGTCCGCGTTAAACCCATTATGGGTAGCGCGTTAATATTAGCCCGCGATGAACGCGTTCAAACATTTGAACGCGTTCATCGCGTAGGAGCCTGATCGATCACCAGACCGATCAGGATGCCGATCAGATTGGTTTCAGGGACACAACGGTCACCCGAACGTTCACCCAAACGGTCACAAACAAACGGCTATTTAATTTAAAAAAATAAATTTTTATCTATAAATATTCATCAATTCTCATTTCACTTTATGTTAATTTATATGTTATCTTTTAATATATACGCAAGTGTATTTTTTTTTAATATTGTTCTCTATCGTTTCAAAATTATAATAATAATTTAAATTTTAAATAATGATAAAAATATTTAAAATTATTATTATTATTTATTTTAAATAATAATCATTTAAATTAGAAAATAAAATTGAAAATAAAAAATATGTAGGTAAGAAAATGAATATATGAGAGAATATGTATGTGAGAGAAGGTATATGTGAGATAATGTGTATGTGACATGTGGGCCTCACAAATAATAGGAGTTAAATGTTAAACGATTGTAAGAGAATGAAGATGTTAATGTTAATGTGTATGTGACATGTGGATCCCATATTTTTTTGATGAGGTGGTAGATATTATAACGTTAAAGGAGTTAAATGATTGCGGACGCTCTTATAAATAATACACTACTAGCTATAAGTATTTTAATGTAGAATAATGATTGGGAGAGTGAAAATGGGAGAGTAAAAACCAGGGGCATAGCCAGACTTTTAAATTACCTGGGGCTTATTATAATTTAAAATTTTTCTATTTGCTTTAATTGGTATAATATAAAGTTTTTTATTTAATTAAAATTTGTAAGTTGATTTTGATTTAATTAAACTTTATAATTGGAAAAGGTTGGGCTGAGTTGTTGTTAAAGTTTGAAATTTTAGGAGGGGCCTCTTTGTAAATTAGGGATCTAAGTTGGAATTAACCAACTAGGAGGGGTTTTTTGCAAAAAGCCAAAACATTAAAGAACCCTAAAATCTTCTCCCGAATGGCATTTCTCGCCGTTTCTTCTCCCCGATTCCTCTCTGCCCGGACGCCGACGCAGCAGCGAGCCAGCGCCCGCCAAGCCCTACTTCTTCTTCCTCCTTCAGCCCTTCACCCTCGCGTGGGCGTCTTCTCGCGATTTTGAAGTCTCCGGCTTCCCTTCTTCCTCGCGTAGTCGCGTGGAACCCTAGCCGTCGCCGCACCCTCTCTTCATCTCCTTTTCCTTCCTCTTCTCCTCGCGAGAAGTGGGTGGGGCTACAGCCCACCCTAGCCCAGGTGTGGCTCCGCCCTTGGTGAAAACCATAGTGAATGACGTGGCACCTTGCATGCACGATCTCCGACGGCTTCACCGTGCTCTCCAGGATATAGTTTGATTCGGGGCGGCGGCCGAAGGCCGTCGATGGTGTTCAAACGATAATCGAACGTGTGCATATAAAATGCCACGTCATGTCACATCATTTACTATGATTTTCACTCTTCCATTTTTACTCTCCTTATCATTTCTCTTTAATGTATCTATATTCTTAGATCAAAATTTAAAAAAAGATAAAGATCCGAAAAAATTTATCATAAATATATTATAAACTCAAGGATAATAATAGTCCCTAATCAACATTATCAATAAATTTATAAAACTCTCTGATTCTAAAAATATATCAAACATTTAAAATTTTTAAATGTTGTATATACCTGATCAGTTTTATCTAAAATTGACCAATTAAAATCAACATAGTTCCGGAAGGCTTCTTAATTCATGCCCTCATATCTAAATTTGATAACATACATTTAGAACAGTAAATTTTTAAACTTATAAAAGTTTAATAAAATTTACCATAAATTTATTATAAGACCTCAGATAATGATATTAACTAACGGGCACAATATTCTTATGACTCGTTTGATCGAAAAAAATCAAACTTTTAAATATTCAAACTATGTAAATCTATTAGTGAGTTTCGTCTAAAACTAATTAATTAATGTAGAGATTTTCGAATCACTTTAAATTCAATATATTTCTTAAATCGTCCTTAATGTATGAATGTCCTTCAAATCAAAATCAATGTAATTCTAAAAACCTCGTTAATGTATTCATATGGATGGTTCGTCATATAGAATTTTGTATATGATATCATATATTGTATCAGAAATTTCAATATAAAGAAAATTATATTGATACGGCACCTTACAAGATGATGTCAATAGGTTCGTGGTTGATTGTGAATTATGTTAGAAGCATCAACATATCTTGCATCGCCCGACCGTGCACCTCAGGACTTCAACTGTGTCGTGCCCTTTTGATCAATAGGGAATGGACATTGTGAGTTCACTATAAGAAATTTGTCATATACCCACAGTAAAAAATCATAGGTAAAAGCATGAAAATCATGGGTATAAACCTCAAAAGCCTATATCCACGGGCGTTCATTTTCGTCATTTTTACTATGCCTTTACCGGCGGTTTTTTTACCGTCAGTATAACATATAGTGACGGTACTCATTACCGTCAGAAAATATCTCGACGTATACCTGCGGATTTCATTGTATCACTAGAGATTTTAGTGACAGAACTAAAAACCGCCATAAATAATTACCATGTAATTACCCACGAAATAATTCTATCACTAAATACTTTAGTGCAAAAGTCTTTTTTATATGGATATATCTTATTGCGATATAATTTTTAATTTTCTGTGAGTATAGATTATAACCGCTTTTTTGTTAAATTTAAATTTTCCGTGGGTATAGCATATAATGATTTTTTTTATGGGTACAAAAAAAAATTAAAATTTAGAATTTAATTTATATATATAAGAATAACAATAATAAAAAACACTTCAATTATATTAAAAGTAAAACAAGTTCTAAAGTAATAGCTAGGTATCAATATTACAAATAAACGAAATCAAGAAAATCTAGTAGAAGTACATGTTATGCTCCCATATCCGATAAAATACAATTCTAAAATATGATAGGCATGAATCACCAACGATTAATAAAGATGAGCACCTTCACTCTTAGTTATCACCTGTAAACGTGCATTGCTCGGTCAACTATGGAATTCGAGTTTATATCACTAGACAAAGCAGCTAAGGAAGCTAAATGACTGCAGAACTTTATAGAAGATATTCCGAGCTGGACGAAACTTGCGCTCGTTGTACTTATATGCTATGATAGTCAATCGACGATTAGAAGTACACAGAGTAGTATATATAATGGTATGTCACGACATATACGTCGTAGACACAATATCATTATGTAGTTGATCTCGAATGGAGTGATTGCAATCGAATATGTTAAGCCCAAAGATAATTTGGCAGATCCTCTTACCAAGGGGCTAAATCGAGATCAAGTATACTGTTCATCAAGAGAAATGAGATTAAAAATCTACAACTAAAACGATTATAGCGATAACTCAACCTTGTTGAGTGAAGATCCCAAGATCTTGGTTCAATACGAAGTTACAGAAGTTGTGTTACAACACACGAAATATATTATCTCTATCCCGGTCTTAGGATGAATATGTGATATCCTACCACTGTAGTGAGGTTAAGCTTATGTTTTTAATGACTTCTATACCTTTATAAGGTGGAGTATCATGAGATATTCTTGATAAAAGCGTCACCTATATAAATGTGAAGACAGACCGCTTCAATGAAAGACTCATGAATCCAAGATGGTGTCCATGGCCAAAATAGAACCAATCATGAGAACTAAAAGTAGGTGAGATAAGTCCATATGTGGGTGTTATTGTCTTAGTATACACAAACAGCTGAGCAGTTCAAGATATCACGTTCACTGCACAGCCTAGTTTGCTCGATAGCATTCCACTGTGAAAGGTTCAAAGCCAAAAACTATCTCTCCCGATGAATTGACTTGTCGATTAGACTATTGTAAAGTGTCAGTATGCATACATGTATTAATTTTTATTCTTGTGGGGGATTGTTGGATATTTAGTGTTTAAAATAATTAAGACCAAATACGATTTTGCAAAAGAAAAATCGAGGTGTTATCAATCGATGAAAGTCAGAATTGACTTTAAAACGAAAAATATTTGCGTAGATAAATTTAGACTATTAATTTACTCAAAATCGATTACGGATAAATGAAAAATTAATTATTTAAAATTACTTTAAAATTTATATAAAAGAATGTAAATCAAGATTAATTCCATATCTAAAATTTTCGAAGAGATTTATTTTCTTATATCAACCCGTTATAGCTATGAGCAATGATAGAGAGAGTGAAAATGGAAGAGTGAAAAACATATCTAATGGTTGCCTGGAGGAAGTCTGCAGAAAATTAGGTACCACTTTTGTTTCACCTACTAATCTTATCCTTGTGGATGATCGTCCTCCTCCTAGCCCAGCGAAAACTCCAGCGATCGCCGGAGATAATCCTGATGATGAAAAACCAAACAAACCGCGTTGTACAACCTTTCAAGGTCCCTCAATCGCCGGAAATGTCACTGATTGTGTGCTCTCACATATTCCCGAACCAATTGGAAAAAAAAACTCCAAACCAGAGAAACAAGAGAACCGAAAGCCACCAAGATGAAAGAAAGGGGAAAAGACAACAGTGCCAGTGAGGACCAACCTGTGGCTTTCAAACCCAACCAGCAACTCCTTTCCTCTAGAAATTCAGCTTCCCGTCTAAAAGAACCAAGAGAAACATGCCCGCCTCAAGGTGAGGCACAACCACTGCTCGTTCCATGTCCCCCACCCTCAGTCAGGGGTAGGAGGCCAACCGGAGGAGTCTCACAAGCCTCCTAATCAACCTCCAACTACCATATCATACTTAGGTCTCGCAAGCTCGAAGTTGGAAGGACTAAGAGCTTTTTCAAAAAATGATAAGAGCAAGCATCGAACATTTCAGCTTGATTAATTTGAAATGATTGATTTGGCCTAATCATATAAAAATTTAGATAAATCAAAATATATATATATAAATTTATTTTAATAATTAATATTTCCAGATTCGTTATCCATTAAAAAAAATTCTTTTATAATATTACAGCTAAAAGTTTTTTCAAAAGATAAAATATATCATCTTAACGGTCCTCCATAATTATTATTATTAGGAAAAAATAAATTAAAAAATTAAAATTAATTATCACATAAAGAAATAAATTTTATTAAAATTTTAACCTTAATTTTATAAATCTATTAATCAATTCCCACCAAGCTATTAATAAATTAGATATTTTTTTCAATTATCCAACCTCGGAAGATCATCCCACTAAAATTTTCTACCGGACATCAGGATAAATCGGGAAGCGCTCGTGGTGGACAGTCTACAAGATCCGTGCCTCAGGATTCGCGCCTTATTTGAAAAAAAAATTTATAAATATATCGTAGTTGGGGATCGAATCGTAAATATTTGAGATAATGATCCGTCGTCATATCGCTGCATCATACTCCAGGAGATTATTTTTTATATATATATAAGTAAAGGTGGAACCGCCACCTTAGCGGCCCCCTGACTCAGGCCCCATAGGAATCCAGAGGGAGGTTATCACTGGTGTGATGAGACGCCTGGGGTCGAGGGGATTAAAACTAGCAGACCAAGATTTTATCCCCGTGCGCAAGACCCTCGAACCTGTGACCCTGAAGCAAACGATCAGGCGTCTTACCATCCGATCCAGCCCACGGGGTCTATTTTTTTTATATAAGTCCAAAAAAAGGTGGAACCGCCACCTTAGCGGCCCCCTGGTCCCAACCTCATAGGTTTCCAGAGGGAGGCAAACAACGATTATCATTGGTGTAGTGAGGTACCTGTGGTCGAAGAAATTAATGTCAGTAGACTAGGGTTTTATCCCTGTTCGTAACTGGTGACCCTCGAACTTATAATTTCGATCAAATCTGTCAGATGTTTTACCATCCGATCCTGCCAGTGGGAGCTATTTTTTTTTTATATAAGTGGATGATGAGATGATGGATTTATCAACCACGCAGGGAAGGAAAATGGAATCAACAAGATAAGGTCAAGGGAGGGGACGGAGGGGAAGCCCTGCAAAGGCGTGGCCACGTGAAGCATATTGTGTTGTGATTTGTGTAGCTGTTGGATGTGCATGCGGCAAATTAGGGTTGCTTGTTCCATCGGCGAACCACGTGGACTATAATATTATGGGAGCATATCTATGTGTGAATCCTTGTCTTGCGTACGCGGCACTGTGCTCTGATACGAATTATATGCAAAAGGCCTATTAGTTTGAGTCAAAATAGCCCAAGCCAAGTCAAATTATCACTTTGATCAAGTCAATGATCCAACAAGTAAAACGAATTTGACTGTTCAGCTCATTTCGGCTTCAATCCCGCAGGAAATAAAAGTTTGTATGGCATTTCGAAGTTATACTCGTGAAAACTTAACCATGACAATTCCATGAAACTCTCATGGAAAACTTTCCGACAACTTTATTTATGACAATTCTATCCATCACCGATGGAAACTTTTCCAAACCGGTGTGAAAATTATTGATGGATTTTGATTGTTGCTGCATATGATTCTCACAATCCGGGCATCGGGAACTGGTTTGTAAGAGCTTCTACCTTTCTCCTGAGTTCTGCAACTGGCTCTTTTAAAGAGAACTCTGGAGATTCGACACTCTCCAGGAAATCTCTGAGCTTCGTTCCTTTTGTGCAGGATTTGGCTCTCAGAGCAATCTGGACACCCTCATGAATGAAGTCGGCAACAGTTTCAAAATCCTTCTCCGTTAGTCCTCTGGTGGTCATTGCAGGTGTTCCAATCCTGATACCGCCAGGGACTTGCGCACTTTTGTCACCTTCAGAATCCATATCGAGATTCAATGGAGAGATCAATAGTAGAAAGTAGAGACAAAGGTGGGCACTCCACAAGATTTTAGTATAATGTTCTAACCTGGAACTGAGTTCTTATTGAGAGTGATGGAACTGATGTCCAATATCTTCTCGACCCGAGCTCCATCAATGCCCTGCCATAGGGTGTGAAGAATTAGAAATTTAGTGGGAATTTGCACCGAGTTTATGATAACAGACCTTCTAACTTTCAGATTATATTACTTGTAAAAGACGAGTAGTATAAGTCGACTAAATATTTTGGACATCCAAACTGAAATTAAAGTTACATGAAGTAGATCCCATCAACAGCAGACGATGTAGGCAAGCAAGGAGAAAAAGGACATAAATCTTAGATTTTATCAAACCATCGACTTCTAAAAAAGATAAAGAAAACACCATGGAGTCAGAGCTACAATACGAAAGGTCGAATTGGCCATTTAGCTGTAGGATCATCAACTCATGAATTTCTTATGAAATCATCAAAATTATCATTGAAACAACAACTTAATGCTTGACACATCAACATATTTCATCTGGGCAAGAAAAGAGAGGACAATCGCAAAATGATGTTATGTCATTTCCCTAATCACTCACCTTCTTAGGTATAAGGGAAAAAATCTTTGTCTAGCTGGAGGATTACTGAATTGGTCAAACTATGTGGCGACCAGCCAAAGTCACAGCCATATAACACTATAGGATTAACAATGAATAATATTTCATCCATTGTTATCCTATGTGAATAACATTTCCTCTTTAATTGATTTTTCATTTCTTCTATTCATTTATCATGTCCTTTTTATCACTTTGCATAGTGTGTTATTTTTTCACATTGCCACACCTTTTTGTGAACTTTGTTTCCCTTTTTCTTCTTACTAGTGACTCAATGATAACTAAGAACAGGGCAGAAATATACAACTACAAAGCATTTCAATAAGATAGAGAAATGTGTGAAGAGAGTATAACGACAGACTAAAGAAATACAAGCTTCCTCAGACAATTTAAATGGTCAGATAAGAGACTAAAACAGTTAAAAAAAATCCCACTGTGGGAATGAATCATTAGTATGTCAGAAAAATCTATCACTATCAAAGCATTGGCTGTAGGCAATGGACCTCGTGGTAGTTCAAGATAGACTATCTCAAACAAATTCAAGGCATGAAAGAGCAGAGCGCCAGAAAACAGTAATGACAGCAATGAAGTTGATCCATAGCAATCGAGCAAGGACTAAGTTATGCAGCTGGGTGTTAGAAGGCATTACTTGGGATACGGGTGCTAAAATTTCGGTAAGGTAGTGAATAAGACGGAGAAACAAAATAATATTATAAGTTGCACCAAATAAAAGTTTGTGTTTCTACATGTAGGTAATCCAGAACCAAATGGTCCATTACTTTAGAAGATATCTGTACCAAAATAGCCAATTTGGATGACATATTGTTTACGGCAAACAAATATGATAAGAAAACAACATGATGAAAAACGCAGAGCAATCATGAATAGACCTGTGGTCTCAAATCCAACAGAACAAGGTGATTATCACTTCCCCCAGAAACAAGCTTATAACCCAATTCAGTCAGCCTTGATGCAAGAGCTTTGCAATTAGATACAACCTATAAAAAAACATCAAATTAAATGACATTATAATAATATGGAATACTTTAGGTTTAAGCAATTTAAACAAGTTTTAAGAAAGCAGAAAGGGCAACAATTGCAAGATCAAGAACTGACTAGATTATACTAAGTGAATATTAGGTACCTGAACTTGATAAGCCTTGAATTCAGGTGATTGGGCATGTTTTAAACATGCGGCTAGAGCAGCAATTGTATGATTATGAGGACCGCCCTGAACAAACTTTACTCGTTAGAATCTAGTAGCTGCAACATCCTACTATGAATCATAACCTTGAGCATGCTAAAAGTTCAGTTGGAGAATATTCTGCATCACAACCAGCAAGGATAGATTTATGTACTAAATGCTGCATACCTGCAAGCCTGGGAAGACAGCATTATTGATAGAGGATTCTAAACCAACATTCAAAACAGGCTCCTTCTTGTAAAAGATCATGCCACCACGAGGCCCTCGTAAAGACTGAAATGATAAAGATGCAGAGAAAATAAGACTTTAAAAAAAAAAATCTGAAAAAAAGGTCAACAAAACTTTGTTGTTCAAAAATTTGATGAACACCTTGTGTGTGGTCGTTGTAACGATATCGCAATACTCGAAGGGATCAGCAACTACTTGAGCAGCAACAAGCCCACTTATATGGGCCATGTCCATCATAAGAAATGCACCAACTGCATCCGCTATCTGAATATATAATCAAGATCGAATAGCAATCATGAATTTTAGAATTTTTTTCGATGTTGTCCTCTGGAAGCATTGTAAATAATGGGATGGTATCATCACCTTCCTCATACGAGGATAATCAAAATCTCTAGGATATGCACTTGCTCCAACAATAATGATCTTAGGTCGGAAGAGAACAGCTGTTTTTTCAAGCATATCATAATCTATGTAGCCTGTTAGAGAAACCATGAAGCAAAAAGTTTTAGTGGACATATTTCTTAAGTTTTAACTTCACAAGAGAGATAAGGAAATCTATACGCAAAACCTGTTGATTCATCAAGACGGTAGGGCATAGATTCAAAAAATATAGAAGTGCCTGAAACTCTTTTTTTAGGTGTCATGAAACCATGAGACAGATGGCCTCCATGAGGTAGGTCAAGCCCCTATTTCACGAACATTACAGATATAAAAAAGTCACTGCAAATAAATTAATCAATATAATGTTAAAACTACTCAATGACAAATAGCTACCATTATTCGGTCATGAGGACTAAGAAGAGCAGTGTAAACTTCAAAATTAGCAGGAGATCCAGAGAGCGGTTGCACATTTACGCCCCACTTATTTTCATCTAGGTGGAATGCTTGTAGTGCTCTCTGTTGACAGAGCATCTCAACCTGGTCAATATACTCATTTCCTCCATAGTATCTGAATCAGATAGAATTGAGCAATAAATTTTATAGCTAGCTCAAAAACATAATGTGATATTCTAGATAAATTATTTTACTGATAGACAGTACCTTTTACCAGGCAATCCTTCTGAGTACTTGTTTGTTAGACAAGAACCAGATGCTTCCATCACTGCTCGAGAAGTAAAGTTTTCAGAAGCTATAAGCTCTAAACAGTTAAATTGACGCTGTTTCTCCTTCTGAATAAGAGCATGCAGTTCAGGATCTGCTTCCTTCAGTGGGTAATCCTTCAAATTATTTGTTTTTCCTGAGAATAAGACGTGCAAATTTATGGAAAAGTAACTAAACTCGTAACTTGAGCTTGAGAAGCTAATTCAAATGGAATATTTTCTTCTTTGAACAATATGAATGTAGACAAACCTCCAGTAGTGGAATCAGTTACAGACACAGATGGAGATGGTCTTCCAGCCACTAAGCTTCCTCGAGCACTAAAAGCATTGGAAGGTCTCCTATTGTTGAGCGTAATATGATTTGGCAGCATATCTGTCCTATGAGTCTTGGGATCTAATCCATAACACTTCATCTTAAGGGTCTGATGAAATGAACCGGATACAACTCCTCCGTAAGCAGACATCTTTCGTATTAGCTGCACAATTTGATAATTCTCTTGAAAAAACATTAGACTGATGTTCGTCAACATAAACCCACAACACCAGCTAAAATCAAAGTTCTATATTTTCTATAAATTTTTCTTTCTTTACTACTTGCTTTGCATTAGGAAGAAGAATAAATCGTTTGCTTGTCATGCAAAAAGGCTACCAACAAATGATATAAGAAAAAACATATGTTTATTAGCAGAAACTAATAGCGCCACTGGTAATCACAGTTCCATACTTTCATTAATTATTTTTTTCTTTGCCTGTTTCACACGAATAATTGAAATGCATTACTCAAGTATCATGCGGCTAATTAAACTTGTATAAAGTAAAATTTGAGGTACAATAATTACTTCGAAACTTCTTTTCGGGAATCTAATTCGATTCATTCCCCGTCGAACAAAGAAAAACATTCACGGGATACTAAAAGGAACAAACACAAAAAAAAACAGCTCGCTCAAAAAACAATTGTTAACACGCATAAAAAAATTGAAATTTATTAAATTGCCAGAAGAAATCCTTTTTCCGCTATGGCAGATCCTGCTTCGGAGCCAACTGAAAGCTATAGATTGTAGAAGAACAGGAAAAAAAAAAGGGTCATGATCAGAGTGAGAATCACACCGTGGAGACAGGGAGAGAGAAACTCAACTAAAAACAACTCGCTTCTGTATGCCTTTTGCCTCTTCTTACACCACGAACAAGTCGAAAAAAATGGCCTTCGATCGCTATTCCTATCCTACAAAAAAAAACCCTAACGGCGGATAGCGAAGAAATGAAGATCCCGCCTTTTTGAGTTGGAAATAGACAAACGACGAGGTGCAAGTGTGCAACGGAATGCGGGCGAGCTCTAACGGACGACTAAATCCTGACCGCCTGACCGGTAGTAGGCGGTTGATTGTGTAAATCTTCGGGAAAGCAAATCTAATCCTCAGTCTACTTTAGAACCAAATGTAGATTGAAATCGCCTCTTACCAAATTATTTCTATTTTTGCAATGAATGCCGTACATAAATAATATCAGATATTTTTATAGGAGAGAAATTAAATAAAAAATATTAATAGAGTTAAAGTCTTTCCCAGATAGATCTTCCTCCCAAATATACCAGAGAAATTTAGCAATTTTTTTATTTTTCAAATAATATTATGCACAAATTAGGTGACAATAATTAAAATGTGAATACCTGTAGAGATTATTCAGATTTGTCACAATTATTAATGGTGTATTACATGTCAACAATTTATTATCGATGTTATCGTGATAAATGCAACACAAACTTGGGCCGGCCCATTTTATGGCCCAATAAAGATACTGATATTAAGTATGGCCGGTGGAACAACGCACCCGATGGTCTGTCAGTTCTGCCAAGAGAAGCTACGCCTCTAGAAGAGGCGAGATTAGCTCGCTTATGTCAACCATCATCGTAATTAGAAATCGAACCATAAATATTTAAAAAATTATATAGGTATCCTACCGCTGCACCATAACCATCAGGCTGGTTTCCTTAGACTTTATTTTACATAGATTTTGGTGATGTCTTATTGAATACTGTTGTGACCTTTGTTTCCCCGGAGGTATAATTGTTTTTGCCTGCCATTGTTACAAACCTCGTCCAAACTTACGCAAGTATCCTGATTTTGATGGCAAAAACTTAAGTTGGAATAAAGACACATGTAATCTACTCAATTAAATGATGCACTTAATACCAAGATAAATATACATATAAGAATTATATATCAATTTATACACAACTAAAATGCTTTGAAGGACCTTTGCAAAATTCAAAGTAAAAATCCTCTTTGATTGACAAATTGTATTTTTTTGCTACCCTAAGTAAAAAAATCTTATTATTACTTCATTCAAGCCATGCAATGGTGGGTTAACATCCAAACTCTTTCAATTCATTTTCCCCCCCTAATTACGACTTTCTCTTGCAAATTATCAACTCTTAAATCTGTCATATAGATCCTAAAGTTTCAAATTAATCAGCTTCCAATGATCCCACAGAGCATTTGATTTAATACTCCTTATGAATTTGCAGAAACAAATGATTTGTATTTGATTAAAAAAAGAATTTAAAATGCTAATTTATATTTATTTTTAGCTATCTCTAACATTATCCGGAGAATTGTCTAGTCCTAATTAGTAAATTTCTAGGAATCTACATTTCTATCTAGTCAAATCCATTGGTTGGTTGAACAAGATAAACCTAGCAAAATGGCTTCTAGAAAAGCCATGCCACCCATTTTTTTTACTTTTGTAATTCATATATCCAAATTTGACAATCCGATTAATATTGAGATGATCAATTTTATCTTATGAATTTTTTTAAAGATAAATCTGAAAGTATAAATGACAGTCCAAAAATCCTCAAATGGGAAAGATGATTTTTTTTTCTACGTTCCCCAAATTTTAAAATCTAAGTAAATGAAAATCCCTTGCCACTAGGGCAACTATTTAAATTATAGTATATAACATCGAATCAAATACATGAACGAATTGAACCTGCCCTCCGAGTTTGACTGCTTCCTCATCACAATCTGTTTTTTTCCACCAAAGACTTTGAACGCCAACTCTTCTCATCCTGAGATTTGTCTGGCTGCGCACACCGCAATCTGTCTCCCTACTTTTCAGCACACTCCCCCCTTCCCTTCATATATCAGTCCCAAACGCATCCCATAATTAGCGATTCTCACCCATTTTGATCACGCCAACAAAATCTTCAACATCGATCCTCATCCTACTTCACTCCCTCCCCTTTTCATGGCTGCTTGACACATCTCGCGGCCTGATTTTTCCTCCTCAGCTCCGATGGACTATGTTTTCCTCCTCAGCTCCGATGATCGCCGACGGTTTCTGCAATTAGCCGGTCAGGTTCTTGGATGCTCTTATATCTGCACTTGGTGTCCTGCAGCTAAGTATGTATGCGCGCATGATCACGAAGCCTCGAGTATTCCTGCTTGCATGAAATTGAATCTAATGTAAATTCTGAATTCTCCCGCTTAGTTGCAGCCAACTGATCTCCACGGAGGGATGGCATCACGAGGAAGACAATAACTTTCCGGGCTCTTCGTCCGGAATCATGTCCTCGAGTCTCTTCGCTGCCTACCGGCGATCCATCTGCAGCATTCTGAGAGGGTAATTAAGTTCTGTACGTGTACTTGCAAGAGATCGATAGTTTTTAATTAGTGATATGTGTTATTCTTTGTGCTCGCAGTTGTATTCCTGGGCTTACCTTCAGCTCTGGACTTAATTATCTCGAGATAAAGGATGCAGATGTAATGAGTTTAGCTGCATTGAATGAACAACGCCAATTCTATCAGGTACGTTTATTGTTCTTTTAAGGAATAATAAAAATGTGTTTCTGTATGTAAACAGTTAATTAATGTTGAATTCCATTTGATTCTTTCAGAAAGCGGGGATAAAGGTCTGTAGTTTAAACAATTCTCGTTGTGTACTTCTAATTCTCGACTGTAATTAAAGCAAAGCATGCAGCTAAGCATTGCTTTCTTGCGTACAGACAATAGTGTTTTTGGGATCAGGAAAAGGAGAAGTCGAATTTGGAATGGCAACTCCACCAAATGTACGTAGTGAGCTGATCATGGAAACTTGTTTAACAATCATGAATTACTTGGGTCTGATTTGTTTAAGTTTGGCAGACGAACATGGAAATGAGCATTCATCAAGTGTTCAGCCAAAACTTCATCCAGCAGTCCCAGCTAAGAGAAGGGAGTTTGATTCGACTAACGCCAAACCCCGATGTATCTCATCTATCTTCGTCATCGTCCTCGCTTCGATCTCGATCTCTGTCTATCGGAAGCCAAGAGAGTCTACTATTCCAAGCTCCAACTTCTAGATATTGTGACAATGAAGCAGTGACAAGAGCGATGCTTGCTGTTATTTCTAAGGCCTCGCCTTCTTCCCCTCCTCCAAAATTGCTATACCCTCAACTATTACAGCAGCAGCAGCAGCAGTGGAGACGACATCAAGGCTATAGATCATCTACAGGATTCAAGGTTTACGATCGGAATCTAGCTCAGGAATTGGACAAATCGGTGTCGAACGAGCTGGGTGAGGGACAGAAAATGATCAAGGCAGGGATTGAGATTTTGAGAAGAATAAGCGCGATGAGGATGGAGACCCAAGCGCAGGAACAGTACCGACCAACCAGCAACCAATTGCTCCACATGATTTCTGAACGCAAGCGCAGGGAGAAGCTCAATGAGTACTTTCATGCTCTCAGATTACTGCTTCCACCAGGATCCAAGGAATTAATTAAATTATAAATTAATTGTTTATTTTTAATTTTTTATTTTTTTTTAAAAAAAAATCTTGTTACTCACAGAAGGACAAGGCATCAGTGCTGGCAAACACCAATAACTACTTGACTGCCCTGAAAGCTCAAATAAAAGAGCTGGAGGAGAGGAACCGAATGTTGGAACCGATGCAACAGCTCGAGGAGGGAATTGGCGAGTCAAAAGAGAAAGTAGAAGTTCGGATAATCCGATCCGCTGAATCAGCATCAGAAGGCTCACAGTTCATCAACTTCAAGCTGGTTATCATTGTAAGGGAGCAATGCGAGATGATGAATTTGGTTGTTCACGTTCTCGAATGCTTGAAAGAGAGAGGCATTACAAATTTGGTGGCCATGGAGGCCAGCACACCACCTCAAAATGGTGCGATTTTTACTAGAATCAACGTTGGACTACAAGTGAAGGTATGAATCTTAATCAAAATTGATCGCAACGGAAAGAGAAATCATATATAATAACTGCAATTTCAAAAGAATGCATCAGAAAGTTGAGCGTATATTTTACTCTCTTCTTCCAACTATGACGTAGAATTGTCCGGTCATTATTTAATTTCTATTCTACACATTCATTTGCCATGTTAATTGTAGTTCGAGTTGTTCACCTACAGCATGCATGCATGAATTACTGATAAGATTCTAGAAGTACGTAGCTTCCGCATGCCTTCTGAATGACCAATATTATACGGTTGATATATAAAATTCATGATAGTTACATGCAAGAATATGAAAGGAGGAGGCAAATAGCTAGGCTTGCTGGAAGTTTCCTTTAATTAAAGCTGTAAATAATGAATGCATGCTGATTCCAAAAGGGTGTGGCTGCGACAGGCAAGCGATTGGGACGAGGAGAGCTTCACCGAAGCTGCGAAAAGAGCGGTCGATGGCGTGCTGAAGGTAGACGACAACAAAGGCGACGACGACTGCTCACTTAACATTCTTTGATTTCTTCTTCACTGATTGCCCGTCGATGTTGACCATAAATTAACAATTCTTTTTCCTAAATTTTGTATTTCTCTTGTCGACGAAGAGGATAGATGATCTAGATTTCATGACGACAACGATAGTATAACATTTGTTCTTTTTTTATTTACTGCCACCTCGATCTTTTTTTTTTTTGTTAATTTATCGATGCGAAATTACTGGTTTCTGTGTTGCTTCGTGGCCGTGTCGAAATGTGCATTAGTTTTCTTCTCTTTTTCCGCGCTTCCTCTTTCTTTCCCGACGTCCCCGTGTCAATATCACGGCCTCATGTTCATTTTTAAAGCTGTTTTTAACATAATCATACATAAAAGTTTAGAAAATTAGATTTTAAAATACTTAATCAGAAGCTCATTTTCAATTTTACCTTTAATTAGCCGATTAATAAAAAAATTAATGAATTAATTTTTTTAACCATCGAATTGATTTTTTTACTATTCAAAATTTTAAAATTTTAAATAAATCAGTCGACTTATTTATATTTTTTTTAACAAATTAGATTGTAAACAAAATCGATTGATGAATCAAACAATCTCAGATTGATATGAAATTACTTCGTATATGTTTGGTTCCGAGTATGTTTGGTTCATACCCTTACATATCAATTTAACTCAATATATTGAGAGCAATGATTTTTTTAATACAAATTAAATTTTTTAAACATATTTATGTTAAAAAATTTACTCCTCTTAATATATTAGTCAAATTAATGTTTAAGGTCGTGGATACAATAAGATTAATGTTTAAGGTCATGGATACAGTAAGGAGAACTAACCGAATATATAGGAATTAATTTCATATCAATCCGAGGTCGTTTGGTTAATCAATTAATATTGCAAAATAATTTTTTTAATACGAATTAAAATTTTCGAATACATTTGTGTTAAACAAACTATGACTCTCGGTATATTAAGTAAAATTGATGTTTGAAAATATAAATATAATTAAGAGAACTAGCTAATCAAATAGAAAATAGTTTTATTTCAATTTAAGAATATTTGGTCTATTAGCCGAATTTATCCAAAGCTGGTTGATAGACCAAACTAGATTGGATTGGAATTAAATTTGCTTTTATGTATCTATCTAATTCTCCTGATTATATTCACGTTCTCTATCAATTTGACTTAATATATTGATAACAATGATTTTTAATATGAATTAGATTTTTTGAATATATTCGTGTTCAAAAATTTACTATTCTTAATATATTGGATCAAATTGATGTTTAAGGGCGTATATATAATCAAGAGAACTAGACAAATATATAAACACTATTTTCATGTTAATCCGATCGTTTGATCCATAATAGATTTTGTTCAAAATCAAGTTTGATAAAAACCCCCATATCAGTCGATTTATTTTAAAAATCTATCAATTAAAATTTTCAAAAATTTAAAATTTTAAACCGAGAGAAATCGATTTGGTTGGCGAAAAAAATCAATTGATTGTGACAATTTAGTCTATTGATTTTTTAATAGTCGACTAATTAATGATAAAAAAATGTATATGTAATTTGATATTTTAAAATTTACCAATATGATTTAATAATTTTTGAAACTTTTCTCCATAACCGTTTTCAAAGTGCATAACAAAAGATCAAGACGTGGCAAACAAATGTGCGGACCCGACCGTGGAACTGAAAATTACGGCAACAGCTTGTGGACTCTGTGGCAGCGTTTGGTAGGGGTAATCTAACCTATAATATAATCAAGATTATATTATAAGTTAGATTCCTTTATTTAAAATAATTTTAAAATTATAATATAATAAAATCTCAATTACAAAAGTAGCTCAAGATTTGTAATCTCGATTACAAAACTAAACCGATATAATCTGATTACATTACAGCTTGTAAAGTCGTCGGCTGGGTGACGGTCGCCGGCCGACCGTCGCACGCCGGTCGGTCACCGGCCGACTGCCACACGCCGGTCTGTCGTCGGTCGCCGGTCGGCCGGTCAGCCGACCGACGGCGATCGTCGGCCGACCGACGGCGATCGTCGAGCGACCGACGGCGGTCGTCAACCATAGTCGTCGGTCGTCGTTGTCGGCCGTCGGCCGCCAATCTTCGATTATATTACAGGATGGATTACCCTTCAGCAAACGCTGCTTATGGATATCAAAGATTATATACAACTCGTTACCAAACATAGTAATGTAATCTTGATTACATTACATTACATTACATTACAAACTTGATTACATTACATACTTGATTACATTACCTTTTACCAAACGCAGACTATATATTGACGATTGCTTTTCTTGGTTTACCTCGTTGTCTTCCTTTTTGCCGAGGAAGTTTCATATCAACAGCGCAAGAAATATATATATATAGAGGAGTGATCTCCTGAGCGACAAAACTTGCACGCCCGTGCGCGACAAGATTCCTGATCGGTCGTGTGACCGATCAGGCAAGTGTCTGATCGGTCCTGTGATCGATCAAACACTCTCCGAGGACGGGAAGTGACTCCGATCGCCGCCCCGAATACCATACTATAACCAAGAGGGATTGGTGAACCCGTCAGGGGTTGCTGACCAACGGCAGCCTACGGCCGCCGCCCCGAACACCATACTATAACTAAGAGAGATTGGTGAACCCGTCGGGGCTTGCTGACCAACGTCGGGCTCCGGCCACCGCCCCGAACACCACACTATAACCAAGAGGGATTGGTGAACCCGTCGGGGCTTGCTGACCAACGGCGGCCTCCGCCCATCGCCCCGAACACCATTCTATAACCAAGAGGGATTGGTGAACCCGTCGGGGCTTGCTGACCAACAGCGACCTCCGACATCCGCCCTGAACACCATACTATAACCAAGAGGGATTGGTGAACCCGTCGGGGCTTGCTGACCAACGGCGGCCTCCAGCTGCCGCCCTAAACACCATACTATAACCAAGAGGGATTGGTGAACCCGTCGGGGCTTGCTGTCCAATGGCGGCCTTTGGCCGCCGCCCCGAACACCATACTATAACCAAGAGGGATTGGTGAACCCGTCGGGGCTTGCAGACCAACGGCGAGCGCTCCGACCACCGCCCCGAACACCACACTATAACCAAGAGGGATTGGTGAACCCGTCGGGGCTTGCTGACCAACGGCGGCCTCCGGCCGCCGCCCCGAACATCATTCTATAACCAAGAGGGATTGATGAACCTGTCGGGGCTTGCTGACCAACGGCGGCCTCCGGCAGCCGCCCCGAACACCATACTATAACCAAGAGGGACTGGTGAACCAGTCGGGGCTTGCTGACCAACGGCGGCCTCCAGCTGCCGCCCTAAACACCATACTATAACCAAGAGGGATTGGTGTACCCGTCGGGGCTTGCTGACCAACGGCGGCCTCCGGCCGCCGCCCCGAACACCATACTATAACCAAGACGGATTGGTGAACCCGTCGGGGAACACCATACTCTAACCAAGAGGGACAGAGTGCCTGATCGGTCCCGTGACCGATCAGGAAGCTTGTCGCGCAACTTTTGTCGCTCAGGAGATCAAAACTGTATATATATATATATATATATATATATATATATATATATATATATATATAATATATATATATATATATATATATATATATATATATATATATATATATAATTCTAATCTGCTGCGGACCGCGCGGTGCGAACCACGTACGGACCACAACGCCGGACCGATCAAGCAACTGCCTGATCGGTCACGCTGGCGATCGGACACCATCGGCGGCCGAAACCGCCGCCCCCGAACAAAATTATAACCCTAGGAGGGTGTGGTGAACCCTAGGGGTAGCGGTGAACCCGTCAGCATTGGCTAACGGCTGATCGGTCAAGTTAACCGATTAGGCAGGTGCAACGTACGCGGTCCGCAAGAGATCATTTTTGTATATATATATATATATATATATATATATATATATATATATATATATATATATATATATATATATATGATTTTGATCTCCTGCGGACCGATCCCTGCGGACCGCGTGCACGACAACGGCTGATCGGTCACCGTGACCAATCTGTAGTTGTCGATCGGTCACGCTACGCCGACAGGTTCATCGCTACCCCTAGGTTCACCACGCCGACGGGTTCATCATTACCCCCAGAGTTCACCACACCCCCTTGGGTTATAGTTTTGTTCGGGGGCGGTAGCCAAAGGCCGCTGATGGTGTTCGATCGACACGGGAGCGCAGCGCCGTGCGTGACCGATCAGGGAAGTCCCTGATCGGTCACGCAGTGCGGTCCACACCCCGCGGTCTGCAGGAGATCAAAACTCATATATATACGGTTTTGTTATCATGTGGATCGCGTCCTGTGGGCCGCATGCGCGACGCTGATCGTTCACGGTGACCGATCAGGCAGTTGCCTGATCGGTCACGTACGCCGATGGGTTCACCGCTGCCCCTTGGGTTCATCGTGTCGACGGGTTCACCGCACCCCCTAGAGTTATAGTTTTGTTCCGGGGCGGCGGCCGAAGGCCGGCCGCCGCCGATGGACACGGAGCGCAGCGCCGTACGTGACCGATCATGAAAGCCCTTGATCGGTCACGTGCCCCCGTCACGCACGGGGTGCGGGCAGAACTATATATATATATATATATATATATATATATATATATATATATATATATATATATATATATATATACACACACTACGTAAAAGCTAAGAATAGTCTCGTGATGATCTGGAGACACAATCTCATCCACGTGGATTTTCAATGGCGTATAATTCCAGGTAAATAGGGGAAACATTACTTTTTTATAATTTATTTGTATAAACTTTGAGCTAATTAATTTTGAAAGTGGATTATCTTTTCTTATTCGTCCATTCAATAAATTGGAAAGAGATGTTTAAGTTTTGGACTCAACTAATATTGAAAATGGACGATCTTCTCTCCAATTTATTCAACTTTCAAATTCTTTCATTCTAATAAGTAAAATATAGTATAGTACACTGGATTCAAACAATATGTGCTTGAGAGTATGTTGAATGCATTTATCGCTATATCGTGCTCAGGTAAAAACAAACGTTACTTTCAAGGTACTTGAATAAATTGACGTATACTTGCTAATGAAGTACTTACGTCGAGTTTAAAGTATCAGGAAAAATTGTTGACATGTCTACGAGCACATGTGCTATTGAAAATTAGTACTGGAAAAGAAAGAGTGATTATTAGTCTTATAAAGAATGCATTTTTTCTATTTTTTTAAAAAGCATTTTTCATCTGATATTGTATGCATCCACGATGTGATTTATTAATTACGTTAATTATACGTGGCGGAGACTTTAATGAATTAGTTGCTAATTTTTTATTGCAAAAATAATTATATGTAGTGGAGATGAGGTTAAAGTCAAGACGCTACCTTAAAAAACGGTTCGTTTTCATTTTATTCTTAATTCCGCTCATCCCTAACTTCATGGAGGCTTCTCATTACTTTTTTTTTTCCTTAATATAAAAAGTTAATTATTTCATACGTTCGTGATTGCACCTGTCCGATTAGTATATGCCGGTTTAATTACTATTAATAAATTAGTAAAGAGTAGCAAATTAAGTATTAAATGATTTAAATATTGACTGTATTTTACCTTTATAAAATAAATAATATTTATTTAACGTAGGCATAAAATTTTATTTAAAAAATAAAAGCATTGAAAACATTAAAAATATCCGCAAAATTCTAGACAATCATGACAATTTTATATTGAGGATTTTTTTTTTCTTTTAAAAAACGATTAACATAGGATAAAATTCTAAAATTTTCAAATTAGTAATCTAAAGTCACTTGTTCGACACACTTCACATTCTCCTCTTCCTCGTGTAAGCCCATGCACAACTAGGGCTGAGCATTCGAACAAAATCGAATTGATGAAATTGAATAAATTAAAAATCGAATTAATCGATTGTTTTAGAATCGACCGAACCGATAAAATTTTCTAAAAAATCGAACTTACCGAATCGATAAAAATTCGGTTAATTCGATTTTCGACCGAATTAACCGAAATTTTAAATTTTATTAAATTTTTAATTAAAATAACTAGATTTTATTTAATTAATTATATTTTAAATAAAAAATAATTAAATTAATATTTTTATTTGGTTTATTCGGTTTAACCGAATCGATTTAATCAAAAACCGAACCGAATTTAAAAAAAAATCTGAAAACCAAATTTCAAAATTCTATTGGTTCGGTTCAATTAATTCAATTTTTTTGAATTTTTGCTCACCTCTATGCACAACTCCAACCTACTTATTTGAATAAAAAGATAATAATATTCATCTATATCATCGATTCCTTGACTACATATAGGTAGGTAAATCATGGAGTAATTTTATTCTAACACAATAACTCTTTAATATGAGAAAGATAATTAACGAGGTATTTTGTATGGGTTGAAAATTAACTCTAAATCCTATTGAAATAATTACTCGTACAAGATACCAACTCCTACATACATATTAAATAGTTTATTACATAATTTGATTTCTTTAACTTGTGTGGGATAAGTAACCAATCCGTCAACTTAATTTGAACAGCAGAATCTTGTTCAAATATTGCCTGAATTGAGCTAAAAAGCCCAATAAGCAACTGAGTAGAGGCCCAGGTGAACTTGTAATGGGCTGGAATTAAGAAAGCATGGTTACGAATATCAACATGAAATCGAGGGGTGCGGCAGTGGAAACTCAAGCCACGTGGCAATTCCTGTGACCTTTCTTTTTTCTGCGGACCAATAAGAAAAACTGAAATTTAATATATTAGAGACAATGGTATTTAATGAAGCCGCAGGTGGCGCAAGTCTGGAACCGACCAAGTGGAGACAATGAATAGGTGAGTTTAATGGGTACCTGTAAAGTAGACTTAATAAATGGTGTGTTACACGGAAGGATAAGTAAGACAAAACAAAAAGCAGCAGCAAATAAATGTATGTGAAAAAAAAAGTTTCTTTGAACGTCTTTAAAGGTTGAGAGTTGAAAGATTAAAAATATATATTCATGAAAGTACTGAACAGATAGCTTAGTTGATATGAGCTTTTGAATAAATCTACTTCTATCGTACTCGATAAGGGTAAATTTTTCTAAACTCTCCACTTACGAAGTCAATTTTGTATGTAATTTCTACACAAATATTTCTTTACATGTAGTCTCTGATGTGATATTTGATGAGTATTATTTGAAAAAAATTGAGTATAAAAGTTAGAAAACTGAGTATGACAGTTTGCATCTACCATATTAATAACCCTGTACTCAATTTTCACTCTTTTATACTCAAGTTTCACCCTTTTATATTCAGTTTTCACTGATGTATACTCAATTTTTCCCCTTTTATACTCAAATTCATCATGGAGTAAAAACAAAGAAAAACTTATGTGGGGAGTGATTGCAAAGTTCAAAGGGTTATTGAGGATTTAATGACAATTTACTGACTCGATAACCATATTATTTTAAAAAAATCATAATAATAATAATAAAATACATTTATAGGCGAGGCAATGACTGCAAGAAGAGATCGTAATACATCTAGCCAAAGAGTAATTCATCTAACAAGTTTCAAATAATTAATTCATCTTAGGATGAGTAAGTAGCTTGTCTCTGGAATCTCCATGTCTGCCCCCACACACGCAGCAACCTTCAGCCATTTTGCATTAATTGGTCGTTCTGATAACTGAAGGTCTCTCTCCTCTTTCTCTCTCTGGAGAATAAAGCACACAGAACATAACAGAACAACAGAACAGAACATAAAAAAATGACATTATAAAGGAGCGACCTTTGGATCTTCTACGATGGGTGATGTTCCTTTATCAATGTCTAATCCTCCCTCTCCTGCACAACCCACAGAAGTTGAATATGGTCCTTCTAACCCGACCACCGGCTCTTCTCTCCGCCAACGTCGCCTCCGATTCCACTTCGGGTCTTCGCGGATCTCACACCACCTAGCTCTTTCCCGTCCTCATGGTCGTCACTAAAAGAGAATAAATATATAATATTTGACCACGTCAAATATTATTAAATATTTTTCTTATTAAATCTGTTAATTGACAGTTTCTTTATAAATATGTTAATTAATAGATTTCTTATTAATTTTTCATTTGACTAAGCATCCTAAGGCATCTATAAATTGTATATCTCATGGACAAATTTTTTCAATTAATCAAGAAAGTTATTTTATTACCTCTTTTCTCTCTACCTCTCTTCCCTCTCTCTACTTCTCTTACTCTAATATGATATCAGAGCGATAGCTCTTCTTACCTTATGCACCGCTTCTTTTTATACGACGTCTTTCTTCTTTTTCTTTTTCTTTATATGACGCTTGATGTCACTATTTTATTTTTTTTTTAAAAAAATAAGGGCCTAGCAACTTCTAAAGAGCTTCGTCTCTTCCTCCTCTATTTTTGCTCGTCATCCTCCTTCCTCGTTGCTATCACCCGCCCACTCATGACGGGATAGTAGGGGAGAAGAGGAATAACCTTTGTGTTTTTGCCCAAGCTACAATAATTTTTGGTTTTTTGTTATTTTTTTTCGATGTCGAATATTCAGAGATGTCAAATTTGTCTCCAAATTGGACATACTGGTATTCAATGTCCTAAAAGACTCGACAGAATCTTCATCGGTGGCCCTTCAGCCTTAAGAAGATGTCAAATTTGTCTCCAAATTGGACATACTGGTATTCAATGTCCTAAAAGACTTAACAGAACCTTCATCGGTGGTCCTTCAGCATTAAGAAGATCTTTAAGACACACAACGACTTCACAAGTCCATCCTAAAGTTCTCTCATCTGTGCCTACTAATGGCAAACCTTCAAAATTTTTATTTACTGAATGGTATATTGACACTGGAGTAACTCATCATGTCACATCATACTATAATATCTTTACAGAAGTACTACCATACACTGGTTCAGACACGGTACAAGTAGGTGATGGCTCAGGTTTGCATATTACTAATCTTGGAAACACATACATTCATTTGTCGAATCATTCTTTTCACATGCGCAACATCTTTCATGTTTCATCCATTACTAAAAATTTACTTTCCGTACGTCAGTTTTGCCTTGATAACAATGTCTTTTTTGAATTTCATCATAATCATTATCTTATAAAAGATAGAGGAACAAATACTTCTGTGTTTCTTGGAAAAATAAAAAATAACCTCTACTATCTTGAAACTTCTTCAATCAAAGCTTTTATTGGTGAACGCGCAAATAAACCAGCTTGACATGCTCGACTTGGTCATCCTTCCCTTTGTATTGTTCAGTCGATCATAAATAGGTATGATTTACCTACTTCCTTTACTTCATCTCCATCTCATTCATGTCAAGCATGCATGGAATCTAAAAGTCATAAGTTACCTTTTTCTTCATCTGAACGTATTTCCGATTTTCCACTTGAAATAATTCATTCGGATATTTGGGGTCCTGCACCTATCTTGTCTAACCAAGATTTCTTATATTATGTTACTTTTATTATCATTTTAGTAAATACACTTGGCTTTATCGTATGAGAAGAAAATCTGATTTATTTAATATATTCTGTAATTTTCAAAAACAAGTTGAACGATATTTTAATCGCAAAATACTCTCTCTTCATTCTGATTGGGGAGGAGAATATCAAGCTCTTCATCGTCATCTTGTCTCAAGTAGGATTGTTCATCGAATCTCTTGTCCTCACACTCCAGAACAGAATGGCTCTGTTGAGAGAAAACATAGGCATATAGTTGAAACTGCCTTAGCTCTTCTTCATCATGCATCGGTTCCTCGTAAATTTTGGAATGAAGCTGTTTGTACTGTAGTATATCTCATAAATCGACTTCCTACCCCATTGCTCAATCATAAGTGTCCTTTGGAAAAACTTTATAATTAAACTCCTGAATACACCTTTCTTCGAATCTTTGGTTGTGCATGTTATCCTTGGTTACGCCCCTATTCTAAACACAAACTTGACTCTCGTTCATTATTATGTGTTTTCCTTGGTTATAGTTGTTGGTGCAGTTTGCACTAACGGTCAAACTCGGGTTTTGATGTATGACAAAGTGGTTAAAGTTAGGGTTGTTAGTGTTTAACCCCTTTACTAAGTGTGCAGGGTTGAAAGACTTAGGACCAGACACCAGGCTGAAGTCCAGGATGGTTGAGTCCTGGCGGGAAGTCCAGTTGGGTCCGCGGGACCTGACAACTGGCTGAAGACCAAGTTGGTTGAGACTTGGCAGGAAGACCAAGGTGGTTGAGCCTTGGCAGGAAGTCCTGGTGGGTCAAGAAGTCAAGTAGAGCTGCACAAGGTAAGTGAGGTAAGTCACTGGAGGAGCGAACCAGTGAGGACGCGTTCCCCTTGAGGGAACATTAGGCGTCGGCTCGACCTAGGGCTCCATTTTAGAGACCCAAAGTCAGAACCAAGACAGCCAAGGCTGTGTAAATTAACTTATTAATTGCTGTTTTGGACTAACCCTGGATGCAGGACCGAAGGACTGTGTTTCTGCAGCTCAGAGAGCCTCAAAGGAGTGAGGCAGTAACTGAGCAGGGCGCCCCGGATGTTTCGGGCGCCCCAGAGTCAATCCAAAGTCAGCAGAGCAAGTAAACGCCCCGACAGCAGCACATTTGGGGGCGCCCCGGATGTTTCGGGCGCCCCGCGCGCGTCGGGCGCCCCGCGTGTCGCGGGCGCCCACTGTGCCACGCCACTGGCAGCTGCAGCAGCTCACCCTCGCGAAGAAGATGAAGCCTTGACCGGTCAAACCGGGCGCCCCGCGCGCGTCGGGCGCCCCAGTCAAAGGTGATCCCGAAGAAGCAGAGATCAGCCTTGACCAGAGGGCTCGCCGGATCGAAAGCCACGTGGGGGGGGGGGGGGGCGCCCCGAGCATCCCGGGCGCCCCCAGCCCTATATAAAGGGCCCTCGACCCTCTTCTTCAGAACAACACTTCTTCAAAAGCCTCCAAGTTCTTCTACGCTCGCGCCTTGCTCCGGAAACGCTTCACTTCGAGCCGACGACGTCCAGCTGCCCCGAAAGAGTCAACCTACTCCGGACGTCGGTAAAAAGATAATTTTTTAATATATAGATTGTTGCATTTAATTACTTGAAAGTGTGGGGTTGTCACACTTTCAATTCCTTTGTACTCGCCTACTCTATCGGTGTTTACCGGTTGAGAGTATTAGTGGATTGCCCAACGGAAAGGTCCGAGGGACCTGGGCCTTCGAGTAGGAGTCGCCGAAGGCTCCGAACGAAGTAAAAATCGTTCGTGTTTGTGTGTTCGTTTTTCGTTTCTTTCGTTTCCGCTGTGCACGCTTTTTAAAGCACTCTGATTTAAATTTAAAAGTCACGTGATTCACCCCCCCTCTCACGTGCATCGATCCTACAAGTGGTATCAGAGCCTGGTACGCTCTGTATCGGTGCAACCACCATAAGAGCCGGGGGAAATCCAGTTTTTTTTCGAGTTTTGGTTTTTCGCTACACTTGATCTAAATTAGGTATTGTTGCCTAGATTTGGATTATTTTTTCCGTTCGTTTGATTTTACTCGAATTTGGGATTATTGTTGCTAAAAGGATCCATATAGCCGACCCCACCTAGTGGGATAAGGCTTTGTTGTTGTTGTTGTTGTTGTTGTTTGATTTTACTCGAATTTGGTGCAACACCATTTCGAGTCACTCTTTCTCTCTCTTCTCCTTTTTCTACCACACTACTAATCCAAGACCTAGTCTTGGGACAAGTTTTTGTGTAGTCTATTTCAGATGGCTCAAGGTGAAGGCTATAGCACTGCCCGCCCTCCCCTCTTTAATGGGGAAGACTTTCCCTACTGGAAGAGAAGGATGGAGGTTTATCTGAAGACCGACATGGATCAGTGGTTTGCAGTTCAAACAGGCTACACACCGCCAATGGATGAGGGAAATAATGCTCCACTGAAGCCCGACAGATGGAACCCAGAGATGAAGAAAAAGGCTCAGACCGAGTTCAAAGCCCAGAACACCCTCCAGTGCAGACTTACCAAAGAGGAGCTAAACAGAATTGGACCAACCGACTCAGCAAAGGAGCTATGGACAAATTAATTGAACTACATGAAGGCACCTCTGATGCCAAGGTAACAAAAAGGGATTTACTTTTAAATAAGTTATTTAATATAAAAATGCAGGAAGGAGAATCTGCAAGCCAACTCCACGCCCGGATCAAGGACATACTGAATGGACTCCACATGATCGGGCACAAACAGGAGAACCGGGACATCATAAGGTATGCGTTAAATGCGTTCCCTAGAAATTCACTATGGGCATCTATTATAGATGCCTATAAAATTTCTAGGAACCTTTCAAAAATTAATCTGGATGAACTATTTTGTGAATTAGAGTTGCATGAGCAAACTAACGCCAAGGTCGAGAAAGGGCTAGCTTTATTTGCAGGTTCACCAAAAGAAGCCAAATCAAAGAGAAAAATTCAAGAAGAAACTGAAGATAAGTCAGACTCTGACTCAGATGAAGAAGAACAACTGGTGAACTTGGTAAGAAAAATGTTCACCAGAAGGAAGAACAAATTTTCAAAGAAAGATATTCAAAAGGTAATGAAGCCCTCCAGCACTGAAGGTAAAAGCAAAATGATCTGCTTCGGCTGTAACAGAAAAGGGCACTTCAAACATGAATGCCCTTACAAGAAGGAGAACCAACCCACTAAGAACAAAAAGAAGAAGGCTCTTCAAGCCACGTAGGATGAAAGCTCGGACGATTCCGACGATGAACAACCGAAGAATGCAAGCTACCTCGCACTGATGGCAACCGGACCAGAATCGGACTCGGAGCAAGACGAGGATTCCGAATACGAGTCGAGCCAAGAGATCGGACTATTTTCAGACGGCTCTACTAAGGTATATTTAGATTCAGTAAATGAAAAGTTCTTTAAAATTATTTCTGTCTTAAATAAAAATTGCTTGCATCTGAATCTAGAAATGACCAGCTCCTTAAGGAAAATCAAGACCTTAAGGAGCAATTAATTAATACCAGAACATTAACCGAACAAACTCAAAATCAAAAATTAATTGAGCTTGAAACTGAAAACTCAACCCTAAAGGGCGAAGTCCTAAAACTTAAGGATCTACTAGCAACTTTCACAACCCGATCCAAGAACCTTGACCTTATTCTTGTATCACAAAAGGGCATGTACAACAAATCTGGGATAGGATATAAATCAAGATCGAACCAAAGATCCTTTATCTCCTTTATCCACCCCCGCAAAAATCAACGAAAAGCGTGGGTTCCGAAAGCTTATCTAACAAAGCAAGTAGGTCAGAATCAATTTTATGTCCCAAAAAGGGACATCCATTACATTGACCCTAGACATCCAGTCTACAATTTAGGGGGAGGCTCCAAACTAGTTGGCACCTCAAAATCAGCCTTTGCCCAGGTGGGCACTTAGGACTAGCTTCAAAGTTAATTTGACTCTTGTACTATTTAGTACCAGGGTTTTCAATGAGTAAGTTAAAAGTCCAACTTCTGTAAGCGGCTTTGCCTAGAAAATGGTTGTTGCTCCAATAAGGCTTCAGCCAAAGAAGGCCACTGTGCCTCGCCATGGCCTGGAAGCCAATTATTGAAGTGTACTTTTAACTTACTACTTGTTGAACTTGGATCTAACACAAGGTCAAGTTAACTTTTCTAAACAAACTCAAAATCATCTCACAAAATCATAGGACTCCCTTGATTGATGACTTAGACCGAGTGAGATGAATAAGGATAACCAAATTCAAATTATTGATTGATAACTCAACATTCAAATTAAAATTCAAATTCAAATTCAAAAATTCAAATTAAAATTAAAATTAAAATTAAAATTAAAATTAAAATTAAAATTAAAATTAAAATTCAAATTAAAATTCAAAAATTAAAATTAAAATTCAAATTAAAATTAAAATTCAATTTCAAAAATTAAGATTAAAATTAAAATTCAAATTCAAATTCAAAAATTAAAATTAAAATTCAAATTAAAATTAAAATTAAAATTCAAATTAAAATTAAAATTCAAATTAAAATTAAAATTAAAATTAAAATTAAAATTCAAATTAAAATTCAAAAATTAAAATTAAAATTCAAATTAAAATTAAAATTAAAATTCAAATTAAAATTCAAATTCAAATTCAAAAATTAAAATTAAAATTCAAATTAAAATTAAAATTCAAATTAAAATTAAAATTAAAATTCAAATTAAAATTCAAATTCAAATTCAAAAATTAAAATTAAAATTCAAATTAAAATTAAAATTCAATTTCAAAAATTAAGATTAAAATTAAAATTCAAATTCAAATTAAAATTAAAATTCAATTTCAAAAATTAAGATTAAAATTAAAATTCAAATTCAAATTCAAAAATTAAAATTCAAAATTCAAATTAAAATTAAAATTAAAATTAAAATTAAAATTAAAGTTAAAATTCAAAAATTAAAATTCAAATTAAAATTCAAATTCAAATTCAAATTCAAATTCAAAAATTAAAATTAAAATTCAAATTAAAATTCAATTTCAAAAATTAAGATTAAAATTAAAATTCAAATTCAAATTCGAAAATAAAAATCAAATTCAAAGTCAAACTTAACATAACTCAAATTTAAAATTCAAACTCAAGTGTTTAAATCTTTTTAGATTTTTTCAAAAACTCAACCTAGGTCTAAACCGTTTACTTAACTGTAGGAAAATAAATGGATCATTGACAGTGGATGCTTCAGACACATGACTGGGGATCCCACCAAATTTACAGAACTCAAGTACAAAAGACTAGGGACTGTTGCTTTTGGAAACAACGGTAAACTTAAGGTAATTGGCCTAGGCAATATTGAACTTGAGTCTGATTTCATAATAACAAATGTATTACTTGTTGAAAATTTCAACTTCAATTTACTAAGCATTAGCCAATTGTGTGACACTGGTTATAAGGTTAGGTTCCTATCCAATGAATGTCTGATCAAACACAATGACAACCCAAACATCACACTTAGAGGACTTAGGCACAATAACATTTATGAAATTAAGTTAACCTGTCCCTTAGAAAACTGCCTCTTAACCCATAAGGATGAGACTTGGCTCTGGCATAGGAGACTTTCACACACTCACTTCAGAAAACTACCTAAACTAAATGGTTTAGTTAGAGGCCTACCAAAGTTATCTAACCTTGAGTCAACCTTATGTAATGCTTGTCAACAAGGAAAACAAACTAGGTCAACCCACAAACCAACTAATCAAACTCAAACCAAGTCAATTCTGGAATTAATTCACCTAGACCTATTTGACTCACATGGGGTTAAATCAATTAATGGTAACCTATACTGCCTAGTAATTATAGATGACTATTCAAGATTTACCTGGGTAAAATTCTTAAAAAATAAAGATGAAACGTTTGATATACTCACTCAATTTTGTAAATTAACAGAAAATGAAAAAGGGATTAAAATCAAAAGACTTAGGAGCGATAATGGCGGAGAATTCAAAAATCATAAATTTAATCAATTTTGTCTAGAAAAAGGCTACCATCACGAATTCTCTTGCCCTAAAACACCTCAACAAAATGGAGTTGTAGAAAGGAAAAATAGAACACTACAAGAAGCAGCTAGAACAATGCTTAATGAATACAACTTACCTAAATACCTTTGGGCTGAGGCTGTTAGTACAGCTTGTTATGTACAAAATAGAATAACTCTAATTAAAAACCTAGTAAAGACCTCTTTTGAAATCTATTATAACAAACAACCTAACATTAAATACCTTAAAGTATTTGGATGTAAAGTCTATATCTTAAATACTAGAGAACACTTAGGAAAATTTACTTCTAAGGTTGAGGAAGGTATCTTTGTAGGTTATTCCCTTACCAGTAGAGCCTATAGAGTTTATAACAAAATTACCCTAAAAATTGAAGAAACTACAAATGTAAAATTTGATGAAAAATCTGACCCAAATAACTTTGATCAAACCACCTACCAACCAATTGACTTTGTTAGATCCAGTACTGACCCTGATGAAAGGCCAAAACGATGATCTAACTGAACCCACACCTGAAACTGAACCTAACCAACCCAGAACTGTACGAGTTAGCTCAGACCACCCAACTAATCAAATCTTAGGTAATCCAGAACTAAGGGTTCAGACTAGATCAGCTTTTAGGAACCTTAGTCAAATTGTATTGATTTCAAAAATTGAACCCAAGTCTATAGAAGAGTCCTTACTTGACCCTGATTGGATCATAGCCATGCAGGAAGAGTTAGCCCAATTTGAACGTAGTCAAGTCTGGGACTTAGTACCCTTACCTAAAGGCAAGAAATTTATTGAAACTAAATGGGTCTTTAGGAATAAACTTAACGAACAAGGAGAAACAGTCAGGAATAAGGCTAGGCTAGTAGCTAAGGGGTTTAGCCAAGTAGAAGGTCTAGATTATGATGAAACCTATGCTCCTGTAGCTAGACTTGAATCCATTAGAATGCTCTTAAGTTATGCAGCCCATAAGGGGTTTAAGCTTTTTCAAATGGATGTTAAGTCAGCCTTCCTAAATGGCCTAATTAAAGAAGAGGTTTATGTAGGTCAACCCCCTGGTTTTGAAAGCTTAGAACACCCTGACTATGTCTTTAGACTTAAGAAAGCCCTATATGGACTTAAGCAAGCACCTAGGGCCTGGTATGAAAGACTGTCTAACTACTTAGTTTCAAAAGGTTTTAACCAAGGCAAAATTGACCCAACACTATTTGTCAAAACCCTAAAAAATGATATTTTTGTAGCCCAAGTATATGTAGATGATATAGTATTTGGCTCAACCAACTCAGACTTTTTACAAGATTTTACAAAGATAATGGAAACTGAATTTGAAATGAGTTTAGTAGGTCAATTAACTTTCTTTTTAGGGCTACAAATAAAACAGACCAGTGATGGTACTTTTGTCTATCAACAAAAATACACTAAAGAATTACTTAGAAAATTTGGAATGGATAATGCTAAAGAAATTAAGACACCTATGGCTACCAATCAAACTATAGACAGTGACCCAAAAGGCAAACCTGTTGACCTTAAGTACTATAGAAGTGCTATAGGAAGCCTACTTTACTTAACTGCAAGTAGACCTGATATTCTTTTTGCAGTTAGTATGTGTGCTAGGTATCAAACATGTGCTAAGGAGTCACACCTAACCTTAGTTAAAAGAATATTTAGGTACCTTAAAGGAACAGAAAGATTAGGAATTTGGTACCCTAGAACAACCCAGTTTGAGCTTATTGGATATTCTGACTCAGACTATGCTGGCTGTAAATTAGACAGAAAAAGTACCAGTGGTGGATGCCAGCTTCTAGGACCCTCACTAGTTAGTTGGTTCAGTAGAAAACAACATTGTGTTGCCCTATCCACCACTGAAGCTGAGTACATAGCTATGGGTGAGTGTGTAGCCCAACTACTCTGGATGATGCATACCCTAAAGGACCTTCACTTAGATTTTAAACAAGTCAAAATTTTTATAGACAACCTAAGTTCAATCAATTTAACCAAAAACCCAATCCACCACTCTAGGACCAAACATATAGAAATCAAACACCATTTTGTCAGAGATCATGTAAATAAAGGAGAAATTGAACTTAACCATGTTGAATCTAAGTCTAACCTAGCTGATATATTTACCAAACCACTTCCTGAATCTGAATTTAGCAACTTAAGAAGGTTAATAGGAATGTGTGTTATAGACTAGGACTGACCTGATAAGCTTAAGTTGACTTTTGGTTTAACTAATTAAGCTTGTGAGTTTAAAAACATGGATCTTTCAAACCTGTTTTTCAAAAGTTTATTGCCTTTCAAAATTTAACTTAAACACGGACTTTTCAAACTTGTTTTTCAAGAACTTTATTGTCTTTCAAAATTTGATTTTCAAAACTGGCAGACTTAGCCTAAGCTTGACCCCTAGAATTGCATGAACCTATAGATTTAGGTAGCCGCATCTCACAAAACACATTAAGATTAACTTGTTTGTGTTTGCAAAAACATAGAACGGTTGTGAGATGCATAGGACTCTGCCTGGACTTCCGAATGCTTAAGTCAGTGCATCACAGTAAGTCTGGGCGTAAAATACCAACATTACAGTGATCAAGTCAAGTAGTCTTGCACTAAAATCTGAGCTAGACATTATTACCTGACTTGACTAACCCTGTGAACACTACTATCATCTAGATAGTTAGTCAGTAACTAGAGTTAGACACATGAAAAGAGACCACAATCATTATTTGGTCCAGGGGGAGCTGAGGTCAAAATACTTTTTCAAAATATCATTTTTGACAAAACACCTTTGAAAATTTTGATAAAAGTTGATAAAGATTGAGAGGGAATTCCAACTAATCCCTTAAAACATTTTTTATTAAGATTGATATTTTGAAAGAAAATTTTTTATGAGCTAAGTAAATAGATTTAAGACTTGTTTATTTCTAACACTTAGCCTATATTTCTACTCCCTTACACTTGTTATGCCTAATTTTTGATGAATGACAAAGGGGGAGAGTAGGGTAAAGGGTTAGAAAATTGCAAACAGCATGCTTATTTTACAGTTAATTACAGTTAATTAATTCTGCTTTCTTGTATGCTGTAACTTTCATACCTATGCTTATGTTATATTATTTGCATGTTTATGTTATATTATTTGCATGTTTATGCAAGTTCATATCTGCTGTTTTTTTTCTAACTTTAACCTGAGTTGTCAATACATCAAAAAGGGGGAGATTGTTGGTGCAGTTTGCACTAACGGTCAAACTCGGGTTTTGATGTATGACAAAGTGGTTAAAGTTAGGGTTGTTAGTGTTTAACCCCTTTACTAAGTGTGCAGGGTTGAAAGACTTAGGACCAGACACCAGGCTGAAGTCCAGGATGGTTGAGTCCTGGCGGGAAGTCCAGTTGGGTCCGCGGGACCTGACAACTGGCTGAAGACCAAGTTGGTTGAGACTTGGCAGGAAGACCAAGGTGGTTGAGCCTTGGCAGGAAGTCCTGGTGGGTCAAGAAGTCAAGTAGAGCTGCACAAGGTAAGTGAGGTAAGTCACTGGAGGAGCGAACCAGTGAGGACGCGTTCCCCTTGAGGGAACATTAGGCGTCGGTTCGACCTAGGGCTCCATTTTGGAGACCCAAAGTCAGAACCAAGACAGCCAAGGCTGTGTAAATTAACTTATTAATTGCTGTTTTGGACTAACCCTGGATGCAGGACCGAAGGACTGTGTTTCTGCAGCTCAGAGAGCCTCAAAGGAGTGAGGCAGTAACTGAGCAGGGCGCCCCGGATGTTTCGGGCGCCCCAGAGTCAACCCAAAGTCAGCAGAGCAAGTAAACGCCCCGACAGCAGCACATTTGGGGGCGCCCCGGATGTTTCGGGCGCCCCGCGCGCGTCGGGCGCCCCGCGTGTCGCGGGCGCCCACTGTGCCACGCCACTGGCAGCTGCAGCAGCTCACCCTCGCGAAGAAGATGAAGCCTTGACCGGTCAAACCGGGCGCCCCGCGCGCGTCGGGCGCCCCAGTCAAAGGTGATCCCGAAGAAGCAGAGATCAGCCTTGACCAGAGGGCTCGCCGGATCGAAAGCCACGTGGGGGGGCGCCCCGAGCATCCCGGGCGCCCCCAGCCCTATATAAAGGGCCCTCGACCCTCTTCTTCAGAACAACACTTCTTCAAAAGCCTCCAAGTTCTTCTACGCTCGCGCCTTGCTCCGGAAACGCTTCACTTCGAGCCGACGACGTCCAGCTGCCCCGAAAGAGTCAACCTACTCCGGACGTCGGTAAAAAGATAATTTTTTAATATATAGATTGTTGCATTTAATTACTTGAAAGTGTGGGGTTGTCACACTTTCAATTCCTTTGTACTCGCCTACTCTATCGGTGTTTACCGGTAGAGAGTATTAGTGGATTGCCCAACGGAAAGGTCCGAGGGACCTGGGCCTTCGAGTAGGAGTCGCCGAAGGCTCCGAACGAAGTAAAAATCGTTCGTGTTTGTGTGTTCGTTTTTCGTTTCTTTCGTTTCCGCTGTGCACGCTTTTTAAAGCACTCTGATTTAAATTTAAAAGTCACGTGATTCACCCCCCCTCTCACGTGCATCGATCCTACAAGTGGTATCAGAGCCTGGTACGCTCTGTATCGGTGCAACCACCATAAGAGCCGGGGGAAATCCAGTTTTTTTTTGAGTTTTGGTTTTTCGCTACACTTGATCTAAATTAGGTATTGTTGCCTAGATTTGGATTATTTTTTCCGTTNGGCAACATAGGTCAAAAGTTAAGTCTTACTTGTTTTCTAACAAGTTACTCTAGTGTGTAGGAAAAGCCCTAGCGAAGGACTGCTAGGCACTGGCGAAGGAATGCCAGGGTAAAAAGACCTAGCGAAGGACTGCTAGGCACTGGCGAAGGAATGCTAGGGTCAAAAGCCCTAGCGAAGGACTGCTAGGCGCCAGGTGAAGGACAGTCTGGGACTGAAGCCCTAGCGAAGGAATGCTAGGAACCGAGCGAAGGGCAGCTTGGCATCCAAGACCTGATAAAGGACGTCAGGCAAAAGTCCAACCAGGAGGAACGGTTGGCATCAGGTAAATTCTCCCGAGAGGAGTAGGTGAGGACGCGTTCCCCGTCGAGGGAACAGTAGGCGTCGGTTCGACCTAGGGCTCCATTTTGGAGACCAAAGTCAGAACCAAGATAGCTAAGGCTGTATAAACTAACCACTTAATGTTTTGTTGTGTTTTGGAATAACCCTGGATGCAGGACCAAAGGAACGAGTGTCTGCAGCTCAGAGTGCTCAAGGAGTGAGGCAACAGCTGACCAGGGCGCCCGGAGTGTCCCGGGAGCCCCAAGGTGAACACAAACACACAAGCAAAAGTACGCTTCGACAGTACATACTGCGGGCGCCCCCGTGCTCCCGGGCGCCCCATGGTGCATACAAATAAGTCAAGAGGAAAAGGCTTCGAATAGCTGCTGGGCCGGGTGCCCCGTGCTCCCGGGCGCCCCCCGCTGCTCCCGGGCGCCCCCTGCGCTGCGGGCGCCCCCATGCGCAAGCCTCAAACCAGAACCCTTCGAAGCCAAGAAGATAGAAGTTTGACCCGGTCAATCCGGGCGCCCCGAGCGCTCCGGGCGCCCCGGTCAAAGCGAATCCAGAGGATCAGATGCGACCGAGACTTTGGCGGATCAAAGGCCACGTGGGGGGCGCCCCCGACGTCCCGGGCGCCCCCAGACCCTATATAAAGGACCCTCGACCAAGGCTTCAGTACAACACTTCAATTCAATGCCTCAAAGCTCTTCTGCTCTCGCGCCTTGCTCCGGAAACCTTCCAACACGAGCCGACGACGTCCTGCTGCTCCGAGAAATTCGATCTACTCTGGACGTCGGTAAAGAAGAGCGTGTTTTGTTTACTGCACTTAATTTTTGTAATCAAATTATTGTAAACTATTTACGCCTATATAGAATTGCCCAAAGTAAACGGTCAACGACCGTGGGCCTTGGAGTAGGAGTCGACACAGGCTCCGAACCAAGTAAAACCTCCTGTGTTTGCGTTGTGTGTTTTTAACTTCCGCTGTGCAATTGCTCTTTACGTAATTCTGAAAATTTTCCGATATTCACCCCCCTCCATCGGTGTTCTCGATCCAACAAGTGGTATCAGAGCGGGGAAGTTCAAACCTGGTGCAACCACCAGTTTGAAATTTTTTTTCGGATCTTTAATTTTTTATTTTTCTTACAAATTTTTCGTTAAATATTTCGTTCGATATTTTTGGCGAGGTTGGTGCAACACCCCTCGTTATTTTATTCATCCAGCACTACTAATCCAAGACCTAGTCTTGGAAAATTTATTTTTTTAAGTTTTCTATTTCAGATTAAATGGCCATGCAAGAGGGATTTAGCACCGCCAGACCTCCACTCTTCAGTGGAGAAGACTTTTCCTATTGGAAAAGCCATATGGAGGTCCACCTGAAAACTCAGGTGGACATGTGGATCATCATCCAGTCTGGTCTGGAGATCCCCAAAAATGCCGAAGGACTTCCTCAAAGCTACACAGAGTGGGACACCGCTCTGAAACGAAAAATTGAAGCCGACGCTAAAGCGACTCAGACTCTTCAATGCGGATTGACGAAAGAGGAACTGAACCGGGTGGGACCCTTCAACAGTGTGAAGGAGCTTTGGGCAAAATTGATCGAGCTGCACGAAGGGACATCAGATACTCGGATAAGCAAGAGGGATCTGCTTCTGAACAAACTCTACACCATCAAGATGGCCGACAACGAGACAGCAGCCAACTCCACGCACGAATCTAAGAGTTGACGAACGGTCTTCACACAATAGGTCACAAGGTTGAAAATCGTGACTTAATAAGGTATGCCTTAAACGCTTTCCCTAGAAACACCTTGTGGGCATCTATGGTAGATGCATACAAGGTCTCAAGGGATCTTTCAAAAATAAAATTAGACGAATTGTTTTCCGAACTAGAACTACACGAACAAACTAACACCAATATGGTCGAGAAAGGTATTGCTTTCATTGCAGGTAAAACTGGAAGGACAACAAAGAAGAAGCCTGAACCTGAACCCGAGTCTAACTCAGACTCAGACTCAGAAGACGAAGAAGGGGATCAAACTAAGCTGGTCCGACTAGCCCGAAGTTACTACAAGGAGCTGAAGAACCGAACCAACAAACGGAAAATCGGCCGAAGAAAGGACGAACCAGCTGAACCCGCAAACAAGCCCAATGTGACTTGCTACGAGTGCAAGAAAAAGGGCCACTACAAGTTAGAGTGTCCTAACCTAAAGGAGACTAAAAAGACGAGAAGAAAGAAGGCACTGCAAGCAACCTGGGACGAATCTTCCTCAGAAGAAGAAGAAGAGGCACCCTAGTCCAACCTCCTAGCTCTGACCGCCTCAGAAGAAGTCGGAACCGAATCAGAAATAGAACAGGACGACGGCGAGCTGACCTTCACAGAAGATGGAGAAATTAAGGTAACTGGTTTTAATAGATCTCAATTAAGTGAACTAATTTCATTTCTTTCTCGAGATTTGGCAAAAGCCAAACTCCGAGTTGAATCCCTCCGACAGGAAGTAAAACTCCTGAAAGAGGGAGCTGACTCTAAACCCTTAACCAAGAAGGTTCAGGAAGGAACTCCTACTCAAGTTGAAAAACTTGAAAATGAGAACTCCTCCCTGAAAACTCAGGTTAAGGATCTTAGATCAGCATTAAAACGATTTACATCTGGTTCCAAGGGTCTTGACATGATCCTTGAAAAACAGAAATCAGTTCTAAATCGATCCGGACTGGGCTATAGAACCAAATCCCGGCAAAGATTTTACTTTACTGTACTGAATCAGTCCAGAGGTAAAATTTAGGCATGGGTACCTACACTATACCTGAACAAACCAACTGGATCAAATCAGTATTGGATTCCCAAGGACAAGATTCACATCTTGCCCAACCATCACCGTGGCTTTAGTCCAGGGGGAGCCAAACTGAAAACAATCTTCATTATTAGATAAGAATTTAATTTTTGATTGCAATATGATTGTTTGCTTGTTTATTTAATTTCTGCAATATTACCATGCTTAGACTTAGGCTAGTTTAAGGACTGAACAAACTTAACTGAAACTTGACAACATAGTATTGGGTGGAGGTGAGATGATAGTACGTTAGGGAAGCCAATTTGGCGGAACTAGCCGAAGCTACCGATCCAAGACCCAAACTAGTTAGACCAGAATTTTTTCAAAGAATTTTGAAAATGAAATTTCATTAAAAGGCTTTGTCAAGGAAAGGGTGGATGATCCCATAAGGCTACGGCCAAAGAAGGCCTAGTGCCTCGCCAAGACCTGGAAGCCAATTTTTGAAATTCAAATTCAAATTATTTTTTGTCAAATTCGAATCTAACACAAAATTTCAATTATTTATAGATTTAAACATCTTTTTAATTTTTTTCAAAATTAATTAAGTTTTCAAAATTTAATTGTTTTCAAAATTAATTAAGTTTTCAAAATTTAATTGTTTTCAAAATTAATCAAAATTTTCAAAACAGTCTTAACTATCAAAACCTGTCTCACGAAAACCATAAGGATAACGTGATTAAAAAACCCTAGAATTGGGTGAGACAGACTAGGCAGTGAAACTCAATTTAAGCTATTCCTGACTCTAATTGGATCCAAATCAAGAAAACTCTTTATGTGTAGGAACATAAAGATTTGGACCAATGGATGTTGGATAGCGGTTGCTCCAGACACATGACTGGAGATAAATTGAAGTTCACCAAGCTCAAGTTCAAAAACCTAGGCTCAGTAGCCTTTGCCAATAATGCTACACTCAAGGTAATTGGGTCAGGTAATATTGAACTTAAATCCAATTTCATTATTAAGAAAGTTCTATTGGTTGAAAACTTTAATTTTAACTTGCTTAGCATAAGTCAGTTATGTGATTCTGGTTATATAGTTACTTTTAACAATTCTAACTGCCTAATTAGAAATGTACAAGACTCAGAAATTATGCTTAAGGGCACTAGGAAAAACAATGTATACACTATAAACCTTCCCCTTGTACCCAAATGTATGTTAACACAATTAGAACAATCAAACCTCTGGCATAGGAGATTAGGTCATACCAATCTGAGAACTATCTCAAAAATTACCCAACTTAGCTTAATCAAAGGTATTCCCAAAATTAAAAATAATGAAAACCTAATATGTGAATCTTGTAATCAAGGTAAACAAACCAAATCCAATCACAAACTAACCCAATCTGATTTAACTCAAACTACACTTGAGCTCCTACACCTTGACCTGTTTGATTCACATAGAGCCAAGTCACTAAGCGGGAACCGATACTGCTTAGTAATAGTTGATGATTACTCTAGGTTTACCTGGGTTAAGTTTTTAAAAACCAAAGATGAAACCCTAAACCTATTTAATGAATTCTGTAAACTAATCAAAAATCAAAACGACACTAAAATTAAAAGCCTTAGGAGTGATCAAGGGGGAGAGTTTGAAAATCAACGATTCGAGGAATTCTGTAAGGTAAATGGGTACTTACATGAATTTTCATGTCCTAGAACCCCCCAACAAAATGGGATAGTCGAGCGAAGGAATAGAACATTACAAGAAGCCGCTAGGGCTATGCTCAACGAATTTAATCTAGCAAACCAATTTTGGGCAGAAGCGATTAGTACGGCTTGTTATGTCCAAAATAGGGTTTTGATTAACAAGCGTCACAACAAAACACCCTATGAACTGTACTACCATAGACTCCCAAACCTACACTACCTAAGGGTCTTTGGATGCAAAGTCCATATCCTAAACACCAAAGACTATTTAGGAAAATTTCAGTCTAAGTCAAACCCAGGTATCTTCCTAGGATACTCAACCACAATTAGAGCCTATAGAGTTTACAACAAACAAACTAAGAAAATTGAAGAAACAACAAACTTAATTTTTGATGAAGAAATCAACTCAACATCTAATAATCCAGATTTAACTTCATCAAACTCTGACCAAGAAGATAATGAACAAACTATTGAACCTTTAATTGAACGCTTAAACGAACTAACCATTGAACCAATTAATGAGTCAATTGAACCAAGTAACGAACCAACAAATGAACCAGTCCAAAGAGTCGAATCAAATAGTGAACCAAACCGACCAGCCGGACCTGAGGCTGAACCAAGCTCTAGAAGAACCAAGAAACCCAGACTTAGTCACCCAACCGATCAAATTGTGGGTGATCCAACTCTAGGAGTCAGGACTAGATCCTCCTATAGAAATCTTAGTCAAATAGCTATGATATCAAAAATAGAACCCAAAACTATTGATGAAGCCCTACCTGACCCTGATTGGATCATAGCTATGCAAGAAGAATTAGCCCAATTTGAGAGGAACCACTAGTGCCTAAACCAGAAGGCAAATCCATCATAGATACTAAGTGGGTCTTTAGGAATAAGCTAAATGATCAAGGAGAAATAGTCAGAAATAAAGCCTGCTTAGTAGTAAAGGGTTTCAGCCAAGTAGAGGGATTAGACTATGATGAAACATATGCCCCAGTAGCTAGACTTGAGTCCATTAGAATGTTGTTAGCCTTTGCATCCTATAAAAGATTTAAATTATATCAAATGGATGTAAAGTCAGATTTTTTAAATGGATTCATTAAAAAAGAAGTTTATGTAGGACAACCCCCAGGGTTTGAGGACTTAGACAAACCTAACCACGTTTACAAACTAACCAAAGCACTATATGGGCTAAAACAAGCACCTAGGGCCTGGTATGAACGGTTATCAACCTATTTAACTTCTAAAGAATTTAAACAGGGCCAAATTGACTCAACATTATTTATTAAAACCCTAGGAAAAGATATATTTATTGCCCAAATTTATGTAGATGACATAATATTTGGATCCACCAACACCAACTTCCTAAAAGAATTTGTCAAGATAATGGAAGATGAATTTGAAATGAGCTTAGTTGGTGAGCTTACCTTTTTCCTAGGACTACAAATCAAACAAACTAGGGATGGTAACTACGTTCATCAATTCAAATATGTGAAAGAGTTAATAAAGAAATTTAAAATGGATAACTCTAAAAGCATAAGTACCCCTATGGCCACTAATGTAAAAATAGATAGTGACCCTGATGGTAAACCAGTAGACCTTAAACTCTATAGGAGTATGATAGGTAGCCTACTATACCTTACAGCCAGTAGACCTGATATTCTTTTTGCTGTAGGGATGTGTGCTAGATACCAAACTTGTGCTAAGGAAACGCACTTAGCAGCCCTAAAAAGAATACTAAGATATGTAAAGGGCACCCTAAATGTAGATTTTTGGTATCCTAGGACCTCAACTTTTAATTTGACAGGATACTCAGATTCTGACTATGCTGGCTGTAAATTAGATAGAAAGAGCACAAGTGGAAGCTGCCAACTATTAGGTCAGAGTCTAGTCAGTTGGTGCAGCAGAAAACAACACTGTGTAGCTCTATCCACAACTGAAGCTGAGTATGTGGCCTTAGGAGAGTGTGTTGCTCAACTTTTATGGATGATGCACACACTTAAGGTCTTCCAGCTCAACTACACCCAAACTCAAGTATTTATTGACAATATAAGTTCAATTAATTTAACTAAAAACCCAATCCAACACTCCAGAACTAATCACATAGAAGTCAAACATCATTTTGTAAGAGACCATGTAGCTAGGGGTGAAATAGTACTTAAGTATATTGACTCTAAATCTAACTTAGCTGATATATTAACAAAACCCTTACCTGAATCTGAGTTCAGCTCACTAAGAAGGCAGTTAGGATTGTGTTTTGTAGAATAGATTAATTTTTTTTACTTGATTTAAAAATTTGTTTCTAAAAATAGAATTTGAAAAACTGTTTTACTTAATTTCAAAATCAGTTTTCATTTTCGACTTAGTTTTATTTTTATTTCAAAACAACCCCCTTTAAAAATTAGGGCTTTTTCGAAAATGAACTTAGCCTAGGCCCTAACCCTAGAACTGCATGCACCTATAGAATTAGAAGCCAACATCTCACAAGCACCTTAGGGTACTTTTGATTGATAACCTAGAAAGGGTTGAGATGCTTAGGTCTTTGCTTAATTCAAGATACTTTAAGTCAATGCATCTGCAGTAATTGGGGCACTAAATACAACTTACACAGCAATCAAGTTAAGTGTCAAGCTTAGAAAATCTAACTTGAAGAGAAACACTTAACTTGACTAACCCTAGCAAAAACTACTGTTTCTAACAGTTAGTAAGTAGCTAATTGGGTTAGACAGGTCCCTACAGAGAAAATTGACTGAGTTAATTTAAGTCTAAATTAGGAATTGATTCAATACAGCAAAATCTTACTTATTTCTTTTATGCAATCTTATTTTTGCTATACTTATCTGTTTTGATATATGGCAAAGGGGGAGAGATAGGAAAGGAGAGAGTAAAATTAATTTTCATTATTCAAAACGTTTTCAAAAATTTAATTTTACTCATTCATTCAAAAAGTTTTCAAAAATTTTCTTACTTAAGATCTTCTTAAAGCTTTCAAAATTTTTACTCAAGCTTTCAAAATTTTGCTAAGTACTCTAACCTTTCAAAATTTTCTTACTTAAGCTTGTCAAAATTTTTATAAGTACTTTAAAGCATAAGTTTTTCAAAACTGTATAAGTACAATGTTACAAAGTACTTAGATTTTTCAAAGTTATTAAGTACTTAAAGTTTTCCAAATACACTTTATTAAGTACTTAAAGTTTTCCGAATGTACTCTATCTATTAAGCACATAAGTTTTCCAGATATACTAAAGTGTTTCAAAGCCTACTAAGTACTTAAGCTTTTTAAATCCTACTAAGTACTTAAGCTAGCATTTTCAAAACTCATGAGTACCTTATAACTTAAAACTTTAAACTTTTTAAGTACTCTAATGTACTTTTAACTTAAGTTTCTCAAAGTACAAGAAAAGTTTTTCTTAAACCCCACGAATTTTTGAAAAATCTAGGGGGAGATTCCTTCCAGGGGGAGGGAACAAAATTTAAACCCTTTTCATGTTTGCTTAAACTTAACTTTTTGAACTAGGGTTGCCATAAATCAAAAAGGGGGAGATTGTTGGTGCAGAATGAACCTAAGTCAAACCTGTGTTTTGATAATGGCAACATAGGTCAAAAGTTAAGTCTTACTTGTTTTCTAACAAGTTACTCTAGTGTGCAGGAAAAGCCCTAGCGAAGGACTGCTAGGCGCCAGGTGAAGGACAGTCTGGGACTGAAGCCCTAGCGAAGGAATGTAGGCATCGAGCGAAGGGCAGCTCGGCATCCAAGACCTGACAAAGGACCGTCAGGCAAAAGTCCAACCAGAGGAACGGTTGGCATCAGGTAAATTCTCCCGAGAGGAGTAGGTGAGGACGCGTTCCCCGTCGAGGGAACAGTAGGCGTCGATTCTACCTAGGGCTCCATTTTGGAGACCAAAGTCAGAACCAAGACAGCTAAGGCTGTATAAACTAACCACTTAATGTTTTGTTGTGTTTTGGATTAACCCTGGATGCAGGACCAAAGGAACGAGTGTCTGCAGCTCAGAGTGCCTCAAAGGAGTGAGGCAACAGCTGACCAGGGCGCCCGGAGTGTCCCGGGCGCCCCCAAGGTGAACACAAAACACACAAGCAAAAAGTACGCTTCGACAGTACATACTGCGGGCGCCCCCGTGCTCCCGGGCGCCCCCATGGTGCATACAAAACAAGTCAAGAGGAAAAGGCTTCGAATAGCTGCTGGGTCGGGCGCCCCCGTGCTCCCGGGCGCCCCCGCTGCTCCCGGGTGCCCCGTGCGCTGCGGGCGCCCCCATGCGCAAGCCTCGAACCAGAACCCCTCGAAGCCAAGAAGATAGAAGTTTGACCCGGTCAATCCGGGCGCCCCGAGTGCTCCGGGCGCCCCGAGTGCTCCGGGCGCCCCGGTCAAAGCGAATCCAGAGGATCAGACGCGACCGAGACTTTGGCAGATCAAAGGCCACGTGGGGGGCGCCCCCAACGTCCCGGGCGCCCCCAGGCCCTATATAAAGGACCCTCGACCAAGGCTTCAGTACAACTCTTCAATTTAACGCCTCAAAGCTCTTCTGCTCTCGCGCCTTGCTCCGGAAACCTTCCAACACGAGCCGACGACGTCCTGCTGCTCCGAGAAATTCGATCTACTCCGGACGTCGGTAAAGAAGAGCGTGTTTTGTTTACTGCACTTAATTTTTGTAATCAAATTATTGTAAACTGTTTGCGCCTATATAGAATTGCCCAAAGTAAACGGTCAACGACCGTGGGCCTTGGAGTAGGAGTCGACACAGGCTCCGAACCAAGTAAAACCTCCCGTGTTTGCGTTGTGTGTTTTTAACTTCCGCTGTGCAATTGCTCTTTACTTAATTTCAAAAATTTTCCGATATTCACCCCCCCTCTATCGGTGTTCTCGATCCAATAGGTAGTCCTAGAATCGGGGCGTTCTTAAGGTGCCCATCCCTGTTGCACAGCTTCGGTAGTGCCAGAACCGTGGACAGCTTCGGTAGTCCAGAACCGGGGCGTTCTTAAGGTGCCCATCCCTTGGACCCTTACTTCGGTCCGGTACAAGCCCCATTCATAAAATAAAATAATTATGCATGCTTCATCATTCATACTTGTCATTCATACTTATCATTCATACTTATTCCATATCATCGTTATGCCTTCATCATTCATACTTAAGGCATAACCATCATCTTCATTCATACTTATCATTCTTTATTCATAAAATAGGACATACATGCATAATCATGTTTCTAGTCATAAACATCATCTTGGTTCATAAGGCTTGCATGATCATGATACATAAATATACATGCATGTCATATATGATACATTTCATCTAGCATACATAATCCTAGTATTCATCATAAAGCATGGATAGTAAGCTACATATAAACATGACGCATACTCCTAGGGTTCATGGCATTCATCCTAAACATGCATATACCTTCATGAATCATAAATCCATTATGAGCATTTATTAACATACATGCATCATTCTATTTACCATAACATACTCCTACATCAATTACATATATTCATGGTATATGATCTAAATATTCATGAGTAAACGTAACATAAAATCCACCATACAAGGTCATGTTATATAACACATAAACTAAGATTTTAGTAACATGAAGATCCTTACATCATGCTTAACTATGTACTAGCATCATGGTAACTTGTAAACATGCATTCTTGAGACCTTAACCCAACCCAAACCCTAGGTTTGGGTCTTGGCCGAAAGCCCTAAGGGACCATGGGTCCATGGAAAATTTGCCTAGATCATGATTAACATCCCTTACCTTACATATCATGTCATAGAAAAATCATTTGAACCCTTGATTGAACTTAACCCCAAGTCCTAGGCCTAAAACATGGATTGGCCGAAACCCTAGAAGGGTAACAAGTCCATGGGGAGATTCATATAACACCATTATTACCCATAAGGTATCATAGGAAACATATTAATCATGCTTGGGAAGGTTGGAGTTTACCCTAGCCCCTTAACCTTGATGTGGCCGAAACCCTAGGGGGTTTCTAGGGTGCTACAAAACTTCCAAAAATCATACTTTTAGGCTTAACCTATCATGAGTAAACATTTGAAAACATAAAGGAAGACTTTAACATGATTTCAGTTGGTGCAGTTTGCACTGATGGTCAAACTCGGGTTTTGATGTATGACAAAGTGGTTAAAGTTAGGGTTGTGTGTGTTTAACCTCTTTACCAAGTGTGCAGAGTTGAAAGACTTAGGACCAGACACCAGGCTGAAGTCCAGGATGGTTGAGTCCTGGCGGAAAGTCCAGTTGGGTCCGCGGGACCTGACAACTGGCTGAAGACCAAGTTGGTTGAGACTTGGCAGGAAGACCAAGGTGGTTGAGCCTTGGCAGGAAGTCCTGGTAGGGTCAAGAAGTCAAGCAGAGCTGCATAATGGGTAAGTAAGGTAAGTCACTGGAGGAGCGACCCAGTGAGGACGAGTCCAATCTTGGACTTTAGGCGCGGTCCAACTTAGACCCATTTAGGTGATCTAAGTTGAGTCCTGGTTAGATCCTGGTCTGGGAGACAGGATCTAATTAACTTAGAATTGTATCTTATTTTAGTCCATATAAAATTGTGCTAGCCTTGTTTTGGACTAACCCTGGATGCAGGACCAAAGGACTATGATTCTGCAGCTCAGAGAGCCTCAAAGGAGTGAGGCCGTAGCTGAGCAGGGCGCCCCGGATGTGTCGGGTGCCCCAGAGTCAACCCAAAGTCAGCAGAGAGGTAAACGCCCCGACAGCCGCGCGTGTCGGGCGCCCCGCATGTCTCGGGCGCCCCCTGTGCCACCTCACTGCCAACTGCCGAAGCTCACCCTCGCGAAGCCAAGGAGATGTGGCTTTGACCGGTCAAATCGGGCGCCCCGCGCGCGTCGGGCGCCCCAGTCAAAGGTGATCCCGAAGATAAAGAGATCAAGTGCTTGACCGAGAGGGCTGCGGATCGGCAGCCACGCAGAGGGGCGCCCCGGACGTTTCGGGCGCCCCCAGGGCTATAAATAGAGCCCCTCGACCAAGGTTCAAAAGACAACACTTCTTCCAAAGCTTTCAAGTTCTTCTACGCTCGCGCCTTGCTCCGGAAACGCTACACTTCGAGCCGACGACGTCCCGCTGCCCCGAAAGAGTCGACCTACTCCGGACGTCGGTAAAAAGAAGAATTTCTTTTAATACTTTATTGCACTTAATTACTTGAAAGTGTGGGGTTGTCACACTTTCAATTCATTTGTACTCGCCTACTCTATCGGGGTTGACCGATAGAGAGTTTTAGTAGATTGCCCAACGGAAAGGTCCGAGGGACCTGGGCCTTCGAGTAGGAGTCGCCGAAGGCTCCGAACGAAGTAAAAATCGTTCGTGTTTGTGTGTTTGTTTTTCGTCTCTTTCATTTCCGCTGTGCACGCTTTTTAAAGCACTCTGATTTAATTTTTTTTAAAAGTCACGTGATTCACCCCCCCTCTCACGTGCATCGATCCTACAAGTGGTATCAGAGCCAAGTTCGCTCTGTATCGGTGCAACCACCATAAGAGCCGGGGGAAATCCAGTTTTTTTTTAGTTTTGGTTTTTCGCTACACTTGATCTAAATTAGGTATTGTTGCCTAGATTTGGATTATTTTTTCCGTTCGTTTGATTTTACTCGAATTTGGTGCAACACCATTTCGAGTCACTTTTTCTCTCTCTTCTCCTATTTCTACCACACTACTAATCCAAGACTTAGTCTTGGGACAAGTTTTTGTGTAGTCTATTTCAGATGGCTCAAGGTGAAGGCTATAGCACTGCCCGCCCTCCTCTCTTTAATGGGGAAGACTTTCCCTACTGGAAGAGAAGGATGGAGGTTTATCTGAAGACCGACATGGATCAGTGGTTTGCAGTTCAAACAGGTTACACACCGCCAATGGATGAGGGAAATAATGCTCCACTTAGGCCCGACAGATGGAACTCGGAGATGAAGAAAAAGGCTCAGACCGAGTTCAAAGCCCAGAACACCCTCCAGTGCGGACTTACCAAAGAGGAGCTAAACAGAATTGGACCAACTGACTCAGCAAAGGAGCTATGGGACAAATTAATTGAACTACATGAAGGCACCTCTGATGCCAAGGTAACAAAAAGGGATTTACTTTTAAATAAGTTATTTAATATAAAAATGCAGGAAGGAGAATCTGCAAGTCAACTCCACGCCCGGATCAAGGACATACTGAATGGACTCCACATGATCGGGCACAAACAGGAGAACCGGGACATCATAAGGTACGCTTTAAATGCATTCCCTAGAAATTCACTATGGGCATCTATTATAGATGCTTATAAAATTTCTAGGAACCTTTCTAAAATTAATTTAGATGAATTGTTTTGTGAATTAGAACTGCACGAACAGACTAACGCCAAGGCCGAGAAAGGGCTAGCTTTATTTGCAGGTTCACCAAAGGAAGCCAAATCAAAGAGAAAAGTCCAAGAAGAACCTGAAGATGAGTCAGGCTCTGATGAAGAAGAACAATTGGTGAACTTGGTAAGAAAAATGTTCACCAGAAGGAAGAACAAATTTTCAAAGAAAGATATTCAAAAGGTAGTGAAGCCCTACAGCACTGAAGGTAAAAGCAAAATGATCTGCTTCGGCTGTAACAGAAAAGGGCACTTCAAACATGAATGCCCTTACAAGAAAGAGGACCAACCCACTAAGAACAAAAAGAAGAAGGCTCTTCAAGCCACATGGGATGAAAGCTCGGACGATTCCGACGATGAACATCAAAAGAACGCAAGCTACCTCGCACTGATGGCAACCGGACCAGAATCAAACTCAGATCAAGACGAGGATTCCGAATACGAGTCGAGCCAAGAGATCGGACTATTTTCAGACGGCTCTACAAAGGTATATTTAGATTCAGTAAATGAAAAGTTCTTTAAAATTATTTCTGTTTTAAATAAAAAATTGCTTGAAACTGAATCTAGAAATGACCAGCTCCTTAAGGAAAATCAAGACCTTAAGGAGCAATTAATTAATACTAGAACATTAACTGAACAAACTCAAAATCAAAAATTAATTGAGATTGAAACTGAAAACTCAACCCTAAAGGGCGAAGTCCTAAAACTTAAGGATCTACTAGCAACTTTCACAACCCGATCCAAGAACCTTGACCTTATTCTTGGATCACAAAAGGGCATGTACAACAAATCTGGGATAGGATATAAATCAAGATCGAACCAAAGATCCTTTATCTCCTTTATCCACCCCCGCAAAAATCAACGAAAAGCGTGGGTTCCGAAAGCTTATCTAACAAAGCAAGTAGGTCAGAATCAATTTTATGTCCCAAAAAGGGACATCCATTACATTGACCCTAGACACCCAGTCTACAATTTAGGAGGAGGCTCCAAACTAGTTGGCACCTTAAAATCAGCCTCTGCCCAGGTGGGCACTCAGGATTAGCTTCAAAGTTAATTTGAATCTTGTACTATTTAGTACCAAGGTTTTCAATGAGTAAGTTAAAAGTTCAACTTCTTTAAGCGGCTTTGACTAGAAAATGGTTGTTGCTCCAATAAGGCTTCGGCCAAAGAAGGCCACTGTGCCTCGCCATGGCCTGGAAGCCAATTATTGAAGTGTACTTTTAAATTACTACTTGTTAAACTTGGATCTAACACAAGGTCAAATTAACTTTTCTAATCAAACTCAAAACCATCTCACAAAATCATAGGACTCCCTTGATTGATAACTTAGACCGAGTGAGATGAATAAGGATAACCAAATTTAAATTATTGATAATTCAAATTAAAATTAAAATTCAAATTCAAATTAAAATTAAAATTAAAAGTCAAATTCAAATTAAAATTAAAATTCAAATTCAAATTAAAATTCAAATTAAAATTCAAATTCAAATTCAAATTAAAATTCAAATTCAAATTAAAATTCAAATTAAAATTCAAATTCAAATTAAAATTCAAATTCAAAGTCAAGCTTAACATAACTCAAATTTAAAATTCAAACTCAAGTGTTTAAATCTTTTTAGATTTTTTTCTCAACCTAGGTCTAAACCGTTTACTTAACTGTAGGAAAATAAATGGATCATTGACAGTGGATGCTCCAGACACATGACTGGGGATCCCACCAAATTTACAGAACTCAAGTACAAAAGACTAGGGACTGTTGCTTTTGGAAACAACGGTAAACTTAAGGTAATTGGCCTAGGCAATATTGAACTTGAGTCAGATTTCATAATAACAAATGTATTACTTGTTGAAAATTTCAACTTCAATTTACTAAGCATTAGCCAATTGTGTGACACTGGTTATAAGGTTAGGTTCCTATCCAATGAATGTTTGATCAAACACAATGACAACCCAAACATCACACTTAGAGGACTTAGGCACAATAACATTTATGAAATTAAGTTAACCTGTCCCTTAGAAAACTGCCTCTTAACCCATAAGGATGAGACTTGGCTCTGGCATAGGAGACTTTCACACACTCACTTCAGAAAACTACCTAAACTAAATGGTTTAGTTAGAGGCCTACCAAAGTTATCTAACCTTGAGTCAACCTTATGTAATGCTTGTCAACAAGGAAAACAAACTAGGTCAACCCACAAACCAACTAATCAAACTCAAACCAAGTCAATTCTGGAATTAATTCACTTAGACCTATTTGACTCACATGGGGTTAAATCAATTAGTGGGAAACTATACTGCCTTGTAATTATCGATGACTATTCAAGATTTACCTGGGTAAAATTCTTAAAAAATAAAGATGAAACTTTTGATACACTCACTCAATTTTGTAAATTAACAGAAAATGAAAAGGGGGTTAAAATCAAAAGATTTAGGAGCGATAATGGCGGAGAATTCAAAAATCATAAATTTAATCAATTTTGTCTAGAAAAGGGCTACCATCACGAATTCTCTTGCCCTAAAACACCTCAACAAAATGGAATTGTAGAAAGAAAAAATAGAACACTACAAGAAGCAGCTAGAACAATGCTTAATGAATACAACTTACCTAAATATCTTTGGGCTGAGGCTGTTAGTACAGCTTGTTATGTACAAAACAGAATAACTCTAATTAAAAACCTAGGAAAGACCTCTTTTGAAATCTATTATAACAAACAACCTAACATTAAATACCTTAAAGTATTTGGATGTAAAGTCTATATCTTAAATACTAGAGAACACTTAGGAAAATTTACTTCTAAGGTTGAGGAAGGTATCTTTGTAGGTTATTCCCTTACCAGTAGAGCCTATAGAGTTTATAACAAGACTACCCTAAAAATTGAAGAAACTACAAATGTAAAATTTGATGAAAAATCTGACCCAAATAACTCTGATCAAACCACCTACCAACCAATTGACTTTGTTAGATCCAGTACTGACCCTGATGAAAGGCCAATTGAGGACCAAAACGATGATCTAACTGAACCCACACCTGAAACTGAACCTAACCAACCCAGAACTGTACGAGTTAGCTCAGACCACCCAACTAATCAAATCTTAGGTAATCCAGAACTAAGGGTTCAGACTAGATCAGCCTTTAGGAACCTTAGTCAAATTGCATTGATTTCAAAAATTGAACCCAAGTCTATAGAAGAGTCCTTACTTGACCCTGATTGGATCATAGCCATGCAGGAAGAGTTATCCCAATTTGAACGTAGTCAAGTCTGGGACTTAGTACCCCTACCTAAAGGCAAGAAATTTATTGAAACTAAATGGGTCTTTAGGAATAAACTTAACGAACAAGGAGAAACAGTTAGGAATAAGGCTAGGCTAGTAGCTAAGGGGTTTAGCCAAGTAGAAGGTCTTGATTATGATGAAACCTATGCCCCTGTAGCCAGACTTGAATCCATTAGAATGCTCTTAAGTTATGCAACCCATAAGGGATTTAAGCTCTATCAAATGGATGTTAAGTCAGCCTTCCTAAATGGCCTAATTAAAGAAGAGGTTTATGTAGGTCAACCTCCTGGTTTTGAAAGCTTAGAACACCCTGACTATGTCTTTAGACTTAAAAAAGCCCTATATGGACTTAAGCAAGCACCTAGGGCCTGGTATGAAAGACTGTCTAACTACTTAGTTTCAAAAGGTTTTAACCAAGGCAAAATTGACCCAACACTATTTGTCAAAACCCTAAAAAATGATATTTTTGTAGCCCAAGTATATGTAGATGATATAGTATTTGGCTCAACCAACTCAGACTTTTTACAAGAATTCACAAAGATAATGGAAACTGAATTTGAAATGAGTTTAGTAGGTCAACTAACTTTCTTCTTAGGGCTACAAATAAAACAGACTAGTGAGGGTACTTTTGTCTATCAACAAAAATACACTAAAGAATTACTTAGAAAATTTGGAATGGATAGTGCTAAAGAAATTAAGACACCTATGGCTACCAATCAAACTATAGATAGTGACACAAATGGCAAACCTGTTGACCTCAAGTATTATAGAAGTGCTATAGGTAGCTTACTTTACCTAACTGCAAGTCGACCTGATATTCTCTTTGCAGTTAGTATGTGTGCTAGGTATCAAACATGTGCTAAAGAATCACATCTAACCCTAGTTAAAAGGATATTTAGGTATCTCAAAGGGACAAAAAATTTAGGAATTTGGTACCCTAGAACAGCCCAGTTTGAACTTATTGGATTTTCTGACTCAGATTATGCTGGCTGTAAGTTAGACAGAAAAAGTACCAGCGGTGGATGCCAACTTCTAGGACCCTCACTAGTTAGTTGGTTTAGTAGAAAACAACATTGTATTGCCCTATCCACCACTGAAGCTGAGTATATAGCAATGGGTGAATGTGTAGCCCAACTACTCTGGATGATGCATACCTTAAAAGATTTTAACTTAGATTTTAAGAAAGTCAAAATTTATATAGATAACCTAAGTTCAATCAATTTAACCAAAAACCCAATCCACCACTCTAGGACCAAACATATAGAAATCAAACACCATTTTGTCAGAGATCATGTAAATAAAGGAGAAATTGAACTTAACCATGTTGAATCTAAGTCTAACCTAGCTGATATATTTACCAAACCACTTCCTGAATCTGAATTTAGCAACTTAAGAAGGTTAATAGGAATGTGTGTTATAGACTAGGAATGACCTGATAAACTTAAGTTGAATTTTGGTTTTAAAAACATGGATTTTTTTAAAAAAAAAACTGGTTTTTCAAAAAGTTTATTGCTTTTCAAAATTAAACTTAAACACGGACTTTTCAAACTTGATTTTCAAGAACCTTATTGTATTTAAAAATTTGATTTTCAAAACTGGCAGACTTAGCCTAGGCTCTGACCCCTAGAATTGCATGAACCTATAGTTTTAGGTAGCCGCATCTCACAAAACACATTAAGATTAACTTGTTTGTGCTTGCAAAAACATAGAACGGTTGTGAGATGCATAGGACTCTGCCTGGACTTCCGAATGCTTAAAGTCAGTGCATCACAATAAGTCTGGGCGTAAAATACCAACGTTACAGTGATCATGTCAAGTAGTCTTGCCTTAAAAGCTGAGCTAGACATTATTACTTGACTTGACTAACTCAGTGAACACTACTATCATCTAGATAGTTAGTCAGTAACTAGAGTTAGACATATGAAAAGGGACCAAAATCATTACTTGGTCCAGGGGGAGTTGAGGTCAAAATACTTTTGCAAAATAAATAGTTCCTTGCAATTCCTATTTAACATTGAACAATCCGTATTTTTGGGTCTTGCAAATCTCCTTTTTAAAACTTTGAAAATATTTCAAATTCATTTAAAAATAATGTTGTTGAAAACTATCTGTTAGTTTTGAAAAATTAATTTAGGGGGAGTTTTTTTTCACTTAGGCTATTTTATCTTACTTAATCTATTTTGCCTAAGTCTAGTATTCCCTATCACTTAACTTTGAATCCGACTTTCCGTAACTTAATATAAGTATGTTTTTTGATGAATGACAAAGGGGGAGAGTAGGGTTAAAGCTTAGAAAATTCTGTTTGCTACTTAATTCTGTTTGCTACTTAATTCTGTGTGCTACTTAATTCTGTTTGCTACTTAATTTTGCACCATGTACCTTCATGCTTATTTACTTGCATGTATCTGCTAGTTTTTCTCTAACTTTAACCTAGGTTGTCATTACATCAAAAAGGGGGAGATTGTTGGTGCAGTTTGCACTGACGGTCAAACTCGGGTTTTGATGTATGACAAAGTGGTTAAAGTTAGGGTTGTGTGTGTTTAACCTCTTTACCAAGTGTGCAGAGTTGAAAGACTTAGGACCAGACACCAGGCTGAAGTCCAGGATGGTTGAGTCCTGGCGGAAAGTCCAGTTGGGTCCGCGGGACCTGACAACTGGCTGAAGACCAAGTTGGTTGAGACTTGGCAGGAAGACCAAGGTGGTTGAGCCTTGGCAGGAAGTCCTGGTAGGGTCAAGAAGTCAAGCAGAGCTGCATAATGGGTAAGTAAGGTAAGTCACTGGAGGAGCGACCCAGTGAGGACGAGTCCAATCTTGGACTTTAGGCGCGGTCCAACTTAGACCCATTTAGGTGATCTAAGTTGAGTCCTGGTTAGATCCTGGTCTGGGAGACAGGATCTAATTAACTTAGAATTGTATCTTATTTTAGTCCATATAAAATTGTGCTAGCCTTGTTTTGGACTAACCCTGGATGCAGGACCAAAGGACTATGATTCTGCAGCTCAGAGAGCCTCAAAGGAGTGAGGCCGTAGCTGAGCAGGGCGCCCCGGATGTGTCGGGTGCCCCAGAGTCAACCCAAAGTCAGCAGAGAGGTAAACGCCCCGACAGCCGCGCGTGTCGGGCGCCCCGCATGTCTCGGGCGCCCCCTGTGCCACCTCACTGCCAACTGCCGAAGCTCACCCTCGCGAAGCCAAGGAGATGTGGCTTTGACCGGTCAAATCGGGCGCCCCGCGCGCGTCGGGCGCCCCAGTCAAAGGTGATCCCGAAGATAAAGAGATCAAGTGCTTGACCGAGAGGGCTGCGGATCGGCAGCCACGCAGAGGGGCGCCCCGGACGTTTCGGGCGCCCCCAGGGCTATAAATAGAGCCCCTCGACCAAGGTTCAAAAGACAACACTTCTTCCAAAGCTTTCAAGTTCTTCTACGCTCGCGCCTTGCTCCGGAAACGCTACACTTCGAGCCGACGACGTCCCGCTGCCCCGAAAGAGTCGACCTACTCCGGACGTCGGTAAAAAGAAGAATTTCTTTTAATACTTTATTGCACTTAATTACTTGAAAGTGTGGGGTTGTCACACTTTCAATTCATTTGTACTCGCCTACTCTATCGGGGTTGACCGATAGAGAGTTTTAGTAGATTGCCCAACGGAAAGGTCCGAGGGACCTGGGCCTTCGAGTAGGAGTCGCCGAAGGCTCCGAACGAAGTAAAAATCGTTCGTGTTTGTGTGTTTGTTTTTCGTCTCTTTCATTTCCGCTGTGCACGCTTTTTAAAGCACTCTGATTTAATTTTTTTTAAAAGTCACGTGATTCACCCCCCCCCCCTCTCACGTGCATCGATCCTACAATTTCTACCCCAAACAAGGCTTGGCCGAAACCTCCATAAGCCCTAACCATGGATTTTTCTAACATATCATGCCAATAAAACTTAGATCATGATAAATATCTTGAAAGCAATCATACCACGGTGAGGGGGTCTTACCCTCCTTGATCTTGCTTACAAACTTTGAATAGAAAATAACAAGAGAACCTCCTTGTCTCTAAACTTCTCCTTAGCCCTTGTATCCTTGTAGAGGGCCTTAGATCTTCAAAGTGGAGGCTTATGTGAACTTTTCCTAAGGGAGAAGAGGGCTTGGGGGTTTCGGCTAGGAGGGGAGGAAGAAGAAGAGAAGAGCAAGTGGCTTGTTGGAAGAAGAGAGGAGAAGTGTAACTCCTTCTCTTATGCTTTTATGCCACATTAAGTGAAGAGTCATGGTGTCTCTTCCCTTGATGACTCCTCATTCTTTCCCAAATCTTAACTAAAATCTACTTCATTCCCTCATAGCACTCCCTTGCTAGGTGAATTGGTTAGTGCATGCTTGGTTGTACAAGAGGTCCAAGGTTTAATCCTTGGTGCATGCACTAATTTCCTATTTTATTTCCTATTATTTTAAAATTTCTTTAAAAATTCCCCCATAATTATGTTAATATTTCTCATTAAAATCCATTTATTTTTATATTAAATTCTACCTAAAATCCACCAATAATCCTGGTACTAGAAAGCCCATATAAGGCCCATTAGTACTTAGTTTCTCAAATTAAATGAGAAAACCATGGGTTCCTAGGCTAAGGTTAGTACTAATATTTCTAGATCCTTCGGAAAATTATCTAGACATGCTTAATATTTTAAAGAAAATATTAAGAAAATTTTCCGGGTCGTTACACGACCCCAAGGCTTCGAACAACACTTCTTCCAACGCCAATACGCTCTTTTGCTCAAGCACTCTGCTTCGAAAAACCTCCCAACTCGAGATACAAGCGCCGACGACGTCCCTCTGCTCCTAAGTACAATCCACACCGGACGTCGGTAACGAAGAGTCAATTTTTTATTGTATTATTACTGCACTTACTACTATACAACTATTTGTATGATATTGCGCTATTATAGTATTGTCCGCAGTAAATGGTCAATGACCATGGGCCTTGGAGTAGGAGCCGACCGCGACTCCGAACCAAGTAAAATCTTGGTGTCTGTGTGTTGTGTTTTAATTTCTCCTCTGCGTATTCTCTTTTTCAATCCTCTGCGTATTCTCTATCGTTTCTCTCGATCCAACCGTTTCTACTTCCTACCATCCCTAAACAAATGGCCAAGCCGAAATTTCAAATAGAGAAATCAAAGCGATTTTGGAAAAGACCGTTGGGCCTAATAGGAAAGATTGGAGCAAGAGGCTAGATGATGTGTAGGACCGGTGCCGTCGATAGAGGGGGGGGTGAATATCTAACGTGAAAATCTTCACGAGAACTTCATTCGTAAAACTACTCAGATCGTTAGTGCAGTGGAAAATAAAAACAAACAGAACCCAGGTACACAGCGGATTTTTTACTTGGTTCCTGACCCCCCAGGGTCAGTACATCCAAGGCCTATGCACGGGAACGCCCGTTCACTATTGGTCTCCTCCCGGACTTTCCCGAGGCGGAGAAACCCGACTTACAGTGCAAGTTTACAATCAAAATATAAGTAAAATTAAGTGCGTAATAGTAAACTCAAACCGAACAAGCAAGATCTGAAACTCGGCCGATCTGGACCTCCGAAGTGCCGCGCACTTCCTCCTGGAGCCTCCCGGTCGTAGAGCCTCGTTTCTGGCGCGTTGTCATCGATCAGAATGTTTAGAATGGTTCTTGGAAGTCGTGTAAGAAGCAGAGGGGTCGAAGCCCCTTATATAGGCCTCCTGGGGTGCCCTGGACGCTGGGGGCGCCCCAGAAGACTCGGTCAAACCTTATCCTTGCGCCTACCTCGCTGCAGGTGATAAGATCATTGACCAGGGCACCCCGGATGTTCCGGGCACCCCTGTGAAGGCTTATCCTGTGTTCTGACCTCGAAACAGCAAAACAGCTTCGAACTCGGGCGCCCCGGATGCTCCGGGCGCCCCGGACGCTTGTTCTGCCTGCTTTCATTAACTGCATGTTTTAGCATTGCCTGGGGGCGCCCCCACTGTTGGGGGCGCCCTGGTTGCATGGGGGCGCCCCCAGGGGGGCGCCCCCCTTAAAGCCTGCAAACCATGTTTTTTTACCTAGTTTACCAGCTTTGTCTCCGGTTCTTGATACCTGCAAGATACACAAACACAAAGAATAGATACATATAATGTTAGCCTTAAGGACTTGGTTCAGACTTCAAATTTGCACGAAACCCTAGGTCGAACCGGCACAAGTTCCCATCTCTGAGAACTTGCCGTTCACCTACTTCTTTCAGGAGACGGTTGCCACCCAGCCCTTCGGGTGGACTTTTGCGTAGCTTCCGATACCTCCGGACCTCGAGAAGCCCAAACCCTGACCCGTCTCTACTCCTGTCCTTAGTCATCGCTCAGCTAAGTTGCTTAGTCCCTCGGACCAAGTCTTTATTCCCTAGCAGTCCTTCGCCAGGTGCCTAGCAGCCCTTCACTAGGTCTTTGTTACCAAGCGGTCCTTCGCCTGGTGCCTAACAATCCTTCTCTAGGTCTTCTATGCCTAGCAGCCCTTTGCTAGGTGCCTAGCAGCCCTTCGCTAGGTCTTCTATGCCTAGTGGTCCTTCACTAGGTGCCTAGCAGCCCTTCGCTAGGTCTTAGGGTTATGATACCTAGCAGCCCTTTGCTAGGTGCCTAACAGCCCTTCGTTAGGTCTTAGGGTTTCAATACCTAGCAGTCCTTCGCTAGGTGCCTAACAACCCTTTGCTAGGTTTTTAGGGTTCCGATGCCTAGATTAACTAGGACTTTTCTTCAGCTTTGGTTACTTCACTTTGGCTCCCCTTTGTCTATTCATTGTATCATTGACTTAAGTGTATTGTCAAACATTAAAACACTTAAAGGAGAACATCATTGATGCAACTTGCACCAACAATCTCCCCCTTTTTGATGTTTGACAATAACTTAAGTTAGATTGGTTTAAGGGGCTAACTTACCATCTTTGGGATCAAACTAAAGCGTGACCTAACCTTAGTTTTGAAAAAAAAACATTTTGATCAAATGGTCCTTTGGTAAGAGTCCAAAAAATTTTCTAACTTAAGCACACCTCTCCCCCTTTGTCATACATCAAAATAAACAGAAATACTTGCACCAACAATGAGAGTACTTAGTATAAAATTTTGAAAGCATAGCATAAAACTAATGCTTAGTATACTTTGCCGGATTTTTGAAAGTACAAATATTTTGAAAGATGATCTTTGAAGCATGCAAGTACTTTTGAGAGAATAGATTGAGCAGTTTTGAAAAATACATATTTTTGAAGAAGGATCAGAAAAATAATAAGTAATGTTTGAAAACATAATATTTGACTTCACTTGGTTAATTTTCCAGTCTGACACTATCCTGGGAACCCTTGTTGACTACAAGGATATTTTCCAAAGTGTCCTGGGAATTTTCCAACCCAAGTAAATATTATTAAAAAAATTCATAAGTCACAGAATAATAGGATGTAAGTTAATTTTGAAAAATGTAAAGATTTATAGTGATAATACTTGATTTGGTTTATCTTCCAGTTTGACACAATCATAGGAAACCCTGTTAACTACAAGGACATTTTCTTAAGTGTCTTGGAAGATTTATCAAACTCAAGATATTATTTCAATTTGATCAAAATCAGATAATAGTAATTTTTTTTGTTTTAATTGATAGTATTTTAAAATAATACTTATGTTTTCAACAGGATTTGAAAGATACCGTGCATGAAAACATTTGAAATATTCAATAATTTTTTTAATTTGACCTCCCCCTAAACTTGGCCCAGTCCTGGGAAGCTTGTTGACCACAAGTACTCTTCCTCTGAGTCTTAAGGTTTGATTCAAACCAAAGAAATTGTCTAATAATTTCAAAACAATTAATTAAAAGAAAATTATTTCAGAAGTTTGATTTATACTCCCCCTAAAGTTGACACATCCTAGGAGTCCTTGTAGATTATGAAGTGAACCTTCCTCTGTGTCTTTAGGGTTTATCAAAATCAAACAAGACAGATAAATTTTACAACATACAATTTTTTTTTGAAAAACATAAGTGATAACGATTTAAAGCTCAGTTTTCGAAAAGTGTTTTCAAATAATAGTAATTTTTACAGTATAGTTTTTGAAAGCCAAAAAAAATCACTCCCCCTGTATCCGATACCGTTTGACTCTATCTAAGTGCCTTAAGGAACTTTAGTGTTGTCCTAAGAGGCTTGTGTCTAATTGCGTGGGCCAAACAATTTTTGAAAAGATATAATTTTTTGAAAACATATAATATGTATATTCAATCAGACAAGCATGAATTCCATAAAAACATTATTATGTTGAAGCACTATTTTGAAAATATATTTTTAGGAGAATATAATTTTGAAAAATAATTTTGAAAAATATTTTTCAATTTATTAGTCCTTAACATCTCACACATTTTAGATGTATCAATACAACAAACATTATTGCCTTATAGGTGTATTGTGAGATGCTTGAATCATTTTTCTTAATTTATTATTAACTCTAAGATTTAATTGAAGCTTGTGTTAGATTTGAATTTGACAAGAAGTAACTTGAATTTGAATTTCAAAAATTGGCTTCTAGGTCTTGGCGAGGCACTAGGCCTTCTTTGGCCGTAGCCTTATTGGATCATCAACCCTTTCCTTGACAAAGCCTTTTAATGAAATTTCATTTTCAAAATTACTTTTTGAAAAATTCTGGTCTAACTAGTTTGGGTCTTGGATCGGTAGCTTCGGCTAGTTTCACCAGTCTAAAGAGACCAAGTATACTTGACCTTATTAGAATTGGCTTCCCTAACGTACTATCATCTCACCGCCACCCAATACTAGGTTGATCAAGTTTCAATTATTCTTTTTCCTATAGCCGTTCTAATATAGGCATATAATTTAAATATGAATGACATATCATATAAAAAGAAGTAGCAGATGCATGGCAATTATGCATGAGTCAAACAAGTCCAAAGAATTTTATTTAAGTTTCTAAAAATGTATCAAATTCCCGATTTGATACATGTCGTGTGAACCCGCGAATATGCCAACCCACTTTGACATATTTAATGTTATTAATTTTAATTGTTACAGTTTGCGTAAAATTTTATTTTAGTTTGAGTTTAAGTTATTTAAGATTTGAAGTTGAGTTAATTGAAGTTTGAATTAATTTGAAAATTAATTAATTAAGATTGAATTGATTTGAATCAATTAAAGTTGAATTTATTTGAAGTAGATTGAATTGATTAGCTTTATTTGAATTAAATTGATTTAATTGACTAAATTAAAATTTTAATTGAATTGAATTGAATTTAATTTAAATTTAGAATTTAAATTTAATTTAATATAATTTAATTTTAATTTAGTTTAATTTAAATTTAGTTTAATTTAAATTTAATTTGAATTTGAATTTAATTTAATTTGAATTTAATTTAAATTTATTTAGGATTTAATTTGAATTAATTTGAATTTAATTAGGATTTAATTTGAATTAATTTGAATTTAATTAGAATTTAATTTGAATTAATTTAAATTTAATAAGGATTTATTTTGAATTAATTTGAATTTAATTAGGATTTAATTTGAATTAATTTGAATTTAATTAGGATTTAATTTCAATTTAATTAGGATTTAATTTGAATTAATTTGAATTTAATTAGGATTTAATTTGAATTAATTTGAATTTAATTAGGATTTAATTTGAATTTAATTTGAATTTAATTAAAATTAAGATTTAATTAAGATTATAATGATTAATTAATAATTGTGAGTTTAAATTCATCATTTTCATTATTTCAAAAATTTCTTCTTCATTTTTATTTTTCTTTTCAAGTTTTTCTAATAATGTTGATTTATTTAAATTTTTATAATTTTTATTAACTATGGCCTTTATCTTAGATAGTTCTATATCCTCCTCAGGATTAGGTCTTTCAATATCCTTACAGTAGGTGGAGTAATTTGGGCCACTAATTAAGGTTTTGTAATAATCTTTAATATTATCTATAATTAAATTATTATCTAGGAGAATTTTATCTTCAAAATTATCCTCAGATATATTTTCAATATTTTCAAGATTAATCTCTAGATTATCTTTAAGCTTTTCAGAATTAATTTCTGAATTAATCTTGAGATTTTCAGGATTAATTTCGGAATTATCCTTAAGATATTCAAATTTGAATTCCGAATTATCCTTAGGATTCATTTTGTCTGAATTAAAATTATCAGAATTAATTTTATCAAAAAAATTATCAGAATCAGATAAATTATCAGAATTAATATTATCAGATAAATTATCAAAATTAATTTTATCAGATAAATTATCAGAATTAATTTTATCAGATAAATTATCAGTATTAATTTTATTAGATAAATTATCAAAATTAATTTTATTAATTTTTGAATTGATATTCTGAATTAAACAATTAATTTCTAATATTTTGATCATATTCACGTTTTGTAATTTAACATGCAAAAAGTTAATTTTACTAAGCAATAAATCTACTTTATCAGAAAAATTAACTACTTTATCACATGGCAGTGCAGGAACTTGTAAAATTTTTGGAACATAAATCTTGTGTACCTTCGTCGAACACTTGTTTTTGTAATGTCCGTATTTCTTGCATTTGAAACATTGTACGTGACTTTTGTCCCTCCGGTTTCCTGGCGCTGGTGCCTCCTTCGCCACCGGTGATGTAGACCGAATCTTACGAGTAGGGCACTGATTTTTATAGTGCCCTCTCTCCCTGCACGTTAAACAAATAATATGGAATTTAAAAACAGACATTTAAATGAAATATACCTGATTCACCCCTGAGCTCCCCCTCAACTCTTGGCGTCGTTGCTCCGTCGGCGGTTAGTCCGGTGAAGAGCGGCTCAGCTCTGATACCAATTATAGGACCAGTGTCGTCGATAGAGGGGGGGGGGTGAATATCGAACGTAAAAATCTTCGCGAGAACTTCGTTCGTAAAACTACTCAGATCATTAGTGCAGCGGAAAATAAATACAAACAGAACACAGGTACACATCGGATTTTTTACTTGGTTCCCGACCCCCCAGGGTCAGTACTTCCAAGGCCTATGCACGGGAACGCCCATTCACTATTGGTCTCCTTCCCGGACTTTCCGGAGGCGGAGAAACCCGACTTACAGTGCAAGTTTACAATCAAAATATAAGTAAAATTAAGTGCGTAATAGTAAACTCAAACCGAACAAGCAAGATCTGAAACTCGGACGATCTGGACCTCCGAAGTGCCGCGCACTTCCTCCTGGAACCTCCGGTCATAGAGCCTCGTTTCTGGTGTGTTGTCGTCGGTCAGAATGTTTGGAATGGTTCTTGGAAGTCATGTAAGAAGCAGAGGGGTCGAAGCCCCTTATATAGGCCTCCTGGGAGCGCCCCGAAAGACTCGGTCAAACCTTATCCTTGCGCCTACCTCGCTGCAGGTGATAAGATCATTGACCAGGGCGCCTCAGATGTTCCGGGCGACCCTGTGAAGGCTTATCCTGTGTTTTGACCTCGAAACAGCAAAACAGCTTCGAACCCGGGCGCCCCGGACGCTCCGGGCGCCCCGGTTGACACTTGTTCTGCCTGCTTTCGTTAACTGCATGTTTTAGCTTTGCCTGGGGGCGCCCCCACTGTTGGGGGCGCCCTGGTTGCATGGGGGCGCCCCCCTTGCTGGGGGCGCCCCCCTTAAAGCCTGCAAACCATGTTTTTTACCTAGTTTACCTGCTTTGTCTCCGGTTCTTGATACCTGCAAGATACACAAACACAAAGCATAGATACATATAATGTTAGCCTTAAGGACTTGGTTCGGACTTCGGATTTGCATGAAACCCTAGATCTAACCGGCACAAGTTCCCATCCCCGAAAACTTGCCCTTCACCTACTCCTTTCAGGAGACGGTTGCCACCCAGCCCTTCGGGTGGACTTTTGCTTAGCTTCCGATACCTCCGGACCTCGAGACGCCCAAACCCTGACCCGTCTCTACTCCTGTCCTTAGTCATCGCTCAGCTAAGTTGCTTAGTCCCTCGGACCAAGTCTTCATTCCCTAGCAGTCCTTCGCCAGGTGCCTAGCAGCCCTTCGCTAGGTCTTTGTTACCAAGCGGTCCTTCGCCTGGTGCCTAGCAATCCTTCGCTAGGTCTTCTATGCCTAGCAGCCCTTTGCTAGGTGCCTAGTAGCCCTTCGCTAGGTCTTCTATGCCTAGTGGTCCTTCATTAGGTGCCTAGCAGCCCTTTGCTAGGTCTTAGGGTTACGATACCTAGCAGCCCTTCGCTAGGTGCCTAACAGCCCTTCGTTAGGTCTTAGGGTTTCAATACCTAGCAGTCCTTCGCTAGGTGCCTAACAGCCCTTCGCTAGGTCTTTAGGGTTCTGATGCCTAGATTAACTAGGACTTTTCTTCAGCTTTAGTTACTTCACTTTAGCTCCCCTTTGTCTATTCATTGTATCATTAACTTAAGTGTATTGTCAAACATTAAAACACTTAAAGGAGAACATCATTGATGCAACTTGCACCAACATGATGCACTATGGGCCTATAGAACGGCATACAAAACACCAATCGGAATGCCTCCCTACCGCTTAGTGTATGGAAAAGCTTGTCATCTACCCATGGAGATAGAGAAAAGGCATATTGGGCGATGAAGGCTTGCAACTTTGATGCTACTAAGGTGGGAGAAGAGAGGAAACTTCAACTTCAAGAACTTGAGGAGATTAGACTAGAAGCATTTGAAAACTCAAGAATTTATAAGGAAAAGACCAAGAACTTTCATGACAAACACATAGTGAGGAAAGAATTCCAAATTGGCGACAAGGTCTTATTGTACAAGTCAAGGCTCAAGTTGATTAAAGGTAAGTTGAGGTCAAGGTGGGAAGATCCATTTCTTGTCACTAACATTTTTCCCTATGGTGTTGTTGAAATTAAAGATGAGGCTAATGGTTTTGTTTGGAAAGTCAATGGCCACCGGCTCAAGAAATATTTTGAAGAATTAAAAGAGCTAGAGGTGCATGGATTGGACATCAAACATGCTATCTACCCAACTTAAAGGGGAGTTTTCTTTTCTTGAGTTTTTATTTTATTGTAAATACTATGTGATTGTTTTCAAGTAGTAAATTTTCTTTTACCATGAGTTTTTGATAATAAATGTTTAGGAAGTGTAGATTGAATAAATAGTCATTGTAGATACCATGCTATTCCTTTTTGTCACCTTATTTCTTGTAAGATTAGGAATAAATGTATCCATCTAGATTTTCTCTATATCATTTTAGAGTCTTTTGAAAGCAAATTAAATTTGGTTGTTAAAACTTAGGATTTGAGTCCTACTTGGCTATGGACTCTAGAGTGATGACTTGACATGAATTCTTTTTACCTAGTGAGGACTTAGCCTTATTTTTGAAATACACACATGTGATTGTACTCTAGAACTTGCTTAGGTTCTTTCAAAATCATATTTCTATGAATGGACCACATTTATAAAGGTTAATCACCTTATCTTCCCTTTTTCATATAATTTTTGCAACATATCTTGTTGATTCATGCCTTATTCTTTTTTTCCTTCCCTTATTTTCTGATCATAACTATATTTCTCTATAGACTTGGTTACTTGGGATTTTTCTTGATGATACTTTGCTCGAGACGGACAAAAGTTTAAGTGTGGGGGAGGTGGCTAGAGCTTTGAAAGAAATTGTGGTAAGAATTGATAATTTGAAAATTTTTTTGGAAGTTTCTTTTTGTTGAATCATAGTGGAACTGGTTTAGATGGACTTTAAGATGGTAAAGAAGTTGAGGGAAGCAACGGGAAAATAGAAAAAAAAAAAGAAGAGAAGAAAAGAAAAAGAAGTGTGCCAAGTTGATGGATGGTGTATCAAAAGTGGGTTGCAAGAATTGGAGAGTGGAAGTTACATGTGTAATTTTTGGATCCTTGAATATGATTTGGCATTGCAAGCTCTAAGAGGGAAATTCCAAAGGGAAAGGAGGTAGTCTACACAAGAAGGTTACAATTGAATTTGATTTGGTGTCTCAATGCTTAAAGTGGTACCAAGTGAAGCACTTAGTGCTCTATTGACATGAAGAGCTCAAGGTTACGAAGTTATGGATCTGAATTGCAGCTGAGGAAGAGAAGAAAACAAAAGAAAAGAAAGAGGAAAAAATTGCAGCTACACAAAAACAGAAATCAGGAAAAAGAAGAAAAGAAAAGCAATAGGAAAAAAGGGTATAAACATAAAGTATCCGGAGAGGGGTAGAATTCTGAAGTGGAAGAATTTGACAAGAAGCTATATGAGTTTGAGATGTAGTGTTGATTGAAAGGAAATGAATTTGGCAGAAAACAGTTTCGGAGTTCTGAGATTTTGGCTACTGATCAGCCCCTGATCGGTCACCAGTCTGATCAGGGAAGAGCCTGATCGGTCATCAGACCGATCAGGAGCTATCCAGTCCGAGCAGTAGATATCACGCCCGAGACCCAAGAGGCGCTGTTCCAATATAAAATCGGACAGCATCTCCCCTGTCCGGCGGATAATTTACACATACATACACTATCCAAACACACACACAGATAATAATTTTGGCCTCAGGCCTCAAAACTAAAACATAAACTAACCATAACACAAAATAAATCATACCTGACTGTGGACCGGTCCGACTTACGATGAAACAACCAATACACAAAAACCCCTTAGGGCACACGACAATATGACATATACAAATCACTAAAAGGAATATAAAACAATGCACTACACAGGACAAAACAAAATCCTGCGGTCGCGATGGGTAGGGACTGGCTGCTGGGCTCTTCTGGCGACTCCAAATATCTCAACCTCCAAGGAGCTGCTCGTATCAAAAAAGAGCCTCCCGTCTAATAATCAACAATGATAACTCCAATCAATGCCCTGAGATCGGAAATCACTGCTCCTTCCTGGCTCAAATCCAGCGATCCAACGCTCGATTGCTTGGCTGCAGCGATTGAAGAGTCGGCGCTGCCGCTAGGGCACATGCGAAGGGGAGGAAGGAGAGGTCGTGTGTGGCCGTGGCTATGGCACGCGAGGGGAGAAGAGAACGAAGGAGGAAGGAATCGGGCGGCGCATCCGTGGGTTTTGGCTGCGGACGAGCGGCTAGGGCCGGCGGTCTGTGCTGCACTAAGGTGAGCGAAGAGAAAGCATTTAAGTGGGGGGGGGGGGTTTATAGAAAGGTCCTCTAACTTTCAAAAACATAAACCCTACCCTTAGGGTAAGAGTTTTAGTCATTTTATCCTCCAATTTAATATAATCCATGTCATTAAAATTTTAGGGTTAAATTAACTACCCTCTAGTAATTTAAGAGTTTACCCTAAACCCTTGATAAGTTTTATGTTTTACAATAAAACCCCTGTAGCTCCTCTCGTAGGGCTGAAAACCCTAGACTCAATCCGAAAAATCCCAAAAAATTTTCTGGTCCGAATTTTTGAATCGCCGTATTTTACAGTAGAGGTATAGATCGATCTCTAGAACGATCAGGAAATGTCTGATCAGTCTCTGGACTGATCAGTGAAGCTGACACATAACAAAATACAGAATTCAGTGAAGTTCCTCATCCGAATCAGCTGATACCTACCCACTTAAGCTTTGACACCATTGAGAGGACTATACAAGAGGGCAAAGAGCATTAGAAATAATTTTGAGTATCCAAGTCTTCTATTTTTCCTTACTTTCCCATATTTCTTCTTCACGCTATATTTCTTTACCATATTTCGTTCCTTATCATATCATATTTCTCTATTTTCTTTATCATGATGTCTATGATATCAAAATTCATGGAACTTCTCTTTCATTCTATTCAATTCATATTTCTTAAATTTATTATAATAAACCTTTGTAGATGTGGATCCAAGGCAAGAATGATGGTGGAGAGTAGATAATAAGCAAGCCTATGGTAGTTCAAGAAACATGTTGTGTTTGAGTTAGCTCCACTTTCATTGAAATGTAGAATTAGGAAGAGAGCCACTAAAAGTCCCTTTGGAAGGTTTTGTGAGTTGAGTTCATCTCAATGAGTCATGAAGGAGGAAGTAGGCTAAGTTGTTGATTTAAGGACAAGATACTAGTCTATTGAGCTTAGATTTTTGAGAATTGACAACCCTAGGTAATTTCTTTTCAATTGCTTCTTACTATGATTGAGAAAAACTAGGGGGGATACATCTTAGTTTACTAGTAGCTTGTGCGAGACGCCCAAGAATAAGTGTGGGGGAGTTGGTAACATTCGTTTTGTTGATCAAATTAGGCCCTCAAATCCATGTTTTGATCCACTTTCATATACTTAAGTTTGCATTTATATTAGGTTTCATGAATTATCTCCATTTTAGCTTAAAATTTAATTCTTTCTATATTTAAGATGTTTTGGCATTAAAATTGAATATCATTTTGTAGGTTTCAAATGATCATGGACCTGGATCAGATTGGGTCAAACTTGAGTCAGAATTGGACCCAGATCAAAGGGATCAAGCATCGGATTAACATGGGTCGTCCATTCAAGAGAACAGTTAGATCTAAGCCATCCGCCAACTTCTGGTCGATCCAAGCTCAAGATGGACTTAATCAAGTTCATGGATTATGATCTGAAAGTTTGGGACAGATCAGAGTTAATTCAGCCGTTGGATCAAGCATTAGAGGATCTAGGCCATCCATTCAAGAGAAGGGAGGATCTGAGCCATCTGCCACAGATCTAATTGATCCGAGCTAAGGAGCAGTAGATCAGAGCCCTTGATTAAGATCTGGAAGGTTTGGCTCAGATCTGACTTGATCTGACCGTTGGATTGAATCGGAACAATCTCAGCCGTCGAAATTCAAAAACATCAGTTAAAACAGAATTCCCCTTCGAAGGTCATCGCCGTCGCAAGATCACTCCACAGTTCTTTCCAGTTCTTCTCCGTTCGTTTTATCCGATCGCAGGCGACCACTCCAGTTTTCAGTCTCTTCCCAGATTTCGAGTTAACAGAGTTTCTTCTCCGTGAGGTTTGTGTTCGAATCTGTTGATGCTCAGCTCCGGTGAGGGTCTCGCCGAGCCCTGTTTCTCCCAAATCGATTTGCACGCAGTCACTGCCATCACCGATCGGGATCCATCAGAGTATTCAGAGGGGTTCTCTGAGCTGCGCCGAAGGGTTCTGAGTTAGAGTGCAACCAGCTGATCGAGTGGAAGATCCAATTTGACACAACTGATCGAAGGAGCTTGAATTTGAAGACTCGTGATCTAAGGGGTTCTTGGATCGATTCTTGTGTGACGGCAAGAAGCAAACCTTGGTGACGAATCTGATCTGAAGTAGTAATTGTTAGATTTCAATTCTGAATTGTTTCCATTGAATCGTCACTGTAATTCCCTGTTCCTGAACTCTTAGTTGTCGCAGTTTTAGTAACATTCATCTACTGATCGGTCGTTGTGACCGATCCAGTTATCATCTGATCGGTCTGTCGACCGATCAGACGAGTACCTGATCGGGCTGTAGACCGATCAGGTAGGGTTCCAGCACAAATTAGCTTTGTTGTTTGCATTCAATTTGAAGTACGCGAATCAAACTTCATTTCTATCATTTAGCTACAGCTTTGTGGTTTGCCTGATTTTGATGTTAGTTTCTATCCCTAAATTCCATTATTGCATAATTGAATTGTTCATTTTCAAGTTGGTTAAGTTTAGTATAGCAATTTCCTAGTCTAACATTGTTTAGCTGAGCATTTCTTTCATTCCAAAGAGAATTTTCATTCTTACATGCAAAACAATCCCGATATTATTCGAAAACCCCAAAACATTTAACGACAAACAAATACAAGCTTGATTCAAACATCCTAATCTAATCCTGGAAAAATATGACTTGAGGCCCCTATTCTACATTTCATCTTGCTAGCCAGAGTTTTCAGTTATAAATTCTAAATTTGAGGCTCACTTGTGACACCTACTCGAGGCCTATCAGTCCCTATCTTAGCCTTATAAATACCCTATGAGATCAAGAAACCAAGAGCTAATTAATCCAAGAGCCAACACCCATGTAACGCCCCAAAATTTCCATTTTTAGTACTTAAAGTCCTTAGAATTATTTAGAAATGGTTTAGAAATATTCTAGATATTTTTAGGAATTTTTAGAGTATTTTTATGGAATTTTCCGAGTCCGTTTGGTGTTTTTGGAAAAAGAAAAAGAAAAATAAAAAGAAAAATAATAAAAACGTTTAAGGGCAGCCGGTGGATTGAACCCGCGACCACCACGAAACAGCCCGCGCGCGCAACCAGCCGGGCTAGGGTATCAAGCACAAAAAAGGAAGGAGAGACCTATATTTAAGGGGTAGTTAGGTCGATTTGCCCGCATAAGTATAAATGGAAAAACCAATTAAGTGCAGCTGGTGGATCGAACCCGCGACCAGCACGAAACCAGAAACGCGCGCGACCAGCTGGGCTAGGGAATCAAGCACAGAAAATGTTGGAGAGACCTATATTTAAGGTGTAGTTAGGTTAATCCGCCCCATAAGTATAAATAGGTAATTAAAGAGAGAAGTTTTATTTTCTCTCCTCTCCAAACCCTCACGCCGACCCCTCCTCTTCTGGGCGAAACTACACCAAGCTCTAGGGGGCCGGTCAAGGCTCTTCTCCAAGAGATAATTCTATATTCGGGATCCCTGCGGCGAGAGGAACGCGTAGACGTGAAGAATTCTCCGAGATCTCAAGTTTCTCTCGAGTCCTAGACGTTAATCTTGGTTGTAAGTCCAAGATATCAATGTAAGTACTGCTCACCTGCAGTAAGAGGCGGTTTTTCCGCGAGAATTTCCTTTAAAAGTTTTTAGAAGAGATATTTCCTTTTTGTTTGAGTTTTTGCATGTGATCTTAGTTCATTATATGCTTATATATGTTGATTAATACCCTATGTGAGTTTAGGGTCCAAGAAAAGCTATGAGAAAAGAAAAGAAAAGATAAAGATAAGAAAAGAAAAGGCCAAGGCCTTAAGAAATCCCCAAAAGTCAAGACTTAGGGATTTTTAGCACGCAAGGTGCTCCAGAAAATGCAAGGCATTTACAGATAAGAAAGAAAGAAAGAAAAGCTATTTTATTTTATAAGGCCAGCACCCGGCGTCCAAGGGCGTCGTTAAAGAAATCCAGGTGTCCAATTCCAAGGTCTTGGCCCTGGTAGACCAAGGTCTGCTCTATTAGGATTGGTGGCTCGCTACCCCAACCTTTTAGGGAACGCGCATATCAGATGGTACTTACGTCTTCAGTGGATCCAAGTGATTATTATTTTCAAGTATATGCTTTAGCAAAGTTTCGAAAGTTTAAGAAAGTTTTCAAAAGTTAAAGAATAGCTAAAGTTTCAAGTTGAGCCAAGAAAAGTAAATTGAGATTTATTATTGCTTGAGTATGCATGTTTTGAGTTATACATGTTCTTAGTTTCTTCAGGCATATTAGTATCTCATATGTTTTCAGTTTGATCTAGAAGCATGTTTGCACATTTCGAGATTTTGTGAGCTAGATAGTACTTATTAAGCTTTTTGCTTACTAGTTGCATTTCCTCTTATTGCAGATAAAGGTAAAGGCAAGCAATTCTGAAGGAAGACGACGAGGCGGTGCTGGAGTAGAGTGTGTGTGGTGGCTGATTATGAGAGATCTTGAGACGAGACAATTTAGTTATTTGAATTGCAATGTTTAAGCTTATTCAAATTTCAAGTTTTGTTTTATGGAGTTTAGCGTACATTTGAGTTTTGGATAGTTTTACATACTCAATTTCTTAGAGTAAGATTCCATGTCATTTCTTTTAGCCTATATATTCTTATGATTGCATTGGATGAGTAGAAATGTGAGTAGTTGGAGATATTGATACTTTGTTAGAGAAATAGATGCATGTGCCAAGATAGTATCAATTTTTCTTTGAATTAAGTTTCATTGCTTAAAATATGTTTAGAAAAGTTTGCATTCACATTTCATAATGCTTTAGCAAGGTCATTAGAACATGTATTGGTGTTATGATGTATAGAAGTCAAGATTGGTACAACTTTAGTGTTAAAGTTCATATAACTTGAATAGTTTATTTTCTTCCGCAAAAGTCTAATTTCAAGTTTATGGATTCGTTTGATTGGCTAAATTGTTTAGAAAACTGACATAGAGTATAGAAATGGTGTCATGATTCTATATGGCTCGAAAGTATAGGTTTGGTGGAGAGTTGAAGAACTGCCGAAACCTGAAATTCTGATTTCAGGCCTATCAGTCGGACTGATACAGTATCAGTCGACTGATACCGAAAGTTCAGTTGGGTGAGGCAGGTTTCAATAAGTGCCATTTTGCGAGTTTTTGAGAAAGGAAGTGTGACATGGTATCATGCATGACTACTTAAGTTAGAATATGATTGTAGATGAATTTAAAAAGAAAAAAAGATTTCCGCATTTTTAGTCATGTATAAGTCGAGAAGTAGAGAAAGTAACGATCCGTCTAAGGTAGAGAAGGCGGGTCGCTACAGGTGGTATCAGAGCAGTTCCCATTCTCCAGCATCACACACACATCAGCATCAACCTTGCCGTCTTCAAGTAAGAAAGCTTTAAGTTTCAGTTTTTCTATTGCTCCTTTACTTAACTTCAGTATAGAGAAATGCTTAAGTACTTACTCATATGTGCATAGAACAAGGAAGCATGTTTAATACCTTAGTATCACGGAATCATGTTTAATCCCTAGAATGGATATTAGAGAAATGCTTAAGTACTTACTTGATTTGCCCAAAAGTAAGTTTTGGGATTATGGCACGCAAGGTGCTTGATAAAAGTTTTGAGTAAGACCAAGGTCTTACTAAGCCCTAGAACGAGTTCTAGGACTAAGAAATGAGATAAGAATCAAGACCAAGGTCTTGTTATATCCTAAAGCAAGTTTGGGAACATTACCATTAAGTGTTAAGTTATACATTTGAGGACGTCCTAGAAAGGCCCAAAACGAGGAGCAAGCTCCTAGAAGGCAAGAAGCGTACCTCATTCAGTAGGAGAAACTGAAGCCAGGGAACTTCCCAGGCACAAGCAAACCATGGGATGCTTAAGCATGGTTCAAAACGTTGGAAAGAATAGTAGGGCTACTGGACTGGCATGAGGTAGAGAAGATAAAGTGTGCATCTTTCTGCCTTACGGGAGATGCTAGAATATAGTGGAAGAGAGTCAAGGCCAAGAGAAATGTCAGCCAGATGACATGGGCCGACTTCGAGACTGAGTTCTTCGAAGAATACTCTCACATGCAAGTAACCAACAAGCATTATGATGAATTCACGGAGTTCAGACAAGGAGAACTATCCGTGGATGAAGCAGTGAAGATGTTTAAGCGGTTAGCTCATCTGTGCCCAGAGCTAGTTAGCACAGAAAAAGAGATAGTTAGGCTAATGCTCAAGATGTTAAGGCCTGAGATAGCGTTGAAGGGGGCTAGCGGTGTTAAGAGGCTGCAAACCTCCGAGAACTAATAAGTAGTGCTTTGATCACTGAGCACTACTTAAACAGTATAAAGGCCACCAGAAAGGTTGAACGATGAAGTTCTTAACAACCTTACCGTCAGGGAAGTAATGGCCTCTACTGAGAGGCTAAGGGCAGTATCAATCTAGATTTCCAACCGAGAGCTCTACAGTGACTTGTTAGTCCTTGAGATGAAGGATTACGATGTCATTTTAGGAATGGACTTCTTGAGCAAGTATAATGCTTCTATAGACTGCCGCCAAGAAAAANAGGCTTGTTGTGAAAGGGTATACTCAGAAAGAGGGGATCGATTATGAGGAAATCTTTTCGCCGATAGTCATGTTTAACTCTATCCAGATTCTCTTATCTATTGCTGTTTATATGGATTATGAGGTTTGGTAAATGGATGTCAAGACAGCTTTCCTTAACGGAAGTCTTGAAGAAAACATTTATATGAAACAACCAGAGGGATGCATTACAAAGGGCAAATAGCATCTTGTGTGCAAGCTTAATCAGTCCATTTATAGATTGAAACAATCTTCAAAATCTTGGATTATCCGATTTGATGAGGTAATCCAGTCTTATGGATTCATACAATATCCAGATGAGTCTTGTGTATACAAGAGGAGTGATGGAAACGTAGTGGTATTTCTTGTATTATACGTAGATGATATTTTACTCATTGGCAACAATATCAAAGTGTTGTCAGACGTAAGGGTATGGTTGTCCAAACTGTTTGATATGAAGGACTTGGGAGAAGCTGGACACATCCTTGGGATCAAAGTTATAAGGGATTGCATGAAAAGGATATTGTGCTTATATCAAGCTTCGTATATTAATACTATCCTAGCTCGTTTTAGCATGCAAAACTCCATGAAAGGTTTTTTTTTACCTTTTTGGCATGGAGTACCTTTATCTAAGGAGATGCGTCCTTAAACATCAAAGGAGATAGAGGAGATGAAGGCAGTTCCTTAGGCTTCGGCTGTAGGAAGCCTAGTGTATGTTGTGTTATGTACAAGACCAGATATCTGTTTCACCGTGAGCATAGTTAGCAGATATCAAAGTAATCTAGGACAAGGACATTGGACTGCAATAAAGCATATATTAAAGTACCTGAAAAGGACTAAAAATTATATGCTGGTTTACCAGGCAGATCATTTGCTCCTTGTGGATTACACGGATTCTAATTTCCAATCAGATAGGGATAACAGTAAGTCTACCTCAGGTTATGTGTTTACTATTGGTGCAAGATGCATCAATGATGTCTTCCTCTAATGTTTCGATGTTTAACAATATACTTAAGTTAGTAATATATGTTAGACAAGGTAAGGGTTAGTCAAAGTGATCAAGGGTTAAACCAAACAAGACCTTATGTTTGGTAGGGTTAACCCAGGATTGATCAGGTTGACAAAGAGTGAGCCAAATAGGACTTGATGTTTGGCAGAAGAGAAGTCTAGTCAAGATTAATATGACTAGCAAAAGAAGTTTTTATCAAAGCGAAGGAAAGTCCTAGTTAACCTAGGCACAAAGTCCTAGTTTGAGGAATTGGGCACTAAGTCCTAGCCGAGGGTTGGGCACCTAAGACCTGACCGAGGGTTAAGCACGAAGTCCTGGTTCGAGGAATTGGGCACTAAGCCCTGGCCGAGGGCTGGGCACCTAAGACCTGACCGAGGTTGGGCAATAAGTCCTGGTCGTGGACTGGGCACCGAAGTCCTGATCCGGAAGATCTGGCAAAAGTCCAACCGGAGGAGCCGGTTGGCAACTTCTCCTGAGAGGAGTAGGCGAGGGCGCACTCCCCGGGAAAGGGAACATTAGGCGTCGGATCGACCTAGGGTTTCGTGTGAAACTCAAAGTCAAAGCCAATCTTTAAGGCTAGGATTATATATTCGTTTGTCTTTTGTTTGTGTATCTTGCAGGTACTTGGAGTTGGAGGCAAGGCAGGCGAGCAAACGCAAGAAATGGCCTGGAAAATCTCTTCTAGGGTGCCCCCATGAACCAGGGTACCCCCGTGACCCAAGCGCCTTGGTTAGGAGGTGCTTCTTGGGTTGGGCTGGCCAACATAGGTGGCCCCATGACCAAGGGCGCCCCCAATGACCCAGGCGCCCTGGGAAGGGAACTTATTGGCATTGCGATGTGTGCAATGATGGATAAGGTTTGACCGCATATTGATGTGTGCAATGATGGCATTGCAATGATGGATAAGGGTGCCCTGAATGATGCTATAAAAGGGGCTTCGACCCCTCAACTCAGAACATCAATTGCAACATCATTTTAAGCATTCTGAGCAAAGAAAAAGCGCTAGAGACGAAGGTCTGTGATCAAGGAGGCTCCAGGAGGAAGTGCACGACGCTTCGGATATCCGGATTGGTCAGATTCGTCAATTCTATTTGGTTTGTTGTTATTACAAGTTGTACTTCAATTCATATATTTTTGCTTGTAAATCAAACTTTAAGACGGGTTTCTCCGCCTCTGGAAATTCCGGAAAGGAGACCACTAGTGGACGGGCGCTACCCGTGATTAGGCCTTGGATGTACTAACCCTGGGGGGTTTGAGAACCAAGTAAAAACCCGCGTGTCTTCTGTGTTATGTCTTTCGTTTGTTATTATTTTTTGCTGTGCTACTAACTCTCTGACTAGAACGAACGAACGTTGAAGTTTCCGACAAAATTTTCGAGTCGATATTCACCCCCTCTATCGACGGCACAGATCCTACATTTACTTTGGGAGGTGGAGCTATAGTATGGAGGAGTATCAAGCAGAAATGCGTTGCGGACTCCACCATGGAAGCTGAGTATGTGGCAGCCTCTGAGGCAGCCAAAGAAGTTGTATGGCTCAGGAACTTCTTGATGGACTTAGAGGTGATTCCTGATTTACCCAAAGCTATCACAATTTATTGTGATAATAGTGGTGCAGTAGCAAAATCAAAGGAACCACAAGCCCATAAGGCAAGTAAACACATTGAACGAAAGTATCACCTCATACAAGACATCGTAAAGCGAGCAGAAGTTGTTGTCGCCAAGATTGCATCAGCAGATATCCTGATAGATCGTTTCACTAAAGCCCTTCCAGGAAAGATTATGATAGGCATGTTGAGGGGATGGAAATCAGATGTATGAAAGTTTGATTGACAACATAGTCTTTTAGTATAAGTAGGAGATTGTTAGGATGTATACTATAAGTCTAACTTTTGTATGAACATCTATTTTGGAATAAGAATTACAGTGGTCATGTGTTTCCATTTTATATTTGTTATATATGCAGTTGTCTATTACTTTACATTATAGATAGCATGGTGTGTGGTGTCATACTGAAGATCATGTTATCAGTTTCTTGTAAAGTATAAGTAGTGGCTCACAACCAAGATGAATTTGGACAAACCATTGGAAAGATTGTAGTGTAATTTAGTATTAGTCTATCTTGACTATAAAATTATCCTAGTGCACTTTGTGTGTATTGAGCAGGACCGTTTTGAGGTGATTCAATTTATACTGACTATTTAATCGAACAAGACCTTAAGTTATTATGGATGTACATGATCCTAATCCCGATATAATAACGGACACATATACTTAATATGTATTTCTTTAATTTACCAATGGGAGAGATTTATTCATTAAGTCAATAGGCCCGGTAAATTAGAAAATAATATTCTTTATATGATGTGTCGTTGATTATAGAAGGAAACCGTGTCCTAATTATTTAGGATGATGATGTCCCCTTGAGGAGCTCATAAGGATTATCATGTAAATCCTGCAGGTGGACTTTGTCCGACATGATAATAAAGATGAGTGGTACTACTCTTAGAGTTAGATGTTAATTAATTAAATTATCAGTAATTTAATTAATTAATAGGCATGCTATATCTTAAACACGAGGAGATAATGTACACATAATAAGAAGGAGCCCATATTTTATTATGGGATTGGTGCGGTGGTTCAATAATAACTCTTTAGTGGAGCGGGTTATTATTAACGGATCAGGTTAAAGATCCGTTAGGAGACCAAAACCAACTCCTCCTCATGATCCCTATTGTAGCCTATAAATACCCTCATAAGCCATCATGAGATAAAAAAAAACTTTCTTTTCTCTCTCTCTCTCTCTCTCCTCTAGGGCTTGTGGCGTCGGCAACAAGAAGGAGAAGGGGGGGCGGCTAGGGTTCAAGCAAAGAGAAAGGTTTAGCCATCTTCTTTCTCTTCTTCTCTTCTCTCCCTCTTGGGCATGCGGCTTGGTCAAGCAAAGGAGGAGCTTTTCTTCCTCCTTTGGGCGTGTGGCAACAAGAAGAAGGGGGTCGGTGTTGGTTTCGTTCGGTTGCGGTTCCTCTCCATGTCCCCGGATTAAAATTCTATTGATCAGAACAAATCCGGATGGAAAGAAAACTTTCCAAACTATGCTTTTCATCATCGTGCTATTCGATTGAGTGATCGCTTGAACAAACTTGTAGTTCAAGCAATCTAACTCCTTTTATCGATTAGCCATGGAATAGATGATGATTGGATCGCCGGTTCTTGTATTTATCTTTGGGGTCCATGTAAACAAGCATGAATACAATTAATACAATTGAACTAGAGCAAGAACAAGATTATACCTCTTATTTTACCTCTTGATCTTCTATTGTATTCCTATCCTCTTCTTGGACGTCGTGTGGGCGACGAGCTTCCATGAAACGAAGCAACCAAAGACCTCTTTCTCCCTCCTCTTGCTTGCGCTGACCACAAGAAGATGGATCTTCTTGCTTGCGCAACCCTACCTTCCTCTCTTGGTGTCGTACGCCCAACAAGGAAGAAGAATCCCTTCCTTCTTGCTTGACCTATCTGCAAACCTAAAGGAAAAAGAGGAGAGAAGAGAAGAAGAAGATGAAGAAATCTCCTTGCTTGAATCCTAGCCGAAACCCCCCTTGTCCTCCTTGCTTGCTTGCGGCGCCAAACCCCACCAAGCCTCCTTGTTGCCGCACGCCAAAGAAGAGAGAAGAGAAAGGCCAAGAGGATAAGAGAAGAAGAGAGGAACAAAAGATCTTCTCCCTTCCCTAAACCCTTGCTGCCACCTCCACCTTCCTCTTGACGCCACCAATGTTGGATTCCTGGTCGCGCATGAGAAACCTCTCCATATCCCCGGATTAAAATTTCTTCAATCCGAATGGAGAACAATTTCCCACACGACTGACTCATCTTCGTGCTAACCGATTCGAGCGACCGCTTGAACATACATATTGTTCTAGCAATCAAACTCATCCAACCGATTAGCCGCGGAATAGACATGATGTTGGGACCGGGTGCATGTTGACATGGATGCGGGTTCATAATTTTAAAATTAATTACGTGCAGCGGAAGGTTTAGCATAAATAATTTCTCTAATTATTTAACCACACATCTAAGCATGCAATTTTATCTTGTGTAGACATGATCATATATTTAAAATTTTGCAGAAACATAAACTAATTTACGTATTACCTCGCGTAACTCGAAGGAAGGGACGAGATCCAACCGTAAGCGTCCCATGGAAGCTTCGCCTCTATTCGCATCCACGCCGAGTATCTTCGGGATGACTTCGCAAAGCCACGAGTTTCGTGTTCTCGAGAACTACTAGATTCTCCGAGAACGCGACGAGAAAAAACCAAGAGAGAAGTCGGAAGACTAACCACAAAAGGATGGCCGGCTGGTGCTCCTTCTTGGGGCTGGTTGGCGCACGGCAGGAAGGGGAGAAGAGAAGGAGAGGGAGAGAGCCTATGCCTTCATCTCTACGATTCACACCCAAGCCTTGCCTTGGGTCCTTTATATAGTGGCCTCTCAACCATCAAGCCTCTCAAATATGGAATAACTTATTCCATCATGCTATGTTTGATTTTATATCATGGTTAAAATCATATTTTAATTCATGATAAAAAATCAATCAAGTCTATACTCTCCTATGGAATAAATTTCCTTATCATGGTAAATCAATCCATGATTGATTTTATAAAATAAATCAATCCATGGTTCATTTTAATTTCCATGAAAAATAAACCAAACCTTGGTTTATTATATAAAAAATTTATATCATCCATAATTTTATAAAACAAACCACACTCGGTTTATTTTATAAATTGAACCAAAAACTTGGTTCTCTCCCTTTGTTGTGGTCGGCCAAGCAAAGAGGATGGAGGCCCTCTTTGGCCTGCCCATCCAAACCAAGCCCCAATGAATTAAACTTATTTAATTCATCTATTAAGTCTTCAAAAGACTTAGCCATTTTACGCTTCCGATGCGTCTCTGAAAAATTCAGATTCGACTTATCATTTGGCTAAACCAAACTTAATCTCTCTTGATTAGAAAATCCAATTTTCAACTCGTTTTAAATCCCTCGGATTACTCGTAGTGCATGTGACTAAATAGGCTTTCGATTTATGTTGGCCATCTATAATTAATCAATTAATTATAGAACGATCATAAGTGACACCTAGTAGTACATCATGATCCCTAATTAATCGAAAGATCAACGGATGAGCTCAGAAACAATTCTGAAACCCTTCAGCAGCTATAATGAATTATGCCCCATTCCCTTTACCATCTTATACCCACTTAGTTCAGGACATGGTCTATGTGTGTCAGTCCCCACTTGGCTGACTACGTCACACCTAGCCCAAGTAACGTTTTCTCGTCCTACGGATTCTAATTACTCTCATGTATTTAAGAGATTCATACTCTGAACATGTCATGCTCTGGCCAGAGGCTCCGAGTAACAATCCGACGATAGGCCTCGGGTATACATCTTCTCGCAAGGAGTGGTGAATCCTTTGTAGGTTGTTCAAACATCTTCAGGCACTTCGGCTTATACCCAATCATCCTGGGTCCACACCTCCTTGGAGATGCTTGCTTAAGATGTCAAAGTATAAGTCTCCATGACCAAGATAACTTGAACACCGTAAGTCAAAGGAACATCGCACTTAAACTGCAGTATGAACTTCACTAACATATCTATATGTAGACTACCATATGAAGTTTAACAGCCAGTCACTCCAATGAACTAGTTCCCTTAACTAGCATTCATGTTTATCTCCGGACATCTCAATGTCACCAGCCAGTGAGAATCAGCTGATTAGAGAATAACCCATGCTAGTCTCAACAGAATTGATAGTGTCCGTATTTATCAATTCATCGACTAGGGACAATTTAAATACTTCACAATTGCACATGTAGAGATAATCACTAGTTGTGAATTTATCACAAATTCTCTCATGCTGTGAATTATATTGCAGACATTCAGTAAATGAGTTTAAGATCTCAATCAAATACACAAACATGTATACTCAAATAGTGAATATTCATTTATTAAAATAAATGATTACAATCATAAGGCGATTGACTTAGGACACTTCTCTCATATCACTAACAAACTCCCACTTGGCCTAATGCCAATTGCTATGGTACCCAATACCACAGGCTCTAACATGACCCTCAAACTTTCTTTGAGGCAAGGCCTTAGTTAAAGGATCCGCTAAATTCATTTCAGTGGGAATTTTCTCAATTTGTATATCATTCCTACTTATAATCTCTCTGATCAGATGATAGCGGCGAAGCACATGTTTGGATCGCTGATAAGATCTTGGTTCCTTCGCTTGTTCAATTGCTCCATTGTTGTCGCAGTAAACCGGTATTGCATTATCAATGGTTGGAACCACACCAAGTTCTGAGACAAACTTCTTGATCCAGACTGCTTTCTTTGTTGCTTCCGAAGCTGCAATATATTCCGCTTCCGTGGTAGAATCCGCTACGGTGTCTTGCTTGGAACTCTTCCAACTTATTGTGCTTCCATTCAAAATAAATACGTATCCGGACTGAGATTTGGTGTCATCCTTATCTGTCTGGAAACTGGCATCTGTATACCCCACGTATTACCATATCACCTTCTCCATATATCAGGAACACATCCTTAGTGTTTCTTAAGTACTTGAGGATTGACTTGACAGCCACCCAATGATCCAGTCCTGGATCAGACTAGTATCTTCTTGTGACGCTCAGAGCATACAATACATCAGGCCTAGTACATAACATAGCATACATGATAGATCCTATCGCGGATGCATAAGGAATCTTATTCATGCAAATCCTCTAGTCTTTTGTGCGCGAACACATAGACTTCGAAAGGTTGATCCCATGCCTGATGGGAAGATAACCTTTCTTGGAATCCGACAATCTAAACCTTTCTAGCACTCGGTCTATATATGTAGACTGCGAAAGACCAAGCAACCGTTTTGATCTATCTCAATAGATTCTAATCCCAAGGATATAGGTTGCTTCTCCCAGGTCTTTCATGGAGAAAGTTTTGGACAACCAAATTTTAACTGACTGTAAGACTGATATATCGTTTCCTATAAGTAATATGTCATCGACATATAATACTAGGAATACGACTGCACTTCCACTAACCTTCTTGTACACACAAGGTTTGTCAGGATTTTGTGAGAAATCAAACTCTTTGATTATCTCATCAAAATGGATGTTCCAGCTCCTGGATGCTTGCTTTAGTCCATATATGGATCGTCGAAGCTTGCATACTTTGGTTTTATTAACCGATGTGAAACCTTCAGGTTGTATAATGTATACATCCTCAAGCAGGTTTTCATTAAGGAAAGCTGTTTTCACATCCATTTGCCATATCTCATAATCATAATGAGCTGCTATGGCCAGGAGCATCCAAATGGATTTAACCATAGCTACTGGCGAATCGGTTTCGTCATAATCAATTCCTTGTTTCTGACGATATCCTTTTGCCACTAATCTAGCCTTAAAGGTAACAACATTACCTTCCATGTCGGTTTTCTTCTTGAAAACCCACATGCACCCTATGGGCTTAATCCCTTCAGGTGGGTTAACCAAGTCCCATACTTGATTTTTGTACATGAAATCCATTTCCGACTTCATGGCTTCAAGCCATTTATCCCTTTCTGAATTTTTCAGAACATCTTCATAACTGATAGGTTCGTCATCGATAATGAGTAACACGTCGTTCGATTCACTTATGAGAAATCCGTATCTCTCTGGAATATTGCGTGTCCTATCAGACCTACGAAGAAGTGGTGTTATTTTAGGTTCAACTGATAGCTCATCATTATGAGTTATTGTTTGTGGGTCTATACTAGGTGTCTCTGTAATATCTATTGGAGTTTCTTGAACTTCTTCAAGTTCAATGCTACTCCCACTGTTTTCTTGTAAAAGAAATTCTTTTTCTAGAAATACAGCATGCCTTGAAACATACACCTTTTGTTCCAAGGGATGATAGAATTGGTAACCTTTCGTTTCCTTAGTGTATCCAATAAATATACATTTATCAGACTTAGCATCTAATTTGTCTGATACAGTTCGCTTCACATAAGCAGGACAACCCCATATCTTTAGGTGAGATAAATGAGGTTTCTTACTATTCCACGTCTCATATGGAGTAGTATAGACTACCTTGGTCGGGACTCTGTTTAGCAAGTAAACAGCTGTCTTAAGCGCATAGCCCCAAAAGGATTTTGGAAGAGTTGCATGATTCATCATAGATCTAACCATGTCCATCAAGGTTCGGTTACGCCTCTCAGATACACCATTATGCTGTGGTGTATATGGCGGAGTCCATTGAGACAATATCCTATTGTCCCTAAGATAATCTTGAAACTCTTGACTTAAGTATTCACCACCCCGATCGGATCGAAGTATCTTAATACTTTTGTCAAGCTGTTTCTCTACTTCACTTCTGAACTCTTTGAATTTCTCAAAAGCTTCAGACTTGTGTTTCATTAAGAACACATACCTGAATCGTGAGTGATCATCGATAAAGGTAATGAAGTAGCTATAGCCTCCTTGTGCAAGTGTTGACATTGGTCCACATACATCAGTATGTATTAGACCAAGCAATTCTCCCACTGGTTTACCTTTTTCGGAAAAGGGTAATTTGGTCATCTTGCCTTTTAAGCATGATTCGTATGTATCAAATGAACTGGATTCAAATGATTCTAGAATTCCACATCGGTGTAATTTGGTCATGCGTTTCTTACTTACATGGCCAAGACGACAATGCCACATATAGGAGTCTATTTGATTATCTATTCGAGCACGTTTGTTGCTAACTTCGATATTGAAAACGTCACCGGATAAATCTAACGTGTAGTTACCATTGCATAAAGTTTCGGTCCCATAAAGAACACCATTTAAAGTTATGTAACAGCAATTGTTACTAAAAGTTAAATGATAACCCTTTTCATTCAAGCATGAAATAGATACAATGTTCTTTATTAACGAAGGAACAAAATAACAATTATCCAATTCTAAGACAAGTCCAGTACGGAGCTTTAGCAAATATGTTCCGATGGCAACAGCAGCAATCTTTGCTCCATTTCCAACTCGCAAATTCGATTCTCCCTTGACGAGTCTTCTTCTATTCCTTAGCCCCTGTATGTCATTACAAATATGTGAGCTACACCCAGTATCAAGTACCCAGGTGCTCGAGGAAATAGTGTGACATTCAATAACGAAGATACCTGAAGAGGATGGGGCATCCGATGCCCTCTTCTTCAAGGACTCAAGATAAACCTTGCAGTTTCTGTTGGTGCAGAAATGCACCTAAGTCAAACCTGTGTTTTGATAATGGCAACATAGGTCAAAAGTTAAGTTTTTCTTATTTTCTAACAAGTTAATCAAGTGTGCAGGAAAAGCCCTAGCGAAGGACTGCTAGGCACTGGCAAAGGAATGCCAGGAAAGAAAGCCCTAGCGAAGGATTGCTAGGCAACTGGCGAAGGACTGCCAGCATCAAGCCCTAGCGAAGGACTGCTAGGCACTGGCGAAGGACTGCCAGCAACGAAGCCCTAGCGAAGGACTGCTAGGCACTGGCGAAGGACTGCCAGCAACGAAGCCCTAGCAAAGGACTGCCAGCAACGAAGCCCTAGCGAAGGACTGCTAGGCACTGGCGAAGGACTGCCAGCAACGAAGCCCTAGCGAAGGATTGCTAGGCAACTGGCGAAGGACTGCCAGTTTACAAGACCTGACAAAGGACCGTCAGGAAAAAGTCCAACCAAAGGAACGGTTGGCATCAGGTAAATTCTCCCGAGAGGAGTAGGTGAGGACGCGTTCCCCGTCGAGGGAACAGTAGGCATCGGTTCGACCTAGGACTCCATTTTGGAGACCAAAGTCAGAACCAAGACAGCTAAGGCTATATGAACAAATAAATATTTTATTGCATTGTGTTTTGGACTAACCCTGGATGCAGAATCGAAGGAACGTGTGTCTGCAGCTCAGATAGCCTCAAAGGAGAGAGGCAAAGGCTGAGTAGGGCGCCCGGAGTGTCCTGGGCGCCCCCAAGGTACATAAAAACAAATCAAAGAAGAAGGGTTCGAAAAGCTGCTGGGCGGGGCGTCCCCGTGCTCCTGGGTGCCCCCGCTGCTCCCGGGCGCCCCCTGCGCTGCGGGCGCCCCCATGCACTTACTTCGAACTAAGAAGCCATCGAAGCCAAGAAGATAGAACTTTGACCCGGTCAATGCGGGCGCCCCGAGCGCTTCGGGCGCCCCGGTCATAGCGGATCCAGAGGATAGACACTGACCGAGATCTGTGCGGATCAAAGGCCACGTGGGGAGCGCCCCCGACGTCCCGGGCGTCCCCTAGCCCTATATATAGGGCCCTCGACCCCAGGCTTCCTAACATCAATTCTCTCAACGCCTCAAAGCTCTTCTACGCTCGTGCCTTGCTCCAGAAACGCTTCACCTCGAGCCGACGACGTCCCGCTGCCCCGAAAGAGTCGACCTACTCCGAACGTCGGTAATGAAGAGCGTACTTAATTTATTATATTTTATTGCACTCATTTTGTAATTAAATTGTGTAACCTATTTGCGTGAATATAGAATTGCCCAAAGTAAACGGTCAATGACCGTGGGCCTTGGAGTAGGAGTCGACACAGGCTCCGAACCAAGTAAAAACCACTATGTCTTTGTGTTGTGTCTCTTATTTTTATTTCCGCTGTGCACTTACTCTTAGTTTTCCGAAAAAGAACGTTTTTCGATATTCACCCCCCCTCTATCGGTTTTCACGATCCAACAAGTGGTATCAGAGCGGGGTAGTTCAAACTTGGTGCAACCACTAGTTTGAAAGTTTTTCGGATTTACGAATTTTTTTTATTTTATTTCTTTTCTTTTTGTTAATCAACACAACTCAATCTCGCTGTGCCTTTTTCAATTTTGAATTTTCATTTTTTCACCATAAGACAGAATTTATAAAACGAACAAATTTTGAAAATTTGTCATAAACTTTTTTTTATTTTTATTTTAATATTTTTCTCGAAATTTGTGCTACTTTAATTCGAGCAAAGTTTTTCCCAAATATTAAATTCTAACTTTTTCACTATTAATCAGAATTGACAAAATCAATATTTTAAAAAAAAAATTTGTCATAAAATATTATTATCTCCCGCACTACTAATCCAAGACCAAGTCTTGGTACATTTTTATTTCTCTTGTGTGCAAGGATCATTTTTAAATGGCCATTCAAGAATGGAATAGCATTCGTCCACCGCTCTTCTCTGGCGAGAATTTCAACACCTGGAGAAGTCAAATGGAATCCCACCTGAAGGCTAATCTAGATTTATGGTCGATAATCCAAATGGGGTTCAGATTCCCCACGGAAGATGGAACATCGATCGCTTAGGACAAATTGGACGAACCAACTCTGAGGAAGATCGAGACTGATGCTAAGGCAATAGTAATCATACAATGCGGTCTAACCAACGAACAACTCAAGCTAGTCGGTTCATGTGGATGTGCTAAAGAAATGTGGGAGAAGCTACTCAACCTACACGAAAAGAGCTCCGATATTGAGGTCTTTGAAGGAGTGATGTTCGAATCATCGGATGAATCAAATGAAGAAGAAGATTACCAAAGTTGTCATGCAGTCTCGGTCCAAGCACAGACAACCGAGTCAGACTCGACATCCAACGTCGAAATCGAACCTGAGTCAGACGCGATTTTTCTGAGATAAAGTTGGTAACCAATTTCGAATCATTTTCTTCTAAATTAAGGTTAAATAATCAAGTTGATACTGTAATGGTCGAGGAAGGTATAGTTTTCATTGCAGGGAAAACTCCAAGAGAACTACAAAAGTGGCCTCAACCAGTACCAGAGTCCAACTCAGATTCAGAAGACGAAGAAGGAGAACAAACTAAGCTGGTCTGGCTAACTCGAAACTACTACAAGGAGCTGAAGAACCGAACCAACAAAAGGAAAATCGCCCGAAGAAAAGACGAACCAGCTGAACCCGCGAACAAGCCTAATGTGACCTGCTACGAGTGCAAGAAAAAGGGCCACTTCAAAACAGAGTGTCCAAATCTGAAAGAGTCCAAGAAGACGAGAAGAAAGAAGGCGCTACAAGCAACCTGGGACGAGTCTTACTCAGAAGAAGAAGAAGAGGTGCCTCAGTCCAATCTCCTAGCTCTGACCGCCTCAGGAAAAGTCGAGTCAGAATCAGAACAAGAGGACGGCGAGCTGACCTTCACAGAAGACGGAGAAATAAAGGTAACTGGTTTTAATAGATTGCAATTAAGTGAGTTGATTTCATTTCTTTCTCGAGACTTGGCTAAAGCCAAACTCCGAGTCGAATCCCTCCGACAGGAAGTAAAACTCCTGAAAGAGGGAGCTGACTCTAAACCCTTAACCGAGAAGGTTCAGGAAGGAACTCCTATTCAAGTTGAAAAACTTGAAAAGGAAAACTCCTCCCTGAAAACTCAGGTTAAGGATCTTAGATCAGCACTAGAACGATTTACATCTGGTTCCAAGGGTCTTGACATGATCCTTGGAAAACAGAAATCAGTTCTAAATCGATCCGGATTGGGCTATAGAACCAAATCTCGGCAAAGATCATACCTTGCTGTACTGAATCAGTCCAGAGGTAAAATTCAGGCATGGGTACCTAAACTATACCTGAACAAACCAACTGGATCAAATCAATATTGGATCCCCAAGGACAAGATTCACATCTTGCCCAACCATCACCGTGGCTTTAGTCTAGGGGGAGCCAAATTGAAAACTATTTTTATTATTAGATAAACTTGTTATTATTAATTTAAATTGCTTGATTGTTTGCCTGTTTATTTAATTTCTGCAAATTACCATGCTTAGCCTTAGGCTAGTTTAAGGACCAAACAAACTTAACTGAAACTTGAAAACATAGTATTGGGTGGAGGTGAGATGATAGTACGTTGGGGAAACCAATTCTAATAAGATCAAGTTTACTTGGTCTCTTTAGACTGGTGAAACCAGCCGAAACTACCGATCCAAAATCCAAACTAGTTAGACCAGAAATTTTTCAAAGAATAATTTTGAAAATGAAATTTCTTTAAAAGGCTTTGTCAAGGAAAGGGTGGATGATCCCATAAGGCTTCGGCCAAAGAAGGCCTAGTGCCTCGCCAAGACCTGGAAGCCAATTTTAGAAATTCAAATTCAAATTAATTTTTGTCAAATTCGAATCTAACACAAAATTTCAGCTAAGTGTAGATTTTAACATCTTTTCAAAAATTCCAAAATTAATTAAGGTTTAAAAAAAATTTAATTGTTTTTTTTTAAAATTAATCAAAACTTTCAAAATAATTTTAATTATCAAAACCTGTCTCACAAAACCTATAAGGTTAACGTGATTGAAAACCCTAGATTTGGGTGAGACAGTAGGATTAAGACTCAATTGAAAATTCTGTTAATACCTATACAATGAGATAATCTTGTATTTGTCAAACCATGGTCAAAGCGGTCAAAACATGATTAACGTAGTCAAACCACAGTCAAAACCGTCAATTCAATTCAAACCATGGTCAAAAGAAGACAAGACAAAAAATTTGACTCTACCTACCCTATTCGGGGCACTCGGAACCACGCGGGCGCCCCCTCCCATACTTTTCTCTACTCCCTAGTCAAAAAGCTGCAAGTGCTATTTGACCAGGGCGCCCGAAACTACGCGGGCGCCCCCATCACATCCAACGCAGCAAAAAGCTACAAAGCTCTCTGTTGAGGGCGCCCGAACTGTCCCGGGCGCCCCCAACCAGTCCTTCGCACTGCCTTTGGCAGTAGCCCTGACGAGGGCGCCCGGAAGCTCCCGGGTGCCCCCATGGGTCTGCCTATAAAAGGCACCCGAACCTCATTCACTTCCCACACCAAAATCAACCTTCTTCTCCACTTCTTATTCTTCAAAGAAGACCTTGCAAGTCCTCTTCCTCGACCATGCCTCCCCGAGCCGTCCGGTATGATTAATTATTTTTATTGCGTTCAAATTTACTTCATGCAATATCTTTATTCTTTTCTTTAACTCCTTTAACTTCGAAGACGCCGACCGAACCCGGCCAACCCCGGTGCCCAACCTAGTCCCGATCCTAGATTTCCTAATCTAGAGTTATGTAATAGGTTCGCACAAACAGTCTACAAGCCTATTAAAACGAGTTATCTCAATAGGCACTTTTTTACCCAATTATGCCCTGTCGCCATGAACATCATCAATTTCTATCAACTGGATAATCTTGTCTTCTGTACACATACCATAAATGAAACCCTATGTGCAGAGTTTTACAATAATATTATTCGACAAGATAATCTTATGTTTCACACCACTGTCCAAGGGATTCCTTTAACCATCACCCCTACTCTGTTAAACCGCTTCCTAGGACTGCGACCCTCACAGTCCACATTCTGCTGTTATCCTCCTAGGAACCCCCCATTTGATCCCCCCTACTCAGATATTACCCTAGATACCATTCACTCCTATTTCTTTAGGGTAGACCTCCCCGCAAACAGACGCTTCCTAGCTGTTGAACTTCAGGCCCAGAACTATGCCTTGTATAGAGTTCTGGTCCGCTGCATCCTACCACTCTCTACCCGAGACCTAGGGACTATGAGACCCTTTCATGCTTTCCTTCTTTATGCCCTGGTCCACCACCTTGACATAGACATTGGACTCCATATGTTTCATACCATTCTGCATCCGTCCAGAGTCACGACCCAGGGACGAGTACGCACACCATACTGCCACATCATCACGTCCCTCCTTCATCACCATGGTCGTGACGTAACCTTGGGTGAAATAACCACTATGACTGACTTTGACGAAATCGGATTTAGGAACTTCTCCTTAGCGGGTCTAGAGGTGTCGGCCACCGGGGTTCTTAGTTGGCGACGACAGCAGGCCGGAGCACCAGTCGACTCAGACGAGGAGGTTGAAGTCGACGTCGGAGATCTAGCAGCAGCAGCCCGAGCGCACATAGATGAGCCCGCTCCACCGACACTGTACGACCGAGTGACTCAGCTAGAGACCCGCGTACAGAGCCTCCGAGAGGAAGTGGAGGCCAATCACGCTGAAGAAATGGAGACAAATCTGGGCTACTACTACAGTTACATGACCGCACTTCGAGCCGAGAGGGAGGCCAGAGAGGCAGAGTATCATGAGATGATGACCCTATTTCGATCCTGGCAGCCAGGCTCCTCCGATCATCCCGGTCCTTCGTCTTAGATTCACTTAGTATTGTATCTATTTGACTGCCCCTACTCAGTAGGGTTGACTTGGGTTTGACTGTTTGACTGCATTTGAACCTTGATTATTTGCTTTATTCTCTGTTGACCAGTTTATGAGTACTTGTTCTCTTTGCAGTTAGGATTGTGCTTTGTAGAATAGAGTATCTCAATTTTTTGCTCTACTTGATTTCAAAAATCAGTTTTCTAAAATTCAATTTTTTTTGCTTTACTTGATTTCAAAATCAGTTTTCATTTTTTTACATAGTTTTATTGCAAAACAACCCCCTTTAAAATTAAGGCTTTTTCGAAAATGGACTTAGCCTAGGCCCTAACCCTAGAACTGCATGCACCTATAGACTTAGAAGCCAGCATCTCACAAGCACCTTAGGGTACTTTTGATTGATAACCTAGAAAGGGTTGAGATGCTTAGGTCTTTGCCTTAATTCAAGATGCTTCAAGTCAGTGCATCTGCTGTAATTGGGGCACTAAATACAATATACATAGCAATTAAGTTAAGTGTCAAGCTTAGAAAATCTAACTTGAACAGAAACACTTAACTTGACTAACCCTAGCAAAAACTACTGTTTATAACAGTTAGTGAGTAGCTAGTTGGGTTAGAGAGGTCCCTACAGAGATAATTGATTGATTTAGTGTAATTAATTGATTTAGTGTAATTGATTGATCTAGTGTAAATCTAATTATGAATTGGTTCAGTACAGCAAATTCTTATTCATTATTAATGCTATATTTATCTGTTTTGATATATGGCAAAGGGGGAGAGATAGAGATAGGAAAGAGAAAATTACTTTTTCTAAAATTTTTCCTTTATTCAAAAAGTTCATTATTAAAGCTTTCAAAATGTTGCTAAGATTTGTTTTCAAACTTTCAAAATATTGCTAAGTACTCTAGCTTCAAAATTGTTTCCAAACTTTCAAAATATTGCTAAGTACTCTAGCTTCAAAATTGTTTCCAAACTTTCAAAATATTGCTAAGTACTCTAGCTTCAAAATTTGTTTCCAAACTTTCAAAATATTGCTAAGTACTCTAGCTTCAAAATCTGTTTTCAAACTTTCAAAATTTTGCTAAGTACTTTAGCCTCAAAATGTTTACTCAAACTTTCAAAATTGTGCTAAGGACTCTAGCTTCAAAATGTTTTTTCTAAGTACTCTAGCCTTTCAAAATTTTCTTACTTAAAATTTTTTTTAAGTACTTAAGTACTAAAGTGTTTTAAATCCTACTAAGTACTTAAGCATTTTTTTACTAAGTACTTAAGCATTTTTTTACTAAGTACTTAAGCTTGTTAAAACCTACTAAGTACTTAAGCTAACATTTTGAGTACTTTAAAACTTAAGACTTTAAAATTTTTTTTAAAGTACTCTAATTATGCTTTAAAAACTCTACTATGTATTTTTAACTTAAGTTACTTCTAAGAACCTAAAACTTAAGTTTTCAAAGTACAAGTAAAGTTTTTTTTCCCACGAGTTTTTGAAAAATCTAGGGGGAGATTCCTTCCAGGGGGAGGGAACAAAAGTTAAAACCTTTTCATGTCTTGCTTAAACTTAACTTTTTGAACTAGGGTTGCCATAAATCAAAAAGGGGGAGATTGTTGGTGCAGAAATGCACCTAAGTCAAACCTGTGTTTTGATAATGGCAACATAGGTCAAAAGTTAAGTTTTTCTTGTTTTCTAACAAGTTAATCAAGTGTGCAGGAAAAGCCCTAGCGAAGGACTGCTAGGCACTGGCAAAGGAATGCCAGGAAAGAAAGCCCTAGCGAAGGATTGCTAGGCAACTGGCGAGGACTGCCAACATCAAGCCCTAGCGAAGGACTGCTAGGCACTGGCGAAGGACTGCCAGCAACGAAGCCCTAGCAAAGGACTGCTAGGCACTGGCGAAGGACTGCCAGCAACGAAGCCCTAGCGAAGGACTGCTAGGCAACTGGCGAAGGACTGCCAGTTTACAAGACCTGACAAAGGACCGTCAGGCAAAAGTCCAACCAAAGGAACGGTTGGCATCAGGTAAATTCTCCCGAGAGGAGTAGGTGAGGACGCGTTCCCCGTCGACGGAACAGTAGGCGTCGGTTCGACCTAGCACTCCATTTTGGAGACCAAAGTCAGAACCAAGACAGCTAAGGCTATATGAACAAATAAATATTTTATTGCATTGTGTTTTGGACTAACCCTGGATGCAGGATCGAAGGAACATGTGTCTGCAGCTCAGAAAGCCTCAAAGGAGAGAGGCAAAGGCTGAGTAGGGCACCCGGAGTGTCCCGGGCGCCCCCAAGGTACATAAAAACACATCAAAGAAGAAGGGTTCGAAAAGCTGCTGGGCGGGGCGCCCCCTACGCTGCGGGCGCCCCCATGCGCTTACTTCGAACTAAGAAGCCATCGAAGCCAAGAAGATAGAACTTTGACCCGGTCAATGCGGGGGCCCCGAGCGCTTCGGGCGCCCCGGTCAAAGCGGATCCAGAGGATAGAAGCTGACCTAGATCTGTGCGGATCAAAGGCCACGTGGGGGGCGCCCCCGACGTCCTGGCCGCCCCCTAGCCCTATATAAAGGGCCCTCGACCCCAGGCTTCCTAACATCAAATCTCTCAACGCCTCAAAGCTCTTCTACGCTCGTGCCTTGCTCCAGAAACGCTTCACCTCGAGCCGACGACGCCCCGCTGCCCCGAAAGAGTCGACCTACTCCGGACGTTGGTAAAGAAGAGCGTACTTAATTTATTATATTTTATTGTACTCATTTTGTAATTAAATTGTGTAAGCTATTTGCGCGAATATAGAATTGCCCAAAGTAAACGGTCAACGACCGTGGGCCTTGGAGTAGGAGTCGACACAGGCTCCGAACCAAGTAAAAACCACTGTGTCTTTGTGCTGTGTCTCTTATTTTTATTTCCGCTGTGCACTTACTCTTAGTTTTCTGAAAAAGAATGTTTTCCGATATTCAACTCCCCCTCTATCGGTTTTCACGATCCAACAGTTTCTTCGCCAGTGACCCTCCTTGCCGCAGTGATGGCAAGTGCCTTTTGGTGCCTTTTCAATCTTTTAGGCCTTTTTCTTCCTTCCCTTATTTTGTTCTTTGGGCTTCCTCTTAGAGACTTTCTTTGAGGAACCAACTAACAGTACCGTCTTCTGATCCTGTTTTACAGAAGGATCTACAGTCTTCAGCAGGTTAAGCAACATAGGAATGGTAGTCTCCAGTTTGTTCATCCGATAGTTCATCACAAACTGTGAGTAACTCTTGGGCAAACAATGCATAATTAAGTCAATACTTAGTTCGTGATCCATTGCAAATCTGAGTGTGCCTAGTCGCTCAATGTACCACAACATCTTCAACACAAACTGTGAAACAGAAGTGCCTTCCTGCATCTTAGAGGTGAAGAGGAGTCTGGAGACCTCAAACCTTTCGGATCTCGCCTGCTCGTCAAACAGCTCATGATGATGGAAGACGATGGTATGAGCATCCATATGCTCATGCTGCTTTTGTAGCTCAAGTACCATAGCGGCCAGTATGATGTAACTCGCAAGTTCAGAATCGACCACATGTTTCTGATAGGCCATTAACTGGTCTGGAGTTGCATCTTTAGGAGGATGGTTGGGAAGTTGTTCTTCAAGGACATAAGCAAGCTTTTCTGCCTTGAGGACTATCCTCAGGTTTCGCAGCCAGTCCATGAAGTTTGTGTTGGTGCAGAAAGCACCATATCGAACCTTGTTTTGATATTGGCAAAGGATTCAAAGTTAAGTTTGTTTGTGATCTAACAATATTCACTGAGTGTGCAGGATACAAAGTCCTAGCGAAGGGCTGCTAGGCACCTGGCGAAGGACTGCCAGGATACAAAGCCCTAGCAAAGGACTACTAGGCACCTGGCGAAGGAATGCCAAGATACAAAGCCCTAGCGAAGGACTGCTAGGCACTAGCGAAGGACTGCTAGGCAACTGGTGAAGGATTGCCAGTATCCAAGCCCTAGTGAAGGAATGCTAGGCGCCAGGTGAAGGACAGCTCGGTATCCAAGACCTGGCAAAGGACCGCCAGGAAAAAGTCCAACCAAAGGAGCGGTTGGCATCAGGTACATTCTCCCGAGAGGAGTAGGTGAGGATGCGTTCCCCGTCGAGGGAACAGTAGGAGTCGGTTCGACCTAGGGTTCCATTTTGGAGACCCAAAGTCAGAACCAAGACAGTAAGGCTGTATATTTTATTGTTGAATTGTGTTTTGGACTAACCCTGGATGCAGGACCGATGGAATGACTGTTTGCAGCTCAGAGAGCCTCGAAGGAATGAGGCAACAGCTGACCAGGGCGCCCGGAGTGTCCCGGGCGCCCCCAAGGTGAACACAAAAACACAAGAAAGCAAGATGGGCTTCGACAGTTCAACTCCCGGGTGCCCCCGTGCTCCCGGGCGCCCTCGCTGCTCCCGGGCGCCCCCGTGCTCCCGGGCGCCCTCGTTGCTCCCGGGCGCCCCCAGCATCCCGGGCGCCCCCATGTGCAAGCCTATGAACCAGAAGCCAGCGAAGCGACGGGATAAAACTTTGACCCGATCAATGCGGGCGCCCCGAGTGCTCCGGGCGCCCCGGTCAAAGTTGATCCCAAATGTAAAGGGATCAGACGCTGACCGAGACTGGGACGGATCGAGTGACACGTGGGGGGGCGCCCCCGACGTCCCGGGCACCCCCAGGCCCTATATAAAGGGTCCTCGACCCCAAGCTTCAAACATCACTTGATTCAACGCTTCAAAGCTCCTCTGCTCTCGCGCCTTGCTCCAGAAACCTCCCAACTCGAGCCAACGACGTCCTGTTGCTCCGGAAAAAGTCAATCTACTCCGGACGTCAGTAAAGAAGAGTGATTTTTAATTTACTGCACTTAATTTTTATAATCAATCTTTGTAAACAGATTTTACGCCTCATATAGAATTGCCCAAAGTAAACGATCAACGATCATGGGCCTTGGTGTAGGAGTCGACCTAGGCTCCGAACCAAGTAAAAATTACTGTGTTCGCGTGTTTGCTTTTATCTTCTGCTGTGCAATTGTTTTTTTCATAAATCCGAATGATTTTCGATATTCACCCCCCCTCTATCGGTTCTCTCGATCTAACAGTTTGGCCCAGTCAGCTTATTGGTGTCCAAAATGGAACGCAAATTCAGAGAAGACATGATCAGGTGATTATCCTAGAAATACAAATTGAGATTTTGTGATGAGAATGATAAAGAATGCATCAATATACATTAATTAAATCCTATTTATTTTTCGAATTCAATAACCCTTTTTATCAATTCGGGAGATCGTAGAACATCTCCAAAAAGGTTGATATCCAACCATAGATAAGAACAACCATGGCTAGAGTCCATCAAGTTGTTCTTAGCTATGAAGGTAGGTAATTATACCGATTACATATTATACATATGTAATTATTGTAACGCCCGCTTTTTTTTTTCCTAAAGCGGCATTACGCTAACATACTTAAGGCATGTATATCATACTGCAGTGGAATAACTTAAACATTACATATACATGCCCCTACTACCATCCCTAATATAATGACATGGAACTTCACATATGAACATCATGCTTAATCATCATATCATAACATGCTTAACATCATACCATAAGGTTCATATCATATCATACTGGACATCTTATCATATAGTTCCATAAGTCACTATTCGAGCATATAGGTAGTCAAAATAAAGTTCTTAGCATAAACGGTTAACACATTTGATTTCATGGGCCAAGTCACCAACACACACATACTTCAGGCCCTCCTGCTGCTTCCTCGTTATCCCCTTGCATGATCTGCGGTATAAGGAAAGAAGACTATAAGCACACAGGCTTAGTAAGACTCTTTCCTACTCACTAAAATCATTCGTCATTCATTCATAATCATATGGAACATAAGCATTATAAACATTTCTACCATAGCATAAAGCATAAACATAGGCATAAATCTAATTGAACATTCTTATCATGGCATAAAGTATAAGCATAGGCATAAGCATAAGTAAACATTCTAAGCATGACATCATATGTGGCATGAACATAAGCATAAGATGTAAATCAACCATAGGCATACTTTCTAGCATATCAAGCATAGACATCGTAAACATTCTAAGCATGGCATGATACACGGCATAACATAACTTAATAAACTTTCCTAGCATGGCATGAGACATGGCATAAATATAAACATAAGATATAAACCAACCTATATGGCATAAACATAGGCATACATTCTAGGATATCATAAGAGCATTTTCCTACCCTAATCATAACATCGATCATTCATTCTCATACATATCTTTTAACATGGAGCATAAGCATAACACATCATTATCATAACATAATGCATAACATGTATGAATGCAGGGGTGGAATGCATATACATAGGGATGCTTAACTTTTAAACATACTTTGAAAATGCTTAAACATCATCATCATAACATCTGGGGTCCCCGGCTTGTACCACATACATACATCATAGCGCGCATCCCTAGTAAATCCGAGGTAGCTAGCCCCGACCTACTAGGGTAAGGACAGCATAGTCGGTAGTCCCCGAACTGAGGCGTTCTCAAGGAGCCCATCCCTGTTGCACAGCTCCGGTAGTGCCAGAACCGTGGACAGCTCCGGTAGTCCAGAACCGGGGCGTTCTTAAGGTGCCCATCCCTTGGACCCATACTTGGGTCCGGTACAAGCCCATTCATAAAGTAAAATACTTTGCATGCTTCATCATTCATAAGACATTCATAGCATACTTATCATGGCATCATTCTTATCATGAACATGATCATAACATACTTGTCGTAACATCATTCTTATCATGCATAACCATGGCATATCATTCATAAACATGGCATATCATTCGTAAACATGGCATATCATTCATAACATGGCATATCATTCATAAGCATAGCATATCATGTATAACCATGGCATATCATTCATAAACATGGCATATCATTCATAAACATGGCATATCATTCGTAAGCATGGCATATCATTCATAAACATAAATCACATCTTACCATAGAGCAATTGGGACCCTTACTTGGAATAAATCTTAACTCTTATCCTATTAACCCTTATTGGCCGCAACTTATGGAGTCCCAAGGCCATGTGATAATTCACACAATCACCATCCTTCATCCTTATATCATGGCAATACACATAAACATATGCTTGAAGTTAAAGACTCAACCCTAACCCTTGGGTCCTTGGGGTTGGCCGAACCATATGGGCCTCTAGGGTGCTCCATAAATTCCCAAAATTTATACTTAACTTATAAAAATCATCAGGGAGCATTAAATAACATTATCATAATTTTTAACATGTTTATAGACATTTGAATCATGGTGGCCGAAACCCATAAACATAGGGACCTTGGTTTTGTCCCTTTCATGTTGGCCGAAACCCTAGAGTGTCCTAGGGTACTCCAAAAATTCCCAAAAATTACACTTAACTTTTAAACATCATAATGGAACATAAAATAACATTATCATGATTTTTAACATATTTCTAGACATTTAAAACATGGTGGCCGAAACCCTTGAACTTAAGGTTCTGGGTTTTGCTTCTTTCATGTTGGCCGAGGCCCTAGGGTGTCCTAGGGTACTCCAAAAATCCCCAAAAATTACACTTAACTTCTAAAAATCATAAGGGAACATCAAATAACATTATCATGATTTTTAACATATTTCTAGACATTTAAAACATGGTGGCCGAAACCCTTGAACTTAAGGTTCTGGGTTTTGCTTCTTTCATGTTGGCCGAGACCCTAGGGTGTCCTAGGGTACTCCAAAAATTCCCAAAAATTACACTTAACTTCTAAACATCATAAGGGAACATCGAATAACATTATCATGATTTTTAACATATTTCTAGACATTAAAAACATGGTGGCCGAAACCCTTGAGCTTAAGGTTCTGGGTTTTGCTTCTTTCATGTTGGCCGAGGCCCTAGGGTGTCCTAGGGTACTCCAAAAATCCCCAAAAATTACATTTAACTTATAAAAATCATAAGGGAACATAAAATAATATTATCATGATTTTTAACATATTTCTAGACATTTAAAACATGGTGGCCGAAACCCTTGAACTTAAGGTTCTGGGTTTTGCTTCTTTCATGTTGGCCGAGACCCTAGGGTGTCCTAGGATACTCCTAAAATCCCCAAAAATTACACTTAACTTCTAAACATCATAAGGGAATATCAAATAACATTATCATGATTTTTAACATATTTCTAGACATTTAAAACATGGTGGCCGAAACCCTTGAACTTAAGGTTCTGGGTTTTGCTTCTCTCATGTTGGCCGAGACCCTAGGGTGTCCTAGGGTACTCCAAAAATCCCCAAAAATTACACTTAACTTCTAAACATCATAAGGGAACATCAAATAACATTATCATCATTTTTAACATATTTATTGACATTTAAAACATGGTGGCCGAAACCCTTGAACTTAAGGATCTGGGTTTTGCTTCTTTCATGTTGGCCGAGACCCTAGGGTGTCCTAGGGTACTCCAAAAATCCCCAAAAATTTCACTTAACTTCTAAACATCATAAGGGAACATCAAATAACATTATCATGATTTTTAACATAATTATGGACCTTTAAAACATGCTGGCCGAAACCTTTGAACATAGGAACCTTGATTTTGTTTCCCTTCAACATTAAATCCGAAACTAACCCATATATCATGCCAAAAATCATGGAAATCATAGGTAACTATTATACCACAGGTGAGGGAGTCTTACCTTAGTTTTCTTGATTTTTCGAACCTTGAAAGAGGAGAAGGAAGAGGACTTGGTATCTCTTGACCACAACTAATCCTTGTCACCTTGTAGGAACTTGAGATCTTGAGAGATGAGACCTCTTGTGAAGTTTTCTCCAAGGCACTCCTCCCTTTGGTGCTCGGCAAGAATGGGGAATGAAGAGGAGAGGTAATGCACTTGATTGAGTGAATAAGTAACTCCCAAAACTCCTCTCATTATAGCCCATCAAGGAGGCAAATGAAGAGCCTCTCCATGACTCTTTACCTCCTTTTACCTCTTAACTATCCTCCACTTCAATTACTCATAAGAATTCCTTGCTAGGTGAGTTGGTTAAGGCTTACATGGTTGTACAAGAGGTCCAAGGTTCAATCCTTGGCTCATGCACCTTTATTTTTATTTTATTTTTATTTCATTTATTTTATTATTTTTATTTCTTAAATTCCGAAAATCCCCCCTAAAAACCCCCATAATTATGCCAATATTCCTAAATAAAATTATTTTATATTTATATTAATTTTACCTAATTTATATTAATTTTACCTAATTAATACCCATTTTTGGAGCCCTTTTAAAGCTCATTAGTACCTAGTTTTTCTCAATTTAAATGAGAAAACATGGATTTCTAGGCCCAATTTTACATAATTATTTCTGGGCCCCTCGGAAAATTATCTAGATATGCTCAATATTTTAAGAAAATATTAAGAGAATTTTCCGGGTCGTTACAATTATCACATTATGCTATCAATTAATTGAATTTTTGCATAAATCATTGGATTGTTAACTCATTAAGTATGCAACAATATACATAGCACCCAACTGCACCTCTCTTTACATCGACCTTGGCTGTGGCACAACAAATCGATGCTCCAAGCTTAAGGCTGACCCATTAATCAAAAAATAGTTTTAATATGGTTGGAGCTCATTCACCTTTTAGTCAGGCTTGGATGTGTCCAACAACCAAAACTAAGGATTGACCTCCGACTCCAACTATATTAATCATAAACTAATTCCATGGTTTGAACATGTTGAGGCTCAAGCTGGGCATGGATGTGTCCATCAACCCAAACGAGAAACAAAACTCCGGTTCTAACCATATTAATGGAAGGTGTTGGCCTTAATATTTTGTAAGGGGTTTTGGGTCTCATCCTTTTCTTTTATGCACATTCATGACATATAATTATGTCATGTTCTAACGATTTCCTTAATAAAGTATGTATGTGACTTAATTTATCAAGTCTCATTAATTGAATTAGGAACCAGATTTCTTAATTCTAATTTCATACTTTATTCAAGGAATTATTTTGGGAAACAATTTCCTGAATTATCATAATCAATTTCGGAAATAATATGTGTAAGACTTTGATTTCTCAAAATCAAATCTTATTAAATTAAGAGACAGATTCCCTTAATTCAACCACATATTATTTAATGAAAATCTTATTTAAGGAAATATACTCTATAGGAAACAATTTTCCTAATTAATTTTGGAGACAATAATATGTAAGAGCATCACCTCATAAATCAAATAAGGAAATTATCGTTTGAGAATCACCTCAAAAATTTCCAAGATTTGATCACATATTTTATTTATGGAAAATTAATATCAATAACTTAATTTGGATGACTCCCCGAGGCTCAATCCAAAATAAGAAATTGACAATTTAAATTCAATTTTGAAAATTTAATTATAACAACTAACTTTAAATTGGACGGCTCCCCGAGGCTCAATCCAAAATAATGAATTTTGTAAATAATTTAATTTCCAATTATAAATTTAAAAGCCAATTAATATTCCATAATTTGTCTAGACTTTCTTGAAAGAAAGTGCCCAAAATTGCGAGCTTTCCATAAATGGAAAGTTTCCAAAAATAAAAGGTTTTCAGAATAATTGTAAGTTTCTGGTACAAAGAAAACTATGTTTTTCCAAAATTGGAAAATTTCCAAAATAGGAAATTTCCAAAATTTGAAAGTTTCAAAATATGGAAAGTTTTCACAATTATCATAAAATTTAAGAAACAGAGATATTTCAAAAGTTTGCAAAATTTCATGAGAATTTCCAAACTTTAAAATTCCTAAATAAAAAATTTACCATAATTGGAAAGTTTCCATAATTGAAAATTTTCCAAAATTGAGGTCATGATAAAGCTTTCCGCAAAATAATTATATGATTATGTCGAACACAAACCTCGGCTCTGATACCACTGTTAGGGACCGGGTGCATGTTGACATGGATGCGGGTTCGTAATTTTAAAATTAATTACGTGTAGCGAAAGGTTTAGCATAAATAATTTCACTAATTATTTAACCACACATCTAAGCATGCAATTTTATCTTGTGTAGAAATGATCATATATTTAAAATTTTGCAGAAACATAAACTAATTTATGTCCAACCGTAAGCGTCCCATGGAAGCTCTGCCTCTATTCGCGTCCACACCGAGTATCTTTGGGATGACTTCGCAATGCCACGAATTTCGTGTTCTCGAGAACTACCAGATTCTCCGAGAACACGACGAGAAAAAACCAAGAGAGAAGTCGGAAGACTAACCACAAAAGGATGGCCGGCTAGTGCTCCTTCTTGGGGCTGGTTGGCGCATGGCAGGAAGGGGAGAAGAGAAGGAGAGAAAGAGAGGGAGAGAGCCTATGCCTTCATCTCTACGATTCACACCCAAGCCTTGCCTTGGGTCCTTTATATAGTGGCCTCTCAACCATCAAGCCTCTCAAATATGGAATAACTTATTCCATCATGCCACGTTTGATTTTATATCATGGTTAAAATCATATTTTAATTCATGATAAAAAATCAATCAAGTCTATTCTCTCCTATGGAATAAATTTCCTTATCATGGTAAAACAATCCATGATTGATTTTATAAAATAAACCAATCCATGGTTCATTTTAATTTCCATGAAAAATAAACCAAACCTTGGTTTATTATATAAAAAATTTATATCATCCATAATATTATAAAACAAACCACACATGGTTTATTTTATAAATTGAACCAAAAACTTGGTTCTCTCCCTTTGTTGTGGCCTGCCAAGCAAAGAGGATGGAGACCCTCTTTAGCTGGCCCATCCAAGCTAAGCCACAATGAATTAAACTTATTTAATTCATCTATTAAGTCTTCAAAAGACTTAGCCATTTTACGCTTCCGATGCGTCTCTGAAAAATTCAGATTCAACTTATCGTTTGGCTCAACCAAACTTAATCTCTCTTGATTGGAAAATCCAATTTTCAACTCATTTTAAATCCCTCGGATTACTCGTAGTACGTGTGACTAAATAGGCTTTCGATTTATGTTGGTCGTCTATAATTAATCAATTAATTATAGAATGATCATGAGTGGCACCTAGTAGTACATCATGATCCGCAATTAATCGAAAGATCGACGGTTGACCTCAGAAACAATTCTGAAACCCTTCAGCAGCTATAATGAATCGTGCCCCATTCCCTTCACCATCTTATACCCACTTGGTTCAGGACATGGTCTATGTGTGTCAGTCCCCACTAGGCTGACTACGTCACACCTAACCCAAGTAACGTTTTCTCGTCCTACGGATTCTAATTACTCTCATGTATTTAAGAGATTCATACTCTGAACATGTCATGCTCTGGCCAGAGGCTTCGAGTAACAATCCGACAATAGGCCTCGGGTATACATCTCCTCGCAAGGAGTGGTGAATCCTTTGTAGGCTGTTTAAACATCTTCGAGCACTTCGTCTTATACCCAATCATCCTGGGTCCACACCTCCTTGGAGATGCTTGCTTAAGATGTCAAAGTATAAGTCTCCATGACCAAGATGACTTGAACACCGCAAGTCAAAGGAACATCGCACTTAAGCTGCAGTAAGAACTTCACTGATATATCTATATGTAGACTACCATATGAAGTTTTACAGCCAGTCACTTCAATGAACTTAGTTCCCTTAACTAGCATTCATGTTTATCTCCGGACATCTCAATGTCACCAGCCAGTGAGAATCAGCTGATTAGAGATTAAACCATGCTAGTCTCAACAGAATTGATAGTGTCCGTATTTATCAATTCATCGACTAGGGACAATTTCAATACTTCACAATTGCACATGTAGAGATAATCACTAGTTGTGAATTCATCACAAATTCTCTCATGCTGTGAATTATATTGCAGACATTCAGTAAATGAGTTGAAGATCTCAATCAAATACACAAACATCAATACTCAAATAGTGAATATTCATTTATTAGAATAAATGATTACAATCATAAGGCGATTGCCTTAGGATACTTCTCTCATATCACTAACACATGAGTGGATCGTTGATTTTTGTCTTTATCATCGGGGTCCATGACAATAATTAATCATACAATAATTAATTTAAACAAGATCAAATGAAAGGAACCAAAGAAGAAGATATACCTCTCGTTTACCTCGCGATCTTCTATTGTATGACCGAACCTCTTCTTGGACATTGTGTGGGTGACGATCTTCCAAGAACCAACAACCACCAAGACTCTTCTTCCTTCTCCCTAGATTGTCCGAACCCCTACAGAGTCTCCTCCCTCTTCCCTTGTAGTCGCCGGAACCCCAACCTCCAAGGAAGGGGTCGCCGGCCAAGATGAAAAGAAGAGCTCTCCTCTTTTGCTTGCACCGGCTCCAAAGGATGAATAGGAAGATGAAGAAGAGGATGAAGAAGAGAAAGAAAAGTTTCTTTCCCTTAATCCCAAGCCAACCAGTCTCTCCTTGATCTCTTGCACCGACGCCGGTCTCCCTCTTCCACATGCTTGCAACGCCGGCCACAAGGAAGGTGTGATAAGTAGATGAGTGGAGGATGAAGAGTAGAAGAGAAGGAACTCCCTTCTTCTTGGCCGCCTCCTCCTTCTAGCTTGGTCGACACCCCTTGAACCATAGGAGAGCGAAAACTACACAAGGCTTGGTTCTCATCAATTAGGTCTTGGTATCATGGCTACATGAGGTATATATAGGCTACAATAGGGACCATGAGGAGGAGTTAGGTCTTGGCCACCTAATGGATCAAGACTCGATCCACTAATGATGATCCATTCCACTAAAGCATCACCATTGATCTACCTCACCAAACCCCATATTTAAATATGGGCTCCACCTATTATGAGTATAAAAATCTCCACGTGTTTAAGATCTCGAATGTCCATTAATTAATTAAATTCCTGATAATTTAATTAATTAATATCTAACTCCTTGAGTAGTACCACTCAACCTTATCATCATGTCAGACTAAGTCCACTTGCAGTATTTAACATGATGAGCTTTATGAGCTCCTCAAGGGGGCATCACCAACCCGACTCACCACGACACGGTTTCCTTCTATAATCAACGACACACCTGTTGATGCAGTCTGATCCTTATTGTTATTTTGGTGTTGGCGTACACTGATTTTAGTTTAGGTTGATGATTATGATTATGGTTAAGTCCTGATCGGGGATTAGGCATGGTATGGAAAATCCTAGCTTGGAGGGTTAGGTGTTGGAAAATCCTAACCTAGAGGGTTAGGTGTGGAAAATCCTAGCTTGGAGGGCTAGGTGTTGGAAAGTCCTAATTCGGAAGGCTTGGGTGAAAAGTCGTTGCTTGGAGGGCTAGGTGAAAAGTCCTAACTTGGAGGGTTAGGTGAAAAGTCCCAACTTGGAGAGTTAGGTGAAAAAGTCCTGACTTGGAGGGTCAGGTCCTAGCTTGGAGGGCTAGGTTTGGAAAAGTCCTAATTCGGAAGAGTTGGGTGAAAAGTCCTAGCTTGGAGGGTTAGGTGAAAAGTCCTAACTTGGAGGGTTAGGTGAAAATTCCAAACTTGGAGGGTTAGGTGTAAAAGTCCTAGCTTGGAGGGCTAGGTTAGATGAAACTAGCTTGGAGGGCTAGGTTTGAGTCTCTGGATTGGTCTGGTGACCAATCAGGGAAGTTGGCATGCTGCTCCTTCGTGGATCGGTCTGGTGACCGATCCAGCGATGACTGATCGGTCTGGTGACCGATAAGGGAGCGCACAGTGAGGTTGGGAACCTACTGTGTGGCTCCTGATCGGTCTGGTGACCGATCAGGCAGCAGGCCATTGCCTCGTTGCTTGGCTCCTGATCGGTCCGTTGACCGATCAGGGAGCAGGCAGCTTCCTCACTGCCTTGCTTCTGATCGGTCTGGTGACCGATCAGGGAACAAACAGTGAGTTGAGTTCCCCCGCTGATCAGCTCCTGAATGGTCTGGTGACCGATCCACGACTTAGGATTTGATTTCCGCAGTTACTGTTCACTCAGACGTGGACCGATCAGGCATGAGCCTGATCGGACAGGGAGCTACCTGATCGGTCTGGTGACCGATCAGGCTTCACTCTGATCGGTCTGATGACCGATCAGGCTTGTGTCGCCGCGAGAGCTGGGAGTCCCAGCAAAGCGGTGGATCGGTCTGGTGACCGACCCACAAGCCCTTGATCGGTCCGGTAACCGATCACTTTAACTCAAATTGCACTGTCAGACGCTCTAATCGCGTCTGACCCCATCCGATTCTCTGCGTTTGATCTCTGATATGTGATTTACTGAGTGGTATGCTGTGCTAATACTCTGATTAAGCTGCAGGTGACAGGGAAGGATTCAAACACTCAAGGAAAGTTAATGGCGGCCTTTCCTTGGAGCAGGTTTGTCTGTTTTCCATCTCAGGTTGCAACGGACGCTGGCACTGGCTGGAGCTGCTGACTGGGGCTGATCTGAGGGAAGCTCAGGGAGTCCAGAAGAGCTCAGTGGTGGGTGGTGGTTGAAGGGGAGCAGCTGGAGGCTGCAGTGAGATGGTGTCACCTGGCGCTCAAGAGGGAAACAAAAGGAGCGGTGTGGAGCAGAGCAAGGAGAACTTCTTGGTTGCCTTGGTTTTGTGCTGCGATTTCTTGCGACGCTCAAGTGGGTAGGTGTGACGTAGTTAGCCTAGTGGGGACTTACACACATAGACCATGTCCTGAACCCAGTGGGTATAAGATGGTGAAGGGAGTGGGGCACGATTCATTATAGCTGCTGAAGGGTTTCAGAATTGTTTATGAGGTCAACCGTTGATCTTTCGATTAATTGGGGATCATGATGTACTACTAGGTGCCACTCATGATCGTTCTATAATTGATTAATTATAGACGGCCAATATAAATCAAAAGCCTATTTAGTCACACGCACTACGAGTAATCTGAGGGATTTAAAACGAGTTGAAAATTGGATTTTCCAATCAAGAGAGATTAGGTTTGGTTAAGCCAAACGATAAGTCGAATCTGAATTTTCAGAGACGCATCGGAAGCGTAAAATGGCTATGTCTTTTGAAGACTTAATAGATGAATTAAATAAGTTTAATTCATTGGGGCGTGGCTTGGATGGGCCGGCCAAAGAGGGTCTCCATCCTCTTTGCTTGGTCGGCCACAATAAAGGGAGAGAACCAAGTTTTTGGTTCAATTTATAAAATAAACCAAGTGTGGTTTGTTTTATAAAATTATGGATGATATAAATTTTATATAATAAACCAAGGTCTGGTTTATTTTTCATGGAAATAAAAATGAACCATGGATTGGTTTATTTTATTTTATAAAATCAATCATAGATTGATTTACCATGATAAGGAAATTTATTCTATAAGAAAAAAGGAGACTTGGTCGATTTTTATATGATAAAACTTGGCATGATGGAATAAGTCTCTTTTTGAGAGGTTTGATGGTTGAGAGGCCACTATATAAAGGACCCAAGGTAAGGCTTGAAAAATAATCGAAGTATTCTTGCCTGGGCTCTCTCCCTCTCCTCCCTTCTTCCTCTTGGCCAGCCCCAAGGTTCTTCTCCCTTCTTCTTGCCGGGAGCACAAGGAGAAGCACCGAGGCGACGAAGTTCTTCCGTTGAGACGATCTTCCTCTCCGGCCATCATCACCTTGGGATTGGGCGCAAGTCATCTTCCTCCTTCTCGCCGGAATTGTGATTCCAGCCAACCTTGGTAGTGAGTTTTTCCGATGTGATTACTTCTCTCTTGGTTTTTCTTGTCGCGTTCTCGGAGAATCTAGTAGTTCTCGAGAACACGAAACTCGTGGCTTTGCGAAGTCATCCCGAAGATACTCGGCGTGGACGCGAATAGAGGCGGAGCTTCCGAGGGACGCTTACGGTTGGATCTCGTCCCTTCCTTCGAGTTACACGAGGTAATAAGTAAATTAGTTTACATTTCTACAAAATTTTAAATATATGATCATGTCTACACAAGATAAAGTTGCATGCTTAGATGTGTGGTTAAATAATTTGAGAAATTATTTATGCTAAACCTTCCGCTGCACGTAATTAATTTTAAAATTACGAACCCGCATCCATGTCAACATGCACCCGGTCCCAACAGTGGTATCAGAGCTGAGGTTAGTGTTCGACATAATCATATAATTGTTTTGCGGAAAACTTTGTCATGATCTCAATTTTGGAAAACTTTCCAATTATGGTAAATTGCCGATTTAGGAATTTCAAGGTTTGGAAATCTTCATGAAATTTCGCAAACTTTTGAAATATCTCTGTTTCTGAAATTTTATGATAATTATGAAAACATTCCATTTTTGGAAATTCCCAATTTTGGAAATTTCTAATTTTGGAAATTTTCTAATTTTGGAAAAACGTAAGTTTTCTTTGTACTAGAAACTTACAATTATTCTGAAAACCTTTTATTTTTGGAAATTTTCCATTTATAGAAAGCTCGCAATTTTGGGCACTTTCTTTCAAGAAAGTCTAGGCAAATTATGGGAATATTAATTGGCATTTAAATTCATAAGTGAAAATTAAATTATTTACAAAATTCATTATTTTGGATTGAGCCTCGGGGAGCCGTCCAATTTAAAGTTAGTTGTTATAATTAAATTTCCTAAATTGAATTTACGATGTCAAATGTTTAATTTGGATTGAGCCTCGGGGAGCCGTCCAAATTATATTATCAATAAATTCTTATTTTGGATTGAGCCTCGGGGAGCCGTCCAAATTAAGTTATTGATATTAATTTTTCATAAATAAAATATGTGATTAAATCTTGGAAATTTTTGAGGTGATTCTCAAACGATAATTTCCTTATTTGATTTATGAGGTGATGCTCTTACATATTATTGTCTCCAAAATTAATTAGGAAAATTATTTCCTAAGAGTATATTTCCTTAAATAAGTTTTTCATGAAAATAATATGTGGTTTAATTAAGGGAATCTGTCTCTTAATTTAATAAGATTTGATTTAGAGAAATCAAAATCTTAAACATATTATTTCCGAAATTGATTATGATAATTTAGGAAATTGTTTCCCAAAACAATTCCTTGAATAAAGTATGAAATTAGAATTAGAAAATCCGGTTCCTAATTCAATTAATGAGACTTGATAAATTAAGTCACATACATACTTTATTAAGGAAATCGTTAGAACATGACATAATTATATGTCATGAATGTGCTTAAAAGAAAAGGATGAGACCCAAAACCCCTTACAAAATATTAAGGCCAACACCTTCCATTAATATGGTTAGAACCGGAGTTTTGTTTCTCGTTTGGGTTGATGGACACATCCATACCCGGCTTGAACCTCAACATGTTCAAACCATGGAATTAGTTTATGATTAATATAGTTGGAGTCAGAGGTCAATCCTTAGTTTTGGTTGTTGGACACATCCAAGCCTAACTAAACGGTTGAATGAGCTCCAACCATATTAAACCTGTTTCTTGATTAATGGGTCAGCCTTAAGCTTGGAGTATCGATTTGTTGTGCCACAACCTAGGTCGATGTAAAGAGAGGTGCAGTTGGGTGCTATGTGTATTGATGCATACTTGTTAATAAGTTAAGAACCCAATGATTTATGCAAACATTCAATTAGTTGATAGCATAATGTGATAGTTACATATGTGTAATATGTAATCGGTATAATTACCTACCTTCATAGCTACGAATAACTTGATGGACTCCATCCATGGTTATTCTTATCTATGGTTGGATATCAACCTATTTGGAGATGTTCCAATGATCTCTCGAATTGATAAGAAGGGTTATTCAATTCGAAAAATAAATAGGATTTAATTAATGTATATTGATGCATTCTTTATCATTCTCATCACATAACCTCAATTTGTATTTCTAGGATAATCACCTGATCATGTCTTCTCTGAATTTGCGTTCCATTTTGGACACCAATAAGGTAACTAAGGCCAAAAAGATTGAAAAGGCACCAAAAGGCACTTGCCATCACTGCGGCAAGGAGGGCCACTGGCGAAGAAACTACAAGGTTATCTTGAGTCCTTGAAGAAGAAGGCATCCGATGACCCATCCTCTTCAGGCATCTTCGTTATTGAATGTCACTCTATTTCCTCGGTCACCTGGGTACTTGATACTGGGTGTAGCTCACATATATGTAATGGCATACAGGGGCTAAGGAATAGAAGAAGACTCGTCAATGGAGAAGCGAATTTGCGAGTTGGAAATGGAGCAATGATTGCTGCTATTGCCATCGGAACATATTTGCTAAAGCTCCCTACTGGACTTGTGTTAGAATTGGATAATTGTTATTTTGTTCCTTCGTTAATAAAGAACATTGTATCTATTTCATGCTTGAATGGAAAGAGTTATCATTTAACTTTTAGTAACAATTGCTGTTACATAACTTTAAATGGTGTTATTTATGGGACCGAAACTTTATGCAATGGTATCTACACGTTAGATTTATCCGGGGATGTTTTCAATATCGAAGTTAGCAACAAACGTGCTCGAATAGATAATCAAATAGACTCCTATACGTGGCATTGTCGTCTTGGCCATGTAAACAAGAAACGCATGACCAAATTACACCGATGTGGAATTCTGGAATCATTTGAACCTGGTTCATTTGATACATGCGAATCATGCTTAAAAGGCAAGATGACCAAATTACCCTTTTCCGAAAAAGGTAAACTAGTGGGAGAATTGCTTGGTCTAATACATACTGATGTATGTGGACCAATGTAAACTCTTGCACAAGGAGGCTATAGCTACTTCATTACCTTTATCGATGATCACTCACGATTCGGGTATGTGTTCTTAATGAAACACAAATCTGAAGCTTTTGAGAAATTCAAAGAGTTCAGAAGTGAAGTAGAGAAACAGCTTGGCAAAAGTATTAAGATACTTCGATCCGATCGGGGTGGTGAATACTTAAGTCAAGAGTTTCTAGATTATCTTAGGGACAATGGGATATTGTCTCAATGGACTCCACCATATACACCATAGCATAATAGTGTATCTGAGAGGCGTAACCAAACCTTGATGGACATGGTTAGATCTATGATGAATCATGCAACTCTTCCAAAATCCTTTTGGGGCTATGCGCTTAAGACAGCTATTTACTTGCTAAACAGAGTCCCGACCAAGGTAATCTCTACTACTCAATATGAGACATGGAATAGTAAGAAACCTCATTTATCTCACCTAAAGATATGGGGTTGTCCTGCTTATGTAATGTTAGTGAGAGCCCTAGAGCCAATCATATGATGATTACTTTTTGGAATCATTGTATCATATTCTTGTATATATATTTCTTATATATAAAGGCATTTCTTATGGTTATTGTACTTATGTGTATTGGTGCCAAATAACTTAGTATAATAACGTCCTTGAGTAGAAGGTTCTTATCTATATCAATCGATTAGTTGAATCGATAGTGAGATGATATAGAGAACACAACTCTTAATTATTCCTAGTCAAGTATTAACATTCAAGGACAATGTTAATGCATAAAGACTAGCATGTAGGTCAACATGATGACTTGATCTCACAAGTCATGGATATGAGATATCAAGTTGACACATGAGTATACATTAGAGAATGTATACTGAATGGCCCGCCATGACAAAGTATCATGGATCGTTATATGAGTGTCATATACTTTCTCATGTGACTATTAGTATGACTATAGTCCTAGACCTGAAGTTACCATAGTTCCCTACATAAGGAGTTACGTACTTTGGCTTCGTCAAACGTCACCCGTAACTGGGTGGACTATAAAGGCGATTACTGGGTTTGTAACAAATTATGTGGAGGGATGTGAGTAACGTAGATGGGATCTATCTCTCCTATATGACGGGAGTGATATCATCGTTCTTGATAGAGTAAGACCACTAAGTGCATGGTCATGCCCAAATAAGGCAATATTAGATATTGAGCTTATTTGATTATAGTGAGTCTACTTGGAGATCAAGACATATAGATTAATTTGAGGATGACACGGTCTATGCCTCATAAAAGATCAATCTAGATATCGAGGATAGAAGGACGTTGTCACATATTGTGACGGTCACAATTATTAGTCACAATGGTGATGTTGGATCTCGACATTCTTGTAACTTGGGTAGCAATGATGTGTTGGTAGATACCTCTCATTGCTTATGTCCTTAAATAGGTTTAAGGGCATTGCCAACGTTACAAGAACCTATAGGGTCACACACATAGAGCAATAGATGGAGAATAAGTCCATATGATGGACCGAGAGTAATGAAGTCAAAGTTTGACTTTGGCTAAATATGGAAAGTCCATAAAAGGCAAGTTTGACTTGACTCAAATTAGACAACTTGAATTGGACTCGAGTTTGATCCAAGTGTTGGATGAATCTAATCATGGGAGAATAATGAAGTCAAAGTTTGACTTTGGCTAAATATGGAAAGTCCATAAAAGGCAAGTTTGACTTGACTCAAATTAGACAACTTGAGTTGGACTCGAGTTTGATCCAAGTGTTGGATGAATCTAATCATGGGAGAATAATGAAGTCAAAGTTTGACTTTAGCTAAATATGGAAAGTCCATAAGAGGCAAGTTTGACTTGACTCAAGCCACATCACCTTGACTTGACCAAGTGATGACTTGGCATCATCATCAAGGCTAAGTAACCTCCCCATTTGAATTTTGATTTCAAATGGGGGGTTACCCAAGGTGGTGGCCGGCCACTTAAAACACACAAAAGGTGTTTTTGTGTGTGGGTGATTGTTTCTTCTCCTCACTTGGTTTGGTTTTGGTTTTGCTCTCCCTCTCCTCTCATCTTGCCGAGACCCCAATAGAGTGCTAGCACACTTTTGGGCTCTCCTCTCCACTCTCTTGCTTGTGTGGATACTTCTAGAGGGTTGCTACTTTGCATCCTTGAGATCCGACACCAACCGAGGAGCGAGCGGGAATTGCGGGGCACGCATCGAAGGTAGTTTTCTCTTCTCTAATAGATCTAGGTTGTAGATCGGTTTTGAAGCATGTAAACGAGCACTCGTAAATTTTTGAAATGGTTTTCTTCGTTCGGATCCTTTCTATTGGGGCTTTCGGGGTTTCCGCGACGCGAAAAAGTGATTTTCGCGGCCCGAAAATCCCTACAGTGGTATCAGAGCCACGAGCGAAGCTTGTGCTCGTTTTGGTTTTTATTTTTTTGTATTAGATACAAAATTTAGATAATTTTATGCTTCTGTAATTTTTCTAAATTTTAGGATTTTTGAGTATTTTTCCTCGTAGAGGCAAAGCGACGAGTGTGAAGCACTTGTAGACTTTGCCACCGAGAAAAACTTCTCCGAAACGGCAAGTTTCGCCCAAATGGATTTTGGGACAGTGGGTAAAGGCGCTGTATAATCGCATGAAGACACTCGTGAAGGTTATTTCACGAGTAGGGGTGCTGCCCCTAACCCCGCAAGGGGCCTTGTCTCGCGATTACGCCCGAAACCCGCATACTGGGACCGCCGCGGAGTTGTGACTCGAAAAATTCTAAAAATCAGTAGAAAAATTATATAAAATCTGTAAAATTATATAATTTTGAATTATGTACAGTAGTGTGATGGTCATGGCCCAAAACCCAATTTTTAATAAGATTAAAATTGTGTTGTAATTCATAATACGGCATGCGCGCCGTTTTTGTACATTTGCGTGTTGTATTGTGTTTGCGACCTGCGTGTCGGCTTTTAATATTTTATTTCTGTTGTATTTCATATTTAGACTCGAATGTAACTCGAGTATAAAAAATTTGTAATGTACAAAAGTGAAGACGACGTAAATTCCGGAGAACTTGGACTCGGGAGAACTAGCCGACAACACCAAGACGGTCAAGAGGAAGCGCTTGGAGAAGCCGCTAGACCTAGGTTGACCATCGGATCCTCTCATTGGCTTGAGAGGGTCTTAGCATGGCCATGACCAAGTCACTTATGTTTATTTTTATTATTGCTATGCTTGTGATGTATATGATGCATGATAATGTAGAATAGTAAAAATAAACTTAAGTGTATGAGATGCACAAGTAATGTGGGAACCACATTTTGATGTGCACTTAATACACATTTAGGATTAAATTAGATTTCATAAATACCTAGATGTGATGCACATACTCGATTAGATTAGATCTAAAATCGAATCAACTCGTAAACGCCTACCGGGTCCTGATACCCATCACTACCTCGATCATATGCGCTTGTCGATTCTGCCAAAGCAGAGCAACACATTTAATCTTGGTAGGATGCGGAGGGACAACCTTGGTCCCGCCTATCACGGCTCGGGTTAGATCGAGCTCAATCAGATTGAGTAACTAGTTAACTCAATTGGATCGAGTAAAGCTATAGGCGTATTCCAATAGTTGGAAAGGGTAGGATAAAATCACCGTTTTAAATAGTCTTGAGCGATTTAGCCAAAGCTAACTCAAGATTATTCGTAAACGTTAAATCTTGATCCTATAAACAAGAGTTGCATAGAGATGTAATTGATAAATTAGTTATCTACCGATCATACTAAGTCTTGGGCGATTTAGCCAAAGCTAACTCAAGGCATAGTATGATGTGGATCTTGTCCCACATAAATTATAGTAAATTGGTATGGATCTAGTAGTGTGGTTTGACCACTCCAATGACTTGATTCCACCAAAATTTCTATAATTTAGTGGGAGCATCATTTAATTAAAGGCCTAATTAGATGATTACTAGAATATGATATTTATTCTCTGCATTTATCTGTTGTAGATTGCCATGTCTTCAAACGCGAATACTCTCTCTCTGCGATCTGTCCTTGAGAAGGACAAGCTCACTGGAGCAAATTTCCTGGACTGGTACAGGAACTTGAGGATAGTCCTCAAACAGGAACGTAAGCTGTACATTCTAGAGCAAGCAGTTCCTGAAGCACCACCACCCTCAGCCATCCGTAGCGTTAGAGATGGTCATCAGAAGCATCAAGACGACGCGTTAGACGTGTCGTGCCTAATGCTATGCTGCATGTCTTCTGAGCTTCAGAAGCAACACGAGAACATGAATGCTTACGATATGATTGGCCACCTCAAGCAATTATATCAAGGGCAGGCAAGGCATGAGCGGTTCGAAGTGACTCAGGCCCTCTTTTCATGCAAGATGAAAGAGGGAACCCCAGTAGGAACTCACGTACTCAAGATGATTGGGTACGTCGAGAACCTCGATAGACTAGGGTTTCCCTTGGGCCAAGAGCTGGCTACCGATCTGATTCTGCAATCGTTGCTGCCAGATTACCGTCAATTCGTCATGAATTACAACATGAACGGATTAGACAAACCACTTCCCGAGATACTCAACATGTTAAGAACTGCTGAGCCTAATCTCACCAAGCCTAGTACCGTCCTGATGGTATAAAAGGGCAAAGGCAAGGGTAAGTGGAAGACCAAAGGTAAGGGTAAGACCCAAACCAAGGGCAAAGCCAGCTCTGCAGCACTTAAACCCAAGGGTGGGGTGCAGAAGGATACCACCTGTTTCCATTGCGGTGAGAAAGGGCATTGGAAAAGAAACTGCAAGATCTACCTGGAGGATCTTAAGAAGAAGAGAAGCGAGCCTTCTACTTCAGGTATATATGTTATAGAAGTCAACCTTTCTATTTCTACATCATGGGTATTAGATACTGGATGTGCTTCTCACATTTGTACCAATGTGCAGGGGCTGAGAAATAGCAGGGCATTGGCAAAGAGCGAGGTGGACCTACGAGTAGGCAATGGAGCACGAGTTGCTGCTGTTGCTGTAGGAACTTATTTTCTATCTCTGCCCTCTGGGCTTGTACTGGAACTAGATGATTGTTGTTATGTACCTGCACTTACTAAGAACATAATTTCTGTTTCTTATCTAGACAAGAAAGGCTTCTCATTTATAATTAAGAACAAATGTTGTTCAGTCTATTTAAATGAAATGTTCTATTGTAGTGCAGATCTTATCAACGGACTCTACATTCTAGACTTAGAACGCCCTATCTATAATGTAAGTACCAAGAGGTTAAGATCAAATGAGCTGAACCCAACTTATCTCTGGCACTGTCGCTTAGGCCACATAAATGAGAGTCGCTTGTCCCAGCTCCATAAGGATGGATTGCTGGATTCATTTGATTTTGAATCATATGAGACATGCGAGTCATGCCTTCTAGGCAAGATGACTAAGACTCCCTTTAGTGGACACAGCGAGAGGGCAACAGATTTGTTAGGACTCATACATTCTGATGTATTTGGCCCTTTCAATGTTGCTGCTCGAAGTGGTTATAGATACTTCATCACATTTACTGATGATTTCAGTAGATATGGTTATGTGTACTTGATGACACATAAGTCCGAGTCCTTTGAAAAGTTCAAAGAATTCAGAAATGAAGTACAAAACCAACTCGGCAAGAGTATTAAAATACTTCGATCAGATCGAGGTGGAGAATACTTGAGCCATGAGTTTCGTGACTATTTAGCTGAGTGTGGGATTCTATCTCAACTCACTCCTCCTGGGACACCACAGTGGAATGGTGTATCCGAAAGGAGGAATCGTACCTTATTAGATATGATACGATCTATGATGAGTCACGCAGATCTTCCTATATCCTTTTGGGGATATGCTCTAGACACGGCAGCGTTCACACTTAACCGTGTTCCATCAAAGGCGGTCATGAAGACACCATATACGATATGGACTGGGAGGAGTCCCAAGATGTCTTTCATGAGGGTTTGGGGTTGTGAGGCTTACGTTAGACGTCAAGTCTCAGACAAACTGGGACCCAAATCCGATAAGTGCTATTTCGTGGGATATCCCAAGGAAACTAAGGGATATTACTTCTACATTCCCAGTCAGCACAAAGTGTTTGTTGCTAAGACTGGGGTCTTTCTAGAAAGGGACTTTGTTTCTAGAAAGACTAGTGGGAGTTCGTTTGATCTTGAAGAAGTTCAAGACAATGACCATAGCACTGAGCCCTTGATGGATACTGAACAGGAACCACAAGAAGTTGTGGATGAGATTGTTACACAAGAAGTTGTGGAACAACAACCTGTTCAGGTAGACCTAGGTCTTCGCAGGTCTGATAGGGTACGTCGTCAGCCTAAGAGATATTCATTTCTCTTGCCTGAGCATGATGACGTTATGATCATTGAGAATGAGCCTACCACCTATCAGGAAGCTGTGATGAGCCCAGATTCTGGGTCATGGCTGGAAGCCATGAGATCCGAAATGGAATCCATGTACACTAACCAAGTTTGGACCTTGGTTGATCCACCTGAAGGGGTCAAACCCATTGGGTGTAAGTGGGTTTTTAAGAGAAAGCCTAACATGGATGGACTTACTCATACCTATAAGGGTAGACAGGTAGCTAAAGGTCTCAAGCAAATTCATGGTATTGACTATGATGAAACTTTTTCTCCAGTAGCGATGTTTAAGTCCATTCGGATCATGCTTGCTATTGCAGCCTACCACGATTATGAGATCTGGCAGATGGATGTCAAGACAGCGTTTCTGAATGGAAACCTCCTCGAGGATGTGTACATGACACAGCCTGAGGGTTTTGTAGATCCACAGCATACTGGCAGAGTATGGAAGCTGCATAGGGCCATTTATGGTCTAAAGCAAGCTTCTCGGAGTTGGAATCTTCGATTCGATGATGCGATCAAACAGTTTGGTTTCATAAAGAACGAAGATGAACCTTGTGTCTACAAGATGGTTAGTGGGAGCACAGTAGTCTTCCTAGTCTTGTATGTGGATGACATACTACTCATTGGGAACAACATCCCTTCGCTACAGTCTGTGAAGACTTGGTTGGGGACTTGTTTCGCAATGAAGGACTTAGGTGAAGCAGCCTGCATTCTAGGCATTAAGATCTATTGAGATAGATCTAAGAGATTGCTTGGCCTATGTCAGAGTACATACATCGATACGGTCACTACAAGAAAAAAGTGAAACAACAACGCTTTTTCCGCGTTGTCGTTAATGCTTAAAAAGCGATGTTGATGAAGCCGTTGTAGAAAGTATATCTACGACAACGCTTTTTCCGCGTTGTGGTTTGGAGCAAAGACAACGCTTTTTTCGCGTTGTCTATTGGTTTTTAAAAAGCGTTGTGGTTTGGCCCAAAGACAACGCAAAAATCGTGTTGTGTATTGTTACTTAAAAAACGTTGTCTTTTTAATAGGCAGTGTTTTTCACAATTTATAATATTCACAATTTATAAATATTTTTATTCACAATTGATAATATTCACAATTTACAATATTCACAATTTACAAGCATTTTTATTCACAATTGATAATATTCATAATTTACACTGATAATAGTTTACAAAATTCACTTATAATACAGTGCATTATTTACAAAAGTGTTTGTATTCCATATTAAATACAAAAAATATCTCAATTCACAAGTTCTATAAAACTTCATCATTCACAAGTTGTTCTTTGGGGCTGCTTTTTAACTCGATCTGCTTTAACACTGCATAAAAATAATAAATTGGGATAAGAGATTATATACACACAAATAAGACTGCTTCCATATGTGACAACTAAAAAGAATATAAAGCATACCTAGATGAACTATTAGAGATTATGATAAACAGAATCAATGTAACACTGACCTTTTGTTAACTGAAAAATATACAGAGCACAACGCTCAACGGCAAGTCTTACTGGGCCACTCCCATTCTTTAACTGAAAAGATCTATGTCTAATGAACTAGGTTGCAGATTCAGTCATATCCATAAGTACTTGTAGCAGATCCTGGAACTCATTATCTTCCATGTACTGAGAATAAATAAGATTGTACATCAGTGCCTCAATGCAAAATAAAACAAAAGTATACAAAAAATCTCATAAAGCATCTTAAAGAAACTAAAACGAAGCAGAAGCATTTGTAGCAAGTTGTTGTAAGTATTTCTCTAATAGTAGATTCATCTATCATTTCACAGCTAGACCAAATATGGTAATCAACTTCAAACCACTGTCTTGCAATAGACACAAATCCCAAAAATCAATCACATAAAAGATGTTGTACCTGAGACATGATTCCCATGACTTTTGTTGCAGAAACTCGCACCTCATCATCATCAAGTTGCAACATGGCTCTCAGTAAAGTAGCAAGTTACTTAAATAAGATTATAGATTATGTTATGTAAACATGGTACTGTTAGAATGTAGATTGAAACTATTCATACTAAATAGTAGAAATTTCTTATTGTAGCGCCTTAAGAAATGGGTATGACAGCACTTCAACATATGACACTAACATGTATTTTCAGATAGAAGCCCAAAGATGCCAACACACTAATGAAACGATTCCCAACTTAAGATCAATTAGGCAAAACCTATAACAGTAACAAAATCTTGTTTCAAATTTCCCAAATGATAAGATAGATGATACTATGATGGCAAATACAACATATGATGCAGAAAACTAGCAGTATATCTGGATAATACACCTTAAAAGATATGCATGTTCTTGTTTATCTACCAATATGCTAAATTTCAAATAGCAATAAAGAGCACATAAAATTAATATTTCTGACTAAATACTTGGTAAGTTGTAAGTTCAGCACTTTGGTTTCCAATAGAGAACACTTATCTGGTGTGGCAAGAGCATGCCAAAATTCACTGAGAAACTTTAGGAATTCCTTAAAAAAATATAATAATATATATTTTCAGCATCTTGACCTCACAGTTCAATTTGCGTCTATGTATTGGCTTATATTTCCAAACATCCAATATAGTTAATTCATCCTCCTGCAATCAAGGAAAGAAATGAATCAATGATATGCAGTTATAAATGAAGTTATAAATGAAGTTTTGAAAAATTATTCACCATGGAGCTTAATCACTGGTCTCGCTGAACATTCACAGATGTAAATTAGAGAAGTTATAAATGAAGTTTTGAAAAATGTTCCTGATAAGAGGCGGTTTCAGTAGCACATCGGCGATGAAGCATTAACTGCACTCGAGTCAATTAGGTCCTGATCAATGGGCATGATCAGACAATGCCAACCATGTGCCAGTGCAATCCCAACGACTGGTATGTACCACCTACTTACAGCCAAGGGAATCTATCACTCATTAGATGTTTGCACCACCAGCAATGGAAATGAAACAACTACAATGGCAATCATCCAAATCTATGGCCCCCTTCCACATTAAGGGCGTGTACAATTTCATAGTTGTTGTACAATATGTACGTAATCATTCTTCCTATAAGTGCAACAATCCCTGGTCAGTGAAATTTCTGTTGTTCTTGTGTTAACTCTATTTTGCATCCAATTGAGTTCCCAAAATTCTTGTGTTAAGCATCAGGACCCATTTCCATCTTATTAATCCTTCTGTGCAGGTTCCAAGCAGGCATCGCCCACTCAGCTTGGGAATCAGACTTGATCCAATTCATTGGCAGGAATGAGCTTAAATAAAGGTTGACAATAGGTTCTTTTAAAATTTACTATTGATTACTTTCTTAGTGGTATCGTCAAAGTGTCTAAGATCGAGTAAATAGCTCTAAGAACAAATGGGTTAGACTGAATTGGAAACTGGAAATATTGATACAAGTTATACTTTTCACCGCCACTTTGTGCAAAATCATTAGGTAAAAATATGTCAAAAAACCTATCACTCAGTTGGCACTGCAATGCCTTTGGGCTTAAAGAAAATCCTGAAGTAAGGAAATGTGGATGCATTAAGAAAGACAAAAATAAACAAAGAGGTAAAACCAAGAGTCTTAATCAGTAAATCCTGGTGTGTAAACACCACCATTTGATTAGAACAATAAAAAATCAGGGTTGATAGGAGCAAGTTGCAACTGATAAAATGACGAAAAGAAGGTAACAACCAATTTACCAACACAAAACAACTATATTGTAGCGATTTCTACTCTAGTTTGAAGAGTGAAGCTTATAATTGTGACACTTTTCTAGCCAATGAATAAAAAAAAAGCAGTAGGCAAAAAAGACATGATAAGTCCCAACTTTTTTTCCTAATATTTTGCCTACTTCCCTGTTGGAAATAAAGTTTTAAATATCAACCTACAAAAAAATGCATAAATAAGCACTTCTTTTTGTACCTTATTTCCAACAACTATGCGAGTCCCATCAGGTTTGTAAGCAATATTGATGTTTTCTTCACTTAGTTCAACATTTTGAGTGCACTTTCCACCTATAGAACACATCCAACACATTTAAATATGTCAAATAAATGTTCCAACTAGAAAAAAGCATAAAGTTTGGTCATCTAGTTCAAACAAATGAGATATTACTGAAATAGCAACCTCCAAAACCGAAATCTTGTCCCCTGCTGCAGTTACAACAACATCAGGATGCTTAGGGTCCCAGCATAGCTGATCCACATTGTCTGTATGACCTTTCAACTCAATATCTTTGACTTTTCCCTTCATATGTAGTGATGGAATATGTAAATGGTGCAACAAAAAACTGTATCCACAAATTTATTTTAGATGAATAGGCACACTTGCATTACATGGCTTCACAAAGTTAAACTAACCCTAATGATAATTCTGAATGCAAAACAAAAACTGGAAAATACACAAGAAAATAAACCCAGAAGCAGGAGAGTCTCTCACTTTTATAAAGATTAACAAAGAAGTTAGTGAGTAAATCATTAAAAAAAACACATTTGTGAGAATCAGAAGTTCACAACTATGGTCTATAGACATCATGTTCTACAACAGTGAAATGCAAGGAAAGGAAGAGAGTAGCATCAAAAGATGCCAATACTAAACTCCCTTGAACAAATGAGTAGTAGATTGGACATCTGCTAGACTGAGATAATAACACACAACAACATAGCCCAAAAGAACTTTTCTTTCTCTCTATTTAATTATTCTTGTTCCATATCTAACATCATTTGCAGTTTAAACAAGAATCATTTTGACATAGTTCAATATACTGATTCCTACCTGTGTTTTCAGTATGTCACGCTCACTCTCTAATGCCTCTGAAGGAACAAGTTCCTTGGACAAAAACAAAGGCTTCGATGCCACTATGTGCATTGCCAATGATGAGCCAACCTGCTGAAGAGCATCAAGTGAAGCATTGCCATCTTCCACTTCCAATGTAACCAATCCAGCAATACGACCCAAACCTGGAAGAAGCAGATCATAACCACCAAATATTGGTCAAATTTGATAGCATTTATTTTCTAGTCAGCTATAAATTTGATGCATAATATCATCTATCAAGACTCAAGACTAATTAACAGACTAGATTTGTAGTTTCATGCAAGAAACCCTATTAGTTGGGCAAAACATAAAGTTCAATCCAGTAGATTAACCAGCTTCATTAAACTATACCTTAGTAACCAGAAAATACTAGCCGAAAGTAATTTGAAGCATACTAATTAGTACAGAAATGATATTGGTGAGAGAAGCACAAGAACTTGTAAAATCCATCCTATTGACTGAACACGCTAATTTCAGATGGATTATATGTTATTTCAGTCTGATTAACAGGCCGGAAGATTACAGTTATATTACCTGGCTGGGGGCATGTGTGAAGATAAGATACAACAGCACCGTATGAAGACATGACAATGCATAACCTCTTCTAATCTTGACATTCTCCCCCACCATGCAGCGACTTCTGTAACTGCAGTTCGCACTGTAGTTTCTCCAGATAGTTTGGGATGATCAAAATTAATCTTCATGTTCTGCATTACAGAAATTTGGGAGCATTAGAAATATAGTGATGGCAAGATTGCTATGATGTAAAATAATGATGGCAAGACTTTTCAAAGAAAAAGATTTTTTTTTTATATTCATTCACTATGGTAGACAGAAAAAGAACTACTAAAAACAATTATATAATATAACACACACAAAAAAAGGTTATAAGAATAGTTATTTGTATTTGGTAGTTATACTAAGCAAAGGACAGCTTTAAATCTAAGAAGAGTACAAGAAAACAAAATCCACGATTCTAGTCAAGGCTAATAGATAAAAAGAGTATTTTCATCCAAGGACATTAGAGGTGAATGAAATGCACTTTCTCTTGTTATGTAATAGAGAATCATAGTTCCCTGCATCATAATTTTTAAAGTTCACTTCTCCACTTGTCAGCATGGAGAGCAATGGTTTCTACTTCACAAAGGCAGTTGCCATCTACATTCTACAATTCTACTTTCTCCTTATATACTAAACTATTTTTTCCATAGCCAGCATTTTAATCAATTACAATACTTTTATACAATCTTTGCGAGGGTAACCGGTCCATGTGAATAAGTGAAATTTACAAATGTGTACCTCCAAGTATTCGGGTCCAAAAGCAAAAGCTTCCTGGGATAGTGGGGTTGGATTTTCTATTGATAAAGCAGCCCTTGCCAAAGCAGAAGCCTGAATGAGGATCAAGAAGTTAGAAGTTGATAGCGGTCCAAAGTTAGCCATTCAGTTACCGCAACTAAAGCATAGACTTCGCAAAGGACATTGTACATGGAACACTGAACTAGAAGCAGTCGCCAAAAACTGACATTTAAATTTAGGCAGCAGAAATATATTTTGGATAATTAAGATGGCCAAGTTTGCTAAAAAAATGCAAATGAACAATTGGCGACCATTTTTATATTAAGGTACACTATTTTTTCCATTGGAACTTTTGTTGCTGCTTTATCATCTTGCGAAATTGAATTTCAAGGCACTTCTCATCATACAATATCAAAAAGGAATATTCACCGAAGGATCAAGTTGCCTGCCAATGGTTCATGCTGATAATCTGCATGCAATAAAGCATCACACAAGTGCTTACCAAAAAAGGCATGCCAAACACTGTTAATAGGTAATGACAAATACACAGCATTAGATGTTGGCAACCAAGAATCCAAAATGTGCTATATTAAATACATCAGACATAACTGTATAATAAATTTAATGAAAATTAGATGAAAGGAAACTTCTTAAGAGGGAAGAAGTTCATCTACTTCTTAAGAGGGAGATTTTGGGATTCATTAATTCTAGATAATACTGAACCATCGAAAATTCTGTATTTAGTGGGAACTATGCAGAAATTTATACATATTTTTTTCAAGGACAAAATCATGATGGTATCACTGGTCATCATTGTACCCCTACTTGTTTTCACCATTGGCAAATCAATACTGACCAGGTACTGAAATGTGTCATTCCTTGCTACAAAATCTGTCTCACAGTTGAGCTCAACTACAACAGCCTTTTTATCCATCTGTGCTAATGAGAGCAAACCTTCGGCTGCAGTCCGAGAAGATTTCTTTCCAGCAAGCACCACTCCTCTCTTTCTGAGATCCTTTTGTGCAGCCTCTGTAGCAATCAAGCAAGCTAATTATGTGATTTAATAGCAACAATAAACACATAATAGTGATAAACTGCAACAAACCTAAATCCCAATAGCATACATTCCATTTCAGAGACTCTCCTGCTCCAGGTTTGGGTTGCAACAGACACTGGGAATCTGGAAGTAGCATACATTCCATTTCAGAAACCCTTAAGGATTTCGGAAACCCTAAACTGGAAAATGCCTAGGGTTTTAGAATCTATCGATCTTACTCCCAAAGCGGTAAGAGAGAAGTGTGATTCGAGAAGGATGTACCTTGGTGTAGTAATTTGCAACCCCCTTCTCCCCGAGCGTCACCAGCAGAAGCTTGAAATCTGACCGCCACAGAGTCAGAACGTCGGCGACTGCGAGAGAGAGAGATGGAGAGGGTAGTGGCGAGCGTCGTGATGCTGCCGCTGGGGTTCAGTTTCCACTCGACGGACGAAGAGCTCGTGGAGGATACTTCTTGGTGGTGAGCTAGGAGAAGATGTATGTTCACCAGATCTTCGTGGAGAGGAGAGGACGAGGGAGGTGGCAATGAGGGAGGTGGCAATGAGGGAGGTGGAGGGAGATATTTCGCGGAGAAAAGAAGCGCGGAGAGATTTTTCGCGAGCCGCCGAGGTTTGGCAATGAGCGAGGGATGTGTTTTTTATTTTAGCGGGAAATACGACAACGCTTTTAAAAAATGCTTTTGTAACAGCGTTGTCTTTCATCCGAAACCACAACACTAAGCACATCGCATCATTATAAAACGTTGTCGTTATTAAAAAGTAAAACACATAGACAACGCTTTTCACTAAAAACGTTGTAAAACAAAAAAAGACAACGTTTTTTTTAAAAAACGTTGTCGATTGGGCGTTGTTGATTGCAAAAATTCTTGTAGTGTATGTTGGCCGTCTATAATCAACCAATTATAGAATGATCATGAGTGGCACCTAGTAGTACATCATGATCCCCAATTAATCGAAAGATCAACGGTTGACCTCAGAAATAATTCTGAAACCCTTCAGCAACTTTAATGAATCGTGCCTCATTTCCTTCACCATCTTATACCCACTTGGTTCAGGACACGGTCTATGTGTGTCAGTCCCCACTAGGCTGACTACGTCACACCTAGCCCAAGTAATGTCTTTCTCGTCCAATGGATTCTAATTACTCTCATGTTTATGAGAGATTCATACTCGGAACATGTGATGCTCTGGCCAGAGGCTTCGAGTAACAATCCGACGATAGGCCTTGGGTATACGTCTCCTCGCAAGGAGTGGTGAATCCTTTGTAGGCTGTTCAAACATCTTCAGGCACTTCGGCTTATACCCAATCATCTTGGGTCTACACCTCCTTGGAGATGCTTGCTTAAGATGTCAAAGTATAAGTCTTCATGACCAAGATGACTTGAACTCCGCAAGTCAAAGGAACATCATACTTAAGCTGTAGTAAGAACTTCATTGACATATCTATATGTAGATTACCATATGAAGTTTTACAGCTAGTCACTCCAATGAACTAGTTCCCTTAACTAGCATTCATGTTTATCTCCGGACATCCCAATGTCACCAGCCAGTGAGAATCAGCTGATTAGAGAATAACCCATGCTAGTCTCAACAGAATTGATAGTGTCTGTATTTATCAATTCATCGACTAGGGACAATTTCAATACTTCACAATTGCACATGTAGAGATAATCACTAGTTGTGAATTCATCACAAATTCTCTCATGCTGTGAATTGTATTGCGGACATTCAGTAAATGAGTTTAAGATCTCAATCAAATACACGAACATATATACTCAAATAGTGAATATTCATTTATTAAAGTAAATGATTACAATCATAAGGCGATTGCCTTAGGACACTTCTCTCATATTACTAACAGTCCTTGGGCATGAAAATTCATGCTTGTACCCATTTTCTTAACAAAATTATGAGAAGTTTAAATTTTCAAACTCCCCACCATGGTCACTCCTAATTCGGTTGATTTTGAGGTGTTTCTCATTTTCACCCCTCTTATTAAAACCTATGAAAATTTCTAAGGTATCATCCTTATGTTTCATGAAAAATACCCAGGTAAATCTTGAAAAATCATCTATAATTACCAAACAATATTTACTCCCTACTAGTGAGGGAGTGCTATGACAATCAAATAGGTCCATATGCAATAATTCTAAAGGTAAAGTAGTGCTAGTTAAGATTTTACCTTTGTGTGATGATTTTGATTGTTTACTCTCTTGGCATGCATCACACATCTTAGTCTTTTCATATTTGATCATGGGAAGCCCCTTCACCAACTCCTTCTTGGCAACTCTTGCAATATTCTTCATGTTGATGTGCCCAAGTTGCCGGTGCTACAACCATCCTTCTTCTTCTTTAGATATGAGACACTTAGGCAAATTGTTAGAAGCATAAGAAAGATTAAAAAAAAATAAAGATTAGCCTCTCTAATCCTTCTAGCATAATATTTTCGGATCCATTTTGTCTAATTAAACACTTTCTAGCATGAAACTCAACCCTATATCCCACATCACAAAGTTGACTTACACTAAGTAGATTAAACTCCATACCCTTAATCAAAAGAACTTTATAGATAGTGATTGTAGGAGATACCTCAATGGTGCCCCTACCAATTATTTTGAGTTTTCCACTATTTCCGAATGACAAGGTTCTTTCTCTTAGATAGCTAATAGTGGTGAATTTGCTCACATCCCCGGTCATGTGCCTTGAACACCCGCTATCCACTATCCACATTTTTGAGGCTTCCTTCACCTTCACCTAAGCAACACAGAAAACACAAACTTTTGGTACCCAAATGTTAGTTCCACAAGAATCATTTAAATATTTCTTTGGTACCCAAGCCTTCTTTGCATTTCCCTTAACACTTAGTCTCCTAGAAGGAGCTTTTCTACCCATAAGTGAAACAAAGGCTACCTCCATGGTTTTTGGCCTATAACCTATCCTGGCTTTGTTGTACACGGCTCTTTGGCTATTTATGATCATATCAAGGTTGCTAGAGCCAACTTAAAATTTCCTAAGTGCCTTGGTGAGGTCCTCTACCTTTTCCCTTAGTTCCCTATTTTTTTCCAAGCATGCATCATTTGAAACCATAGAGGGAACATGCAAATTGTCCTTGAGTTTCATTGAGTTTAATTTAAGCATGCAAACTTCATTCTTTAATTCCTTAACTTTTCTCCTAGCCTTAGCCAAATCAACATTTGTACTAGTAATAATTTTGATAAGAGTAGAGGAGGGTAAGCTATATACCTCACTTACCGAAGCCTCGGATTCGGATGATGAACCTTTACTTTCATCTTCACTACTAGAGCTCCTCTCATCGTCTGATGACTCCAAATTGCCCACTCCCATTAGTGCGAAATGTGACACATGATCTCCTTCTTCCTCTGATGAAGATGGATCATTCCAAGTAGTTTTGAGGTTTGTGGCACTCTTCTCATTTCCCTTGGATTTCTTCTTGTCACCCCTCTTTTTCTCCTTCTTCTTTTCTTCTCTTCTCTTCTCTTTAGTTATGGGCACTTATTCTTTATGTGTCCCTCTTGGTGGCAATTATAGCAAATGATATCTTTTTCTTTGCTCTTACTCTTTGAACCTTTCCTAGCATAAAACTTGTTAGAAAAACTTTTAAAAGCTTTACGCATTTTCCTTACCATGAAAACCTCTTGGTCACTATCCATTGAAGTGCTTGACTCCTCCGAGTCGGATATGATGAATAGACGACCTTCTTCTTTTCCTTCTTCTTTTTCTTTTCCTTTTCTACAATAAACGCTACACCTTTTTCTTTAGAGGAAATGTTAGCTTGCTCATGTAACTCGAATTCATAAAACAAGTCATCTAACATTACCATAGAGAGATCCCTTGATACTTTGTAGACATCAACCATTGATGCCCACAATGTAGTCCTAGGGAATGATTGTAGAACATACCTCACGAGATCTCGGTTCTCAACCTTTTCACCAATTACATGGAGCTCGTTGATGATTTCTTTGACTCTCCCATGTAGTTGGCTTACCGTCTCGTTTGCCTTCATGGAGAGCGATTGTAGTTGGGCAACTAAGAGGGCCTTCTTTGCCCTTCTTGACTCATTGGACCCTTCATTGAGTTCGACGAGCTTGTCCCAAAGTTCATTGGCGCTCTTGAAAGGCCCCACCTTGTTTAGTTGTTCATTTGATAATCCGCATTGAATCGTTATGGTGGCCTTTGCATTGGCTTGCGCCTTCCTCATCACCTCCTTGGTCCAATTCCTCATCGGTAGTGGCTCTCCTTGTTCATTGATGGGCGCATCGAAGCCATCTACAACACTTATCCAATTTTCAATATCGTTCATTAAGTAGTACTCCATCCTACCTTTCCAATGGGCAAAGTCATTTCCGTCGAAGAACGGTGGCCTTGCGGTGCTATAGCCCTCTTGAAACGCCATTTCTTGATACTTCGGTCGATGGTGAGTTCTCCCGAAGCGAACCGGCTCTGATACCACTTGTTAGATCATGATGCTTGCTAGGGGGGGGGGGGTGAATAGCACTTTTCTTGAACTTTCTCTACAAGAAGGTTAGCACAATACAAAGAAAATATATGCAAAACAAGAAATCCAATGCTAACTCAGAGAATTTACTTGGTATTCACCCCAAAAGGTGACTAATCCAAGGATTCACGCATAAGCACACTCTCAACTATGAAAATCCTCCTTCAAGGTTGAGAAAACCTTTACAAGGTTGCCTTCTTCCTCTTTACAAGATGAAAATGAAAGCGAGAGGAAGAACTAGTGACTTTTGGCACGAACAACACTTTGGTACATTTAAGAACCGTACCTTTGTCGTGCCAAAAACTCACCCTTTAAATTAGAGTAAAGGATAACTCCTAGAGTCATCCAGCCCGACACCAGTTGACTGCTCCTGGGGCAGTCGACTGGTCTAGCCTTAATTGCTAGCCAACGGCTAACCTAACGACTCATTTTCTGGAGTATCAGTCGACTGCCCCTGGGGCAGTCGACTGATCTAGGGTCGAAAATATTCTGTGAGTTTTGAGAATTGGCTGGCAGTCGACTGCCTTTCTACCAGTCGACTGCCCAGCTTATACAATCTCTCTTCCTCACTACAAAAACCCTCCTTCACGTGTGCCTTCAAGTACACTCCCTTGGCTTGCCCCTTGAAGTCTTCTTCCACCGGCTATCGTCCCTCGGATGCGCACACAAGCCTTCCCTTGGCTTGCCTCCATGCCACCTTCACGTGTGCCCTTTGAAGTCCACTTCCCGGCTCACCCGTGGACTCCTCTTCCTTCGGCTCTCGTCCCTCGGATAAGTCCTCCATGTGTGATTTTCCAAGTCCTGCAAACTCAATCACACATATCAAATAACAAGATAACACCCTAACCTTAACCATGTTGACACACACATCAAAACCATGATCTTCCCGATCATCCTTGGGCCAATTGCCTCAACATTCCGCTGTGTACTAACTTTGATAGAAAGATGATCGAATGACGAAAGTTCCGACTAGAATGTTCGAGTTGATATTCACCCCCCCCCCCCCCCCCCCCCCGTTCTATCGACCGACACCGATTCCACAATTGGTATCAGAACAGGTGGCTCTGATTGGACTAACCACCGAAGGAGCAACAAGGCCAAGAATTGAGGGGGAGCAAGGGTGAATAAGGTAAAATTTTAATTATGTCAATTATTAAATTCCACACAATTTATTTTAAGTGCAGGGAAAGAGGGCACTATAAAAACCAGTGTCCTACTCGTAAGATTCGAACGTCACCACCAGCGGCAACAAATGAATCGGCGCCAGGAGTTCGGAGGGATAAAAGTCAAATCCGGTGCTTCAAGTGTCAAAAGCAAGGACACTACAAGAACCAATGCCCGACCTCGGTAAAGGAGGTACGGAAAGTTAATTTTTGCAAAGATCTTTTTCAATTCCTGCAAAGTTAGAAATTTCTTCTGATAACTTAGATAATTCTTATGTTGATTTTCCTACTAAATTAGATTATCTACATAATAAATTAAATGTATTGCATGACAAATTAGCCAGTAATGGATCCAACATTGATAATAGTAAAATACTGAATATTAATTCCTTAATCTTTAATATTAATACTATAATTTTTGAAATTAATTCTAATACTTTAATTATTAATATTTTTGTTAATTCTGATAACTGTAAGGATAATGAGGAAATCTTAATTAATAATATTTATGTTAATTCTGATAATTCTAAGGATAATGAGGAAATCTTAATTAATAATACTTCTAATAATTCTGATAATTCTAAGGATAATTAGGAAATCTTAATAAATAATATTTCTATTAATCCTGATAATTCTAAGAATAATGAGGAAATCTTAATTAATAATATTTTTATTTATTTCTTATAATTCTAAGGATAATGAGGAAATCTTAATTAATAATATTGCTGATAATTATAATATTTCTAAAGATAATGTTCAACCCATTTCTGAAGATACTGCTACAATCTGAATTAATAATTTGAGAATTATTCTACCTATTGTGAAGATAATGATACAATCTTAATTAATAATTCTGAATATAACTCTGAAGATAAAGATGAAGATGAATTCATTAAAATTAAAGCTATATTTAATAAGGCTTACAAGAAAACAAATAAAACAGAAGTATTAAACAAATTCAAATATTTAAATATAAAAAAACATAGATGAATCTAAAATTTTTGAATTAATGGAAATGATGCAACTAGACCCAAAATTAATAACAAATTTAATAACATAACTTAATTATTAACAAATTAAACTTTAATTAATTCTTAACAAAATAATTCTTAATTAATTCTTAACAAATTAATCCTTAATTAATTGATAACAATTTAAATTTTTATTAATTCTTAAACAATTATAATTTTAATTAATTCTTAAATTTTAACAACTTAAATTTTAAATAACTCTAAACAACTTAAATTTTAATAAATTCTTAATAAATTAAACATAAATTAATTCTTAACAACTTTAATAACTTAAATTAATTCTTAACAACTTCAATTCTTAATTAATTCTTAATAATTTTAATTAATTCTTAACAACTTATTTTTTAATTTATTATTAACATCTTAATCCTTAATTAACTTTTAATAATTTTAATCAATTCTTAACAACTGAAATGTAAATTAATTCTCAGCAACTTAAACTTAAATTAATTCTCAAAACCTAAACTTAAATTAATTCTCAACAACTTAAACTTAAATTAATTTCTTAATAACTTAAGCCTTAATTAATCCTTAATTAATACTTATCATCTTAATTCTTAAATCTTAATTAATGAATAATTCAACTTTAATAACAAATTTAATCCTTAATTTAACAAAGTCACTAACTAAAATTCAAATTAATTACCTTCAATTATGAAACTAAATAGAATCCTACCCAACTGAAATATTTAACTTAATCATAGTAAATATGTCAAAGTGGGTTGACATATTCATGGGTTCACACGTGCTGTATCAAATCGAGAATTTGATACTCTATTAGAAACCAAATTAAAACTATTTGACTTGATTGATTCATGCAAAACTGTCATGCTGATGATCAGTTTACTTTTGTTTCTTATATATTTGTTATGCCATTCATGTTTACTTTTCTGCTTAACTTAGAATGGCTAGATAGAAAAAAGATTGATTGATTCTTACCTAACATAGTACCAGGGTGGGGCGAGATGATAGTACGTTAGGGAAGCTTGGTCTAGGAAGTCAGGAAGGGTAAGGAGTACCCGACTTGGTCGACCTAACTAAGTGGAACTAGCCGAAGCTACCTCGCCACATCCTATACTAGTTAAAACAATGTTTTCAAAAGAGTAAATTGAAAGTATCATTTCTTTAAAAGGTCTTGTCTAGGAAAGGGTTGATGATCCAATAAGGCTACGACCAAAGAAGGGCACTGTGCCTCGCCAAGACCTGGAAGCTAATTATAGAAATTTATTCTTAATTTACTAATTGTTAAACTTGAATCTAACTCAAGGTCAAGCAATCTATAAAATTAAAATTGAGAAAAATTATTCAAGCATCTCACAAACACCCATAAGGCAGCCATGCTTATTTGTACTGCAACATTTAGAATGAGTGAGATGATAAGGACTAATCAATTGATAAATATTTTTAAAATATTTTCATAAATCCTTATAATATTTTATTAAAAATATATTTTCAAAATAATGTTTAAACATAATAATGTTTTAATGAATTTCATGCTTGATTAGGTGCTTATCTATAAATACATTTTCAAAAAATTATATATCTTTTCGAAAGATGTTTGACCTACACATAGACACAAACCTTCTAGGTCAACACTTAAGTCCCTTAAGACACTTAGGTAGAGTTCCTTGTAGTTAACAAGGGTAGCCAGAAGATGTCAGGTTCAGAGGGTGTTTCATTTCTTTAAGTCTTTTGAAAATTATTTTTTTTATTTTTTGAAAATTTATCACCTTCAAAATATTTTTTTTGTTAAAAAATTATTATGACTTTCAAAATACTTTTCGAAAAATATTTTTCAAAAAATTATTACGTCTTTTAAAATACTTTTTTCAAAAAATACTTCTACAAATATTATTTCAAAATGTTTTTAAAAAATGTGCTAATTGCTCTTTTGATTTGGATAAACTCTAAAGACATATAAGAAGTTTTCTTTATGATCTACCAGAATTTCTAAGATTGTTTAGGTTTAGGGGGAGTCCTAATCAAAAGAAATTAATGTATTTCTATTTTTGATTATTTAAAATATTTCTTAAAATTTCTATTGTAATTCTTTCCATTTGAATCAAACCCTAAGACTCAGAGAAAGATTAACTTGTGGTCAACACGCTTCCTAGGGCTATGTCAGGTTTAGGGGGAGGTTCAAATTAAAAGAAACTTTAGAGGTTTCAAAAATATTATATTTTCAAACTCTATCTTTTCAAAGTCATTTTATTTTTTTTAAACATAATATTCTCAATTTTCAAAAATATTTTGTGAAAATCTTTCCATCTTTTGAATGTCTCTAAAAGTCTTTGAAAAAAAGTACTTTATCTTGAGTTTGAAAAAATCTCTAAGACACATAGGGAAGTTTTTCTTGTAGTTGACAAGGTTTCCTAGGATTGTGTCAGATTGGGTAGGAATCGAAACCAAGAAATCTATTATGCTTCAAAAATTCAAACCATATGTTAAAAACTCTATTTTGATTGAAAAATCCATAGGACACATAGGAATTTTCTTGTGGTCAACAAGATTCTAAGGATTATGTCAGATTTAGGGAAGTTAATTCATACATTGTTAGTGCAATGTTTTTTAAAGTACTTAGTGCCTTTTAGAATATTTTCTAAACAAGTACTTAGTTGTTTTTTCAAAACAAAAAGGAAGAATTTTGAAAATCATGTTTTTTAAAAAGAATCTTAAGTATTTTAAAAAATCTTATTGTTTGTGAATATTTTTTTAAAATCTTTGTCATTATCTATTATTTCTTTTTGATGTGTGTCAAAGGGGAGAGAGGCTTAAGTTAGATTTTTTTTCAATTTCGCCCAAGTTTTTAACCTAAAACTTAAAATTATTGTTAAACATCAAAAAGGGGGAGATTGTTGATGCAAAGGACATCAGTGATGAATAGTCAACCTCTAGTATTTCGATGTTTGACAATATACTAAGGTTAGTCAAAGTAATCAAGGGTTAAGCCAAACAAGACCTGATGTTTGGTAGGATAAACCCAGGTTTGATCAAGTTTGACAAAGGGTTAGCCAAACAGGACCTGATGTTTGGCAATGCTATAAGTGACAATATACTAAAGGTTTAGTCAAAGTGATCAAGGGCTAAACCAAACAGGACCTGATGTTTGGTAGTGTAAACCCAGGTTTGATCAGTTTGATAAAGGGTTAGCCAAATAGGATCTAATGTTTGGTAGAGTTATAAGAACCCAGGGTTGGTTAGTTGACTAAGGGATTAAACGAAACTGGACTTGAGGTTTAGTATACTTACTTGAAAGGTTGAAGAAAGAAGTCTAGTCAGGATCAAGATGACTAGCTAAGAAGTTATTATAAAATCCCAGTGAGTGAAGCTAGGTGGAAGAAATCCTGGTGAGTGAAGTTGGGTCCTAGTGAGTGAAGCTAGGTGGGAGAAATCCTAGTGAATGAAGCTAGGTGGAAGAAATCCTCGTGAGTAAAGTTGGGTCCTAGTGAATGAAGCTAGATGGACGAAGTCCTGGTGAGTGAAGTTGGGTACGAAGTCTTGGTCCGGGGGACTGAGCACAAAGTCCTGTTCGGGGTTCGGGCAATGGAGTCTTAGCCGAGCGAGGACTACGGGCAGAAGTAGAGACGGGTCGAGGTCAGATGTCTCAAGATCCGGGAGTCTCGAAGGCCGAGCACGAAGTCCTGGTCGAGGATTGGGCAAAAGTCTTAGCTGAGTAGGGATCGCGGACAGATGTAGAGATGGGTCGATGTCGGACGTCTCAAGATTCAAGTTCTCGAAGGCAGGGCAAAAGTCCAATCGGAGATTTCGGTTGGCGAAGGTAACTTCTCTAGGGTGGAGTAGGCGAGGATGCATTCCCCGAGAAAGGGAACAGTAGGCGTCGATTAGACCTAGGATTTCAGTTGAAATCCAAAGTCAGAACCAATCAATTAAGGCTTAAGATTATGTGTTTTGTCTTGTGTTTGTTTTCTTGCAGGTACCTAGAGTTGGAGGCAATATAGGAGAACAAACATAGGAAAAACTAGAGCTGGGAAGAAGCTTCTTGGGTGCCTGACATGAATCAGACACCCAGTATGGGTAGGGGCCCTAGCTTAAGGGTGGTCTTCCCAGGCGCCCCCTAAGCAAGGCACCTAGGAGGCTCCCAGGCGCCTAGGAAGGGAAGTTTATCCCTGCACCGATTCAGCTGCTGTGGATGAGGTTTTGACCACAGGTTAGGCACCCCAGAAGCTTATCAGGCGCCCAAGATGGTAGTATAAAAAGGGTTTCGACCCCTCACTTCAAGCAATTAAGTTTTCCATCCGCTTAGTGATTCTGTGTGAAGCAAAAGCGCTACGACGAAGCTCTGCGACCAAGGAGGCTCCAGGAAGAAGTGCACGGCGCTTCGGACTTTTAGAGTTGGCCAAGATTTGTGTTTGGTTTGCTTTTATTTACAAGATGTATTTAATTTATTATTCTTCTGCTTGTAATTCAAACTATAAGACGGGTATTCTCCGTCTCCGAAAATTCTGAAAAGGAGACCAATAGTGGACTCACTCCGAGTACATAGGCCTTGGACGTACTGACCCTGGGGGTTTGGGAACCAAGTAAATAAATCCCGCATGTCTACTGTTTGCTTTATTTTATTTTATGTTATATTCCGCTGCGTACTAACTTTGATAGAAAGACAATCGAATGATGAAAGTTACGACGAGAATGTTCGAGTCGATATTCACCTCCCCTCTATCGACCGACATCGATCCCACACAGTAGTCGTTCAGGCTACCATTTCTATGTGGATAAAACGTATCCATCTCATATTTTGAACCATGTCACGCACATCCTTCTCATCTATCGGTGTACTCTTCTATGGTTTCTCATCCCTCAGATGCACCAAGCTTGTTATCTCCTTTCCTCATGTCATCCTTCTTGTTCGCTATATCTTTTGCTCGATTTTTTGTGCTCCTAAGCTCCTGCACACTTAGACACAAGGATCAAAGCACACAGGACCTTACTTGATTCGGTTGTCCATATCAAAACCAATCCGGTGTACTTATATTAATAATGATGACATACATAGTGTGGGACATCAAGTATCCTACCAGACTTTTATTGATGTTTAGAATCATTCTTATATGTTAATAAGATCTTACTACAGGATAAAATATTTAGTATCCTACTAAACCCTTATTTCTTATTTAGGTTCATTCCAATACGTTAATGAGGTTAGATCATAGTGTAGCTTGTGGAGCATTATCCTTGGATGGACTGTTACTGCTTGATTGTCTGTATTGGGTTGTTTTGCTTGTAAGACATGATTGCCCACAAGACATTCGTGGCAGCGAGTTCACATGTGGTCCATAGGAAGGTAACTTCATATATACCATGTATGCCCTATTGGTTTGTATGCTTGTATGCCACGACTGCCCATGAGACATCTGTGGTTGCGAGTTCATGTGCAGTCCGTAGCTAGATAGCTACGTATATATACCTGGTCTACACATGAGGTTACCCGTGGTAGCGAGTTTGCTTGTAGTCAGGAATTGCTATATGTTGTTTATGTATTTGTTCATGTAGATTTTGATGTACTATAGGTACACCCGATTTATTGGTTATACCTAGTTGAGCAGGTTAGTAGATGATTATGTAGTCATTATGCTCTTATAAGAAGTTTGGTTATATTGATGCTATTACTATTGTAATAAGTATTTTACCTGAGACTGCTTCCTTAAAATCCTTATACTATATTGTTCATGCACTATCTTCTGATACCCGCTAAGAATTTTGTACTCACAACCCCTTACTTTTCCTTTTATTTCTAGGGTAGCAGGTAGAGGATGTGTCATGTCGCTCAGAGGTCTTGACTGTCAGCCCCTGATAAGTGCTATTTTGTTGATTATTTTAGTTGCTAAAATCCATGTTTGACCCATGTTTTACTTGCTTAATTATGAATTTACCCTAGGTTTTAGGAGTGGTTTTTATTTTAGACTTAATTGCAAATCTGTACACATTTGGATTATTTGGCCACTAAATTTTTGATCTATTTTTGTAGGCATGAAAGGATCATGGACCTAGGGCATACTGGGTCAAACTTGAGTCGGAAGTGGACCTGGATCGAGTTATCAAGCTTCGGATTAATCTGGGCCGTCCGATTCAAAAGCGTCTAGATCTGAGCCATTTGGGACCATTTGAAGCAATCCGAGCTAGGGTTAGGGCTGATCAAGCACTGAGATCATGATCTGAAGGTTTCATCCCAATCAGAGCTCATTCAACCGTTGGATCAAGCTCGGAGGGCTCTAGACTGTCCATTCAAAGATTAGGTTGATCTGGACCATCCGTTGCAAATCTGGAGAATCCGAGCTACCATGAGGCAGATCCTGATCCTTGATCAACATCATCAAAGTTTGGGTCAGATCGGATGAAGATCAGCCGTTGGATTTCCTCCAATCAATTTGGGTCGTCCATTGCTAACTATTTAATCAAAAATTGGCCACAGCTCCTCCTCGTCGCGTCTTCGTCGTTTCTTCGCGTTCTTCAGCAGTTCATCATCGTTTCTTCAAGTTCTTCATCTAAGGAGGCGTGACCACCTCAATCTCAACCTTGGATCATCATCTGAATCATTGGAGATAGCTTCGGTGGAGAATTCAGCTCAGTTTTGCACCGGACAGAGTTGTTTGAGGGTTTCGACAGCTTTGTGGTCCGATCACTCGTTCCTCATCCACGAGCCACTTGCGATCGTCTAAGCCACTTGTAGGGGTCCTCAGGTGAGCTCAGATGATCCTCAAATCATCATCGCAATCCCATCCATTGAGATAGAGGAGATTGGATCGGAAAATTCCAGCTGAGTGTAGATTTTGAGCAGAGTCGACTGTAGAATCTATTTCCAATGATTTGTGGAGCTGAAGGGGTTCTTGGCTTGCCCTTGCGTGATGAACAAGGAGGTTTTGAGCTCGGGAAGGGTTGAGGCTTAGTTTCCGTAGATAATTTCTTTAGTTTCAGCTGTAATTTTGTTTCTGCCATCTGTTCTGTTACTAAATTTCTTATCAGCTGTTTAGTTTACTTTCTTGCATTGTTTTGCTTTACTTAGGGATTAATTTCGCAAGTAAATTAGTTAGGGAACTGGTCTAGTGCACAATTGTTTCCAATTTTAATTTAATTCCTGTTCATTTCTTGCGTATCAGTGTTTGTAGCTTGCGTATCATTCTTGCATGCCAGATTCAATTTCTGCAAGTTCTTAGCTGTAGCATCTGTAGTTTGTTTCAAGTAAACTTTAGATCATTCTGAATCTTATTTGAAAATTAGAATTGTGACTCGATTCCAATTTGCTTGTTGTTTTGCGTTTAATGGCTGTTTTCATTACTGAATTCTGTTTTCAGCTTATCTGAATTCCTGCATTCGGAATCTGAAGATCTGCATTCATCCTTGCATTGAGTTTGTTTCTGATTTATTCTGAACTGTGGTTTTTCTTCTGATCATTACATTGCAACATGTTTCATTCATATAGCAGTTAAGATAAATTCATGCGTATCAGTTTGTTGCAACTCGATTCACATTTCTGCAAGTTAGTTGTCTATTTCTGCTAGTCAATGTTGTCCCTGCAATTCAGCTGCTAATTCCGAATTTGTGCCAAGGAATTATGGTTTCTTCTTCAAGCTTTTCTGAACTTAGATGAGGGACTCGAACTCAGCTTGCCTTGATCGTTTGTCTGCAATTGAATTGGACTGCATTTTCTGCAAACTGTTTCTGCCTTGAAAGTTTCTGAATTGTTTCTGAATTTTGTTACTGAATTTTATCCTGCAAACTTGCGTCTCATTGTATTGGTAGATTACCTTTCCAATCTTAATTGATTAGTTCCCATTCTGAATTCTTAGCAGTAGCTCGGCACTCCACATCAGCCTTGGCATATTAGCTCCTTCCTCTTAGAAGCACGTTTACTTTATTTCTTTTGCATGTGGCACACAATGTTAAAATTTGGCACTGTTTTGTATCAAGACTGAATCTATTTTTAGTGAATTATTGTACTTGATATCATCTCATTCGCATTGGAGTTTGCTCTGAATTGTATTTTCAATTTTTCAATTAGGTTCAAGGTGCTAGAATTTGGTTTAGTCTAAAATTGTCAAAAATCTGTTGTGTTTTGTTTGTTTCGCATTAGGGTTGCCTTTAGTGGAAATTTCTGGAGTTGACCACACTTGTTTAGTTCATTCAGTGAAGTGACTTCCTTTTCATTGTAATTGCGTTTTTGATTGCAACCCAAACCCAATTTTATTTGAAACCCAAAAATAGCAACGACACATAAATACAAGCTCGAATAAAACAACATCAACTAGCCCTAGGAAAAATACGACCTGTGGCCCCTTTACTACGTTTTCATACTTTGATTGCAAAAAGGGTTTCCAGCTTTACACATATCTAAATTTTGAGACCCACACTTTCGTGACACCTAATCTGAGGCCATCAGCCCCACTCGAGTTTGGTTTTTGTTGAATTGTTTGTTATAATTTCCACTTCTTCTGTTTATAGTTTTCTCATTGTATCAAATTTTTGAGTTTTGTTATCTTATTTAGTTTGGTATAATCGTATGTATGCACACATACACGCATTTGTATTTTGAAATTATCTAGTTTTTATGTTGTATTGATGTTTGTATTGACTTTAATTGGTTTGGTACCAATTATTTCTTGCATTGTCACTAGGGGTTCCTTCTAGTTTGGTAGACAAATATTCCCTCAGGGCATGACAAGTTTGGTCAAAGTTAACCAGTTTAACTAAGCTCAGGTTGGCTCGAGCTTGAATTTCAATGTTTGGATAATATGTGATAAGTGCTCAATTAGGTCAAGGTTGACTGGATGTTTGACAATATACGGAAAGAAGTCAATTAGGTCATGGAGAATCAGATACGTGACTAGGAAAGCCTTAACTACAGTTAGACAAAAGAAAATCCAAGTAGGTTAAGGAAGATCATACGTTGGCAGGGTGGAAGTCTATTAAGTAACTAGTCCTAACTGTGGTTAGGCAAATAGAAGTCCAAGTGGATCAAGGAGGATCACACATTGACAAAGGAAAATCCTAATCGAGGTTAGGCAGGGTGGAAGTCTGCCAAGTGAGTAATCCTAACTATAGTTAGGTAAAGGAAAATCCAAGTGGGTCAAGAAGCACCGCACGTTGGCAAAGGAAAGTCCAAGTGGGTCAAGGAGGACTCCACATTGGTAAATGAAAGTCCAAGTGGGTCATGGGTTGACCAAACACTTGGTAAGGAAATCCTGATAGGTCAAGGTTGATTGATGTCAGAGAACAGGAAAGTCGTAATAGATCACGGTTGATCGGATATTAGGCAAGGGAACCCCAGACTTGGGTAAGGCATGTTAGGGTTAGATAATCGATTAGAGTATTCAATTATCCCTAACCTAATCGATTAGGAGAGTTTTCTTATGAACACAGAAATGAGCTGAATTGATTAGCCAATTGATTGAGCAGAGTCAAATCAATTGGTCTAATTGATTAAGCCTGGATTCTCATGAATAATAGAGCCTAATCGATTAGGCAAATGGCCTAATCGATTAGGAGGTTATCTCAATAACACAGAGAGCTATGGAATCAATTAGGCAAAGTGCCTTATCAATTCGGATCAGCTCTTATGCCTAATTGATTAGAAGTCATTCTCACATAAGAGGAAGGCTTGGAATCGATTGCTCTAATCAATTAAAGCCTTCCCGAATTGATTAGGTCAATCAATTAGGGCATTTGTTGCAAGCAAATAGAAAGTTAGGAATCGATTGGGTAATTGATTAGGACCTTTCTCTTGCAAATAGAAAGCTTCTAAATTGATTGAGATAATCAATTATCGATAAGCGTGAAGAGTATAAGATTTTTTATCACGATTTAATGTTATTTTTTACCTATTTTGCATGTATATTATATATCTTATCTATACCTTTTGCTTCATTTCTATATTTTACTACTCCTAGATACTGCTCTCATGCATTTGTATTGACAGGGTCACAAGTTAGAGTGAGATAGAGTGAAATCAAAGTTGAAGATCAAAAGCTAGAAGTTTCATGGCCAGACATGGGTGCCCGTGCTTAGTGGCACGAGTTATGCCCGGTTTAGCCTCCTCCCCACCGTGGCCCTTGCTCAGTGGCACGGGCCATGCCCCACTCGCCATAGTGGACACAGGAGCCTATGCCCTGCAACACGACCCGTGTCCACCCCCTTGCAAAAAACTTAGCGCCCTACATGGGCAATGTCGGGCATTTAATTTCTAGTCCTATATACAGGGATTCTCTCCTTAGGGATGGAAATCTAGATTTGGACCACCCAAGGGTCCATAGGACAATTAGAGGAGACCCATCACCATCCATGCCTGGATTGAATATCGGGAGCATCCAAAGATCAAATCTTACAATGAGACTAGGCTTTCTTCGCTTATTTTCTAACCTCTTGTTTTAGATTTGATTTGTAACAAATTGAAGCATGTTTCATGGCTCTAATGCCGCATTTATGAGGTAATCTCTGGATTCTAGGATTAGAGAGTAGTTTCAATGTGATGTAATCACTTTTATTCATGATCTATGCATATTTGGTTTTGTTGATTCTATGATATACTGTATTATGGTCTTGGCGATGAATTGAAAGGTGAATATGAATATTCGAGAATCGAATTCCATGAGGATTCGGGGATAGACCGAAAAATGAACTCAATCCTCCAATTCATAGAAAATCGAGAAGCAAAGCGTCGGACACAAAAGTACAACCTGATATGTCGCAAGAAATTCTAAGCCATCATAGAGCCTAACGGATCAAACAATCTTCAAAGACATACTCGCAAACATAGGCGTCATGGTTGTTGGTGACGAGATGGCTAGAGAGGGGGGGGGGTGAATATAGCCAATCGCTTTTCCTTTGAAGAGTTAGCAATTTCTGCACTTGTAGATGTAAGTAGCACAGCGGAAGTATGGAAAACAGGATGTGCAGAAACTAAAATCGAAAACTAACTAGCAAGATTAGCAAGATCGCTAACAAGGAGATTTTACAAGGTTCAGGGATAACTTCCCCCTACTCCTTGGCGTGCCCTTAAGGTGGGTGATCCCTTGATCGTCGGCAGATCAAGCCCCGGTTAACACCGGATAACTCAGCAACCTCCTTCTCGGTGGAGAAACCTCTCCACAGTGTGTTTCAAACAAGTATATAGTTTAAGCACAAAGAAACAACAAGAAGGATCTTATTCAAACACTTAGCAAGGACAAGAACACAGCAAGCTTCCCTGAGCTCCACCCAGTGGCGAACTCACGCAAGAACCCTTCTTCGCGTCTTCCCACTGTCGGACTCCCAGCTTCTTGTTCTCTCCTTCAAGTGCTCAGGTAATGGTCGATTGCTTCTCAATAGCTTGCTTGGAATGATGGAAACCTCAAGAACAGCAAGCTTGATGTGGAGCAAAACAAACGCAGGAACTCAAGTGCACAAAAACTGAAGAACAGATGAAGTGATGACCACTACAACTCTCGTTCCTTTTGTTTCTCCGCTAAGCAACAGGTGACCTCATCTCCAGCAGCCTACAGCTGCCTTACTGCCAACGTACCAGCTACACTGAACCCTTACTGAACTTCCTGAGCTCCCTCAGCCAAGCTTTAGTCAGCAGTTCAGTCCTGCAGCTCCAGCCGTTGCAACCTGAGTTGAGAAAGGGACAAACCTGCTCCAAGGAAAGCCCTCTTTGACTTCTTCTTGAGTGTTTGAATCTTCCCCTGTCACCTGAAACTCAATCAGACTGTTAGAGCAGTAAATCATGCAGTAAATCAAATATCAGTGATAAATAGCAGCGAATCGAATATGTTCAGACGCGATCAGAGCGTCTGACAGTGCATTTTGAATTAAAGTGATCGATCACCCGACCGATCAGAGAGCCTCCAGATCAGTCACCAGACCGATCAGGCTGGTCCCAGATCGATCAGGATTCGTCCTGATCGATCCCCAACGCTTAATCAGAAATTGCGATTTCTTTGAGATTCTCCTGGACCGATCACCAGATCGATCCCAGGTCGTGGATCGTTCACCTGACCGATCCACCCTTATATTGGGCGATTTTTGAGTTTCGCAGGCTAGGCCTTCTGATCGGTCAACTGACCGATCAGGGTGTCACCTGATCGGTCAGCAGTCCGATCAGGTCATCACCAGATCGATCAGGAACCGTCCTGATCGATCTTAGTGAGGAGCCCGCGAAGCTGGATCGTTCACCAGAACGATCTGCACAGTGATCCTGATCGGTCATCAGACCGATCAGGAGCTGTTCAGCAAGTGAACTCAACCTTACTGCTTGCTCCCTGATCGGTCACCAGACCGATCAGGAGCCAGTCAATGGGTGAAACACATACTCCCTGATCGGTCACCAGATCGATCAGGAGCAGCACAGTAGGTTCCCAACCTCACTGTGTGCTCCCTGATCGGTCACCCGACCGATCAGTCATCGCTGGATCGGTCACCAGTCCGATCAGGTCATCACCAGATCGATCAGGAACCGTCCTGATCGATCTTAGTGAGGAGCCCGCGAAGCTGGATCGTTCACCAGAACGATCTGCACAGTGATCCTGATCGGTCATCAGACCGATCAGGAGCTATTCAGCAAGTGAACTCAACCTTACTGCTTGCTCCCTGATCGGTCACCAGACCGATCAGGAGCCAGTCAATGGGTGAAACGCATACTCCCTGATCGGTCACCAGATCGATCAGGAGCAGCACAGTAGGTTCCCAACCTCACTGTGTGCTCCCTGATCGGTCACCCGACCGATCAGTCATCGCTGGATCGGTCACCAGACCGATCCACGAAGGAGCAGCGTGCCAGAATCCCTGATCGATCACCAGACCGATCCAGGGACTTAAACTCAGCCCTCCAAGCTAAGTTTTCGTCCACCTTAGCCCTCCAAGCTAAGGATTTTCCATCTAACTCTCCAAGTTGGGAATTTGCACCTAACCCTCCAAGTTAGGACTTTTCACTTAGCCCTCCAAGCTAGGACTTTTCACCTAGCCCTCCAAGCTAGGACTTTTCACCCAACCCTTTCAAGTTAGAATATCATCCAACCTAGCCCTCCAAGCTAGGCACCTGACCCTCCAAGCCAAGACTTTTTCACCTAATCCTCCAGGATGGGAATTTGCACCTAACCCTCCAAGTTAGGACTTTTCACCTAGCCCTCCAAGCTAGGACTTTTCACCCAACCCTTCCGAATTATGACTTTTCCAACACCTAGCCCTCCAAGCTAGGATTTTTCACACCTAACCCTCCAGGTTAGGATTTTTCCAACACCTAGCCCTCCAGGCTAGAATCCTCCATATCACGCCTAATCCTCGATCAGGACTTAATCATAATCATCATCATCATCAACCTAAACTAAAATCGTTGTCAACACCAAAATAACAATCAGGGCCAGACTGCATCAACAATCTCCCCCTTTTTGTTGTTTGACAACCTGATTTTAAGTTTAGGGATTCTCAATCAATTTTCCAAATTTAGAATCATAGGGGAGTCCAGATCCTCCCCCTACAATATGATCATTCTAAACTTAACCAATCCACACTCTCCCCCTTTGTCGAACACCGAAAAGGGGCCAGAGGGACTGTTAAGATTAAAACAAACTCCCCCTCAACCCTAGAGGTATCCCAACTCAACAAAGATGTGATAGATTGATAGATAACCATATGAACACATGTGAAAAGGTATAGCAAGACATAGCAATCACATGCATCATATGAGTCTGAATTATAAACTCGCAAGACATGCCATAATATTCATAAGTATCAGGTAGACATGGCAGTGTAAGCATGAACATGGCAATGGATCAATCATGCAGATCATAGTCATATAAACAACATGGCATCAACAATAGACATACTAACATCAGATGAGCATGTGAAACAAAGTCAGATAAGTCAAAACATAAGTCATCCAAACAAGTAGCAAAATACGTGTGGCACAAGACCACAACAATCAAGTCACAGAGCATACAGCTCAAAAGTCACACACATCATCCAAAAAGAAAGGAAGATATAGCGAAGCTCAAACA